>CM067497.1:20258656-20311127 GCA_034552555.1 Semaprochilodus insignis
TCTCTCTTTCTCTCTCTCTCTGTCTCCAGATGCATCGTGCCTCCTCCGTCTGGCGTGCCATCATCAGAGCACACTGAACAGCAGAACTTGAGGGGAACATTTTTGGAGCAGCTGCTCGCCCTGACAGCCGTGAAGAGGATCTGCGCTTTCAGCCTGCTCGCCTGCTCAGGGAGGGGGGTGCAGATACATATTCACACTCCCACTCCTAGTTTCAGAGGTTGAAGCTCTTTCAAGGTGTGTCCTTCGGACGCCCCTGCATTTTTCTTCTTCTTTTGCCAGTCAGGATAAACAGCACGTCCGGATCCAGTAAGTGCGAGCATGTTTCTGTGGATCTGATGGGAACTTCTAATATTGGCTGTATGATCAAAGAGGGATTGAGGCTGTTATGGGGAGGATTTTTAAGGTGACACTTTCATGCGTCATGGTCTTGCCTGCTGGACATTTATTATTAGACATCAATTATTCATTCAGGTGTTAAGGATAAGGAGTTATGTGTTCTATCCTGAGGTCTGTTATTGGATTTGGGGATTTCTTTGGGATTTATGGCTTGTTTATAAGCATTTTAAAAGTATTTGTAAGAAGATATAATATAATATAATATAATATAATATAATATTTGAACACAGACATTGTTATTCATACATCGGTGTCACTATTATATAAGTCAGTGGGCCTGTTGTCCAGACCCACTGTTGAATGTTGAGCATGCAATTTTTTATGGCATCATGTATTTTATTATGAAGTCAGTTGTTGAATTTTGGGGATTTCTTTGAGGTTTCTGGCTTTCTATAAGCCTTTAAGTAGAATAGAATAGAATATAATAGAATAGAATAGAATAGAATAGAATAGAATAGAATAGAATATTTGAGCACAGGCATTGTTAGTTATACATGTATGCCACCATTATAAGAACCAGTGGGCCTTTTGTCCAGACCCACTGTTGGATGTTGAGCATGCAATTTTTATGATGTCATGTGTTTTATTCTGGGGTGAGTTATTGAATTTTGGGAATTTCCTGTGTGTTTTAAAACATTATTATATTATATTATATTATATTATATTATATTATATTATATTATATTATATATATGTATATGTTGAGCATGATATTTTATGGCATCAAAAAATATGCTAATTTGTCTGAAAATGCTGATGCATATTGTATTTTTTGCTTTTGCAATTTTTAGTCTTGAGTTCAGCTGTCCTTTACATTGTATGAAACATTCATGATAATTGGACCAACAAAAAATGCTCCAAAATCACTTGTAATAAAATCTCTTAACTGACATTGAAAGGTAATGTTTTGCCGTCTCCAGTAAAGTTACTATTTAGAATATACTTGTTTTTCAAAGGACACAGACGAAATGCTATTAGCTCAGTAATGAGTGATGAATTCCCATTATGTTGAATTATATGACAGCTGTTGTTTGTAGGCCTAGGCTGCATGTTCTTAATAGAATTTCCTTGGTCATTCCTTTGTTAGCTATGCCGAGTCCACTGGAGAAAGTGGTGGCACAGAAGAAGGAAGCCATTGAGGCCGTGATGGAGGTCTTTGAGAGAGGGGCGGAGGTGCTGGCGAGCACGGTTGGGGAGCTTTTCCCGCTGTGTGAAGCCGCTGCTCCGGTCCTAAAGCTAGCCCTGGATAACGTGCAGAGCAAAGAGGTGTTCTATGTCAAAGAACAGTTTCTGGCCGTGAGGAACAGGCTTGATGTGATTTCGTCTCAGCTAGAGGACATTGACTGTGAGATTAAGAAGGGACGTGTGGACTCCCAGTACTTTACTGTGGAGGAGAACTTATGCAACCAGTTTCGCAAGTACCTGGACATCTTGGAGGCCAAGCCCCAGTTCCGGGAGGTTAAAACCCGGCTGTTCTTGGAGCATTTTAGCAAGACAGGAGGCGAGAGGAACCTCTACGTTCTGTATGACGCTTTGATGGGGAACAACACTTTCGGAGAATCCATCCTAGAGGTGGTGGAGAAATATGAGGCAAGACACAGGAGGGTCCTGGAGGATTTCTGCGTCCGGATGAAGGAACTGTTCTGCCTGGGGCTGATCGCCTTGCTAGGACATTGCGCCCTCACCCAAGATGAAGACCTAGAGCAGGCGAGGATCCAAGAATGGAGCGAGAAGATCCAAGAGGTGGAGACCAAGATGAAGGCTGCCATTGAAGAATGTGTGCTCCTTTTCGCTGAGCAGGCTAGGCTGGATGTCCAGAGGCTTGTCCAGGAGAGAGAAGGAAAGAGTCTCCAGGATACTGCCCAGGAGCTTCTCAGTTTTCTGGTCAGGAAGTACGATTGGGTCAGGTGGTCAGTCCGCGTCGTCAACCACTCAGGAAGTAGCTACCGCAACTGGAGAGCTGGAGACAACTTCCAGTACATGGCAGGACAAAGCTGGTTTGATGTTTTGCAGGTGAATGACACAAACGTGGTGGTGTCCTACTGCAGCAACCCCCAGCCTCTTCCCAAGGAGAGCATCCAGCAGATCATGCACGGTCCTGCTAAGAAGGGAGACACCAAAACCGTGGTGGAAACTCTGGAGAAGCAACTGCCTGGGTTCGTGGTCCATGCTGTGAGCCGTCATAAGGAGAGCTTTGCAGCATGGAACTTTCCAGATGACTGCCATCACTGGGAGAGACATAAAAATGTGGCCTTGTGCATGCACTCAGAGTAGCACTGAAGCTAATGATATGTTCATGCTGATGTGAAATACAAAGTAATATATATATGAAACTTAAGTTATATGTTTATTAAGCAGCTCTTGATTGTATTTTCATTCCCATGTATGGCGCTCTAACAGCTACTAATCTTCAGTACTTGTATCTAAACATATAGCGTATTGATCACACTAATCACAGTCTAATATCAATGTCCATGTTACTCATGACACATACTCAGAATTATAACCTACATGTTGTTAGAGATGGACTGATCAGTGTTTTACGGCTGATACCAATTGCCTTCCCCATGATTGGCTGATAGCTGATACCAGTCAAGGGCGGGGCTGAACTGTTATGCAGTGTTCACATGTTAGCATTAAGAGAAAGCCATTCTGTACCTTATAGCGGCATGCGATCGACGCCGTGCATGAAGCCACGCAAACGTTGGCAGCATAACCGGCAAAAATGGATGATTATTAGAGGAGAGCTTTACCAGAGGATCACAGGCGGAACAGGCAGGAGGACGATCTATACCCTTTTATTTATGTTGTATAATACTGGGTTCATCTGGAATTCAACAATGTGGCGTCCTTGGCTCCCAAAAAAATCAGCATCCGCTTCATTCCACCGCTTCATCTACTGCAAACATGTGAACGCAGCATCACTCGTCTTCTCCAGTTCTACTGTCTTCTGATTCTCACTGTACGGGACTAAACGAATCTTAAGCGTCTCATCAGGTTGGTGCTGTTACAAGTCAGATATAGTGTAAAACTGCCAGACTGATGACACGCTTTCTATTAACATGCACAACGCGATCCAATCAGTGACTGCAGTTTTAGTCCAAGTCAAAAAGTTTTAGTCTAAACATCTAGCGTTTGAACAAGGCAATGCAGGATCCCATGACCCGGGGGCATCGTTCAGGCCTGCAGCAACCCTTAACTTGCTGAATATGGCTCATATGTTATACGCTACTGATCAACCCTCAGGATCGGGTAGGTTAGGGACATACTGGCCAATCAGCAATTACATTTTTGGGTTGAAAATTGTTAGATATCGATACATAGTCAAACGATCCCTCCATCTCTAATGTTAGTCATTAACCACAGCATGCATTTTGTCATTTGTTGGATTGCACATTATCTACATAGTCCAGTAGGGCTGTCACTATCGATTATATTAGTATTCTGGTAGATTATTAATTATTTCAATGACTCATTGAGTAATTAGAGTTATAAAGAGTTATATATAGAGTTATAAAGCCTAAACCAAGAGGCATGGCTTCGGGGCCAGTCAGACCAGATTTCTGATGCCAGTGACGGCATTACAAAGTTCTTTCTGATCTTTCCACCTTAAACAAATAAAAGAGAGGGACTATCATCACAACGTTTTGACAGACATGATCAGCAGGGCAATGTTTATGTGGCTGCGTGATACCAGTAATCGTGCAAAAAGGCAAGGAGGACGAATTTTATGAACATGATGATATTTCAAAACAGCATTAACCATTGTTTCTCCTGATGATGAGAACATAGCTGAGCTGTACTAGCTCTTAAAGGCCACCGACTGTGCAAAAGTGACAAGAACATCCCAATCCTCAGCTATACCTCAGCTAGGTGTCTACGCCTAGAGTGTGGTCGTGGTATGGTGTCAGTGGTTACAGTAATTAGTGTTAATAAGTTTAGTGCGAGGGCAGCTATGGCATGGTTTGGACCATCTGAATAATGGATAAGTAATTTAGCTATAATCAAGTTGGCTAGCTGGCTGATCGTCATCCTCACTTTAGGGATGTTTCTGGGCCTTAAGGTTTGATAACTGCCTCCTCACCCCATCTAAAATTAAATCCTGGCTGCTGCACTGACCCAAACAATAAGAATGGACTTGACTAAAGATTAGAAATACATGCATAACATTTCCATAGTCCAAAATGCTGTATTTGAAAAATATAACCAATATTAAGGTAAAAAATAAATATATATATATATATAATCATACAAACTGCCAATGAATCATAATAGATTCACTGAGAAGGCAAATTTTAATTAACAAATAGTGGCAGCCCTTGTAACATTTCACGCTATTCTATAAATACACTAAGCTCTGTTGTCATTCTGATTCCCTCTCTTCTTGTAGGCCAGACACGTGGAATGCTGATTTTGCAGAAAGGGTTCGTAAGCAGGAACACTCTGGTAGAAAACATGGCTTTAGACTGTATGTTGGCCATTCTCAGTGTCAGGGCTGCCAAAGTGTTGCCCCATTTTTGTCTGTGCAGGTCTGCTGTCTCCGCCTGGCCTACATAGCCCTGAAAGTGTTCATGAAAGATGTCTTGTCAACCGTGAAAAGGACAGCCAAAGTGAAAAGACTCGGGAGCTCAGGGTGCCGTCCCAGATGCCTCCTTCTCCAAGCTCCCTTTGTACTGTAAACCCTGCTGACTTGAATAAAGCAAACTCACTGAGAACTCAATGGGGGTTTCATTTATTATATCCCGGAAAAAAAGTCACTTTGAAATTTGTATTTTGTTATCTAGGACTGTGTGATATGAACCAAATACCCTGTAGGGGTAACATTACTACTTAAGTAACACATATTTGAATGCTACTTAAATATGGACTTCATAACACTTGGATTTAGGCACTGAATAATGCATTTATGAAGCAATACTTGAAGAATACCTGGGATCGATGCTTCAAAACAGTGTTATAATTGGACCAAATGTTTGTCGTTTTATGTCAATCTGCTTCTATAAACCGTTTATAAATATTTTATTGGTTTATAAAAATGCCTTTCAAATATGTGATTTTGTTTAATTCACGTGATTCAGTCCCTATGTAGGTAGCCTTCAAATAAAGTGGGACTCCCTTTTCATGTGATATGCCTTTTCAATATATTAAAACCATGTACTTCAGCCATTAATGTTGCATGTTTTAGTCATATTTGCTTGCATTCCTTGAATAACATCCAGAACTGGGACGGGTCAGTATGATCATAACACACAATGTTACACACAAGGGCTTATGTGCTTATTGTATTCTACGTTTGCAAGATCACTATTACAAAGGCCCATATTGCCATAGAGATGAAGAAATATTGTGGAGCTCTACTATGATTTATTCTCATTGCTGTAGATTACAGCTACAGCTACCAATCAGAGTTATATATGGCATGCATAATGCAATTCTCGTTTCCTGTTATTCTTCCACAACTCTATGATTAACAAACCTTTGTTGACGTGGATTGCTGTTAAATCTACACGGCGGACACATACACCACTCAAAGCCGCATTTAATTTAATTACAGCATTTACACAGAAGTCAGCATTTTCCTGCGCCCAGGCCCGCTTTAATAGATGCAGAGTAACTCTGTCAGTACAGGGCAGCAGAGGCCTAGAATGCTGAACTCAGCTCAACGGAGCCAGTCATTAAACCTGCTGAGGTGGAGGGCTGGGGGAACGATCCATCATTTCTTTGTCAGTCAAGAGAGGTAGAATAGAGGCTTAAGGTGGTGTGCAGCTCTTTCGTAAATCTGTACAGCCAAAACGAATGGGGCTTGTGGCCGTTGAACCATGCACCATGAAAACCATCCTTGGGTCCCGTTATTTGCATATTAAAAATATTCTCATGTAGGCAAAGTGACAGGGCATGTGGTCTTCTCTCGTTTAAGTAGACTCTTTTATTTAGTGCCCTAAATATTACAAATCTAATAAACATAAAGTATAAATAAATAAATAAGCATTAGCTACCCAGGTTTACATACTCAGGCTGTGATTAATCCAGATTTAAATATGCAGGCTGGGATTAATTCAGGTTAAGATAGTCAGGCTGGAATTATTCCATCTTTTCATACTCAGGTTGGAACTAATCCTGGTTTAGATACTCAGACCGGGATTCATTCAGGTTTAGATACTCAGACCGGGATGAAACCAGGTTTGAGGTTTTGCCACATTCACAAAAACACATAATCCAACTGTTTAAGAACAACGTTCCTCAACGAGTCTTTGCAAAGATTTTAGGTATTTCAGCCTCCATGATGCATGCTGATAACAAAAGGTTCAAGGAATCCAGAAATACCAAACACCACTGCATATGGTTACATAGCTAAAGACGTGTACAACAGAGTAACCGTAAAACTTCCTGACCAAAACCGACCAGTTTGCGTCTTCTGTCCCCAAACATTTATTTAGGTGCTATTAAAAGGAAAAGGGATATATGACAGTGATAAACATGCTCCTGTACCGACTTGTAAGCATCAAAACATCAAAATTTGTGTTTTTTTTTTTTTACTGCTTTCAATGTAATACAGTTCAAACTGAATCTTTTAGGATTGATGTCTGCTGAGTTAAACAAGTTCTCTTACTGCACTGCGTCTCAGCATGGAGTAGTAGAGGTTCGTAATGGTGTCCTGTGATAATCCATCTCATGCAGCTTGAATATTCTCACACACAGCTCCTGCAGATGGTGCGGTAGGGGTGGAGGTGGAGGGACACCAGGCCTTCTGGACGTGTGACAACAAACTGTTCATCTTGGCACTGACCACGGTGCCTCCACACGCGGATTTATTGGTTGTCTCTACCAAGACAAAAGTGGGACTCTTCAATGAAGATCTGAGTCACTCCATGACAGCCCGGCACAACACCACTGTAGTCTTGACGTGGTGTTAAGGACAGTCGTAACCATCTGTGTGCATGTAGTCCTGCGTCATGCAGCCGTCTGCCAGTGGTGCTGGCACTAACAGGATGACTCATGGAGGGCATCACTGCTCGCTGAACGTCTGCAGTTGTGGCTGTTGGGTCAGTCAGGTACACAAATAAGGCTTATTGTGCAAATAAACAGCTAATTGTGCAAAGATTCTTTTGATGATGAGTGTATGTTAGCCTTATTGTTTCTTCCCGTATGTGTGTTATACAGTATTTTATTCTTCCAGTATTTTCTCAGTATGCTCTACTCCACTGGACAGTGCACAATATCAGACTCATATACAACAACCTGAAGCCTTCCTCAGTGTTCCTTTTGTAGTTTTACAGACAGTGTGGGGGCTCAGCCAATGGAAAAATTCTTGAATTCATTAGCGGTTGAGTGGCTTCTGCTCTGGTCGGTGCTATTGATTTTCAAAGCTCTTATCTCCGATAAAGGTTTTCCTGCGGCTTAGCTTTAACCCTAGCTGTAGCTGCAAGCTAACCAGTGTGTTTCTGACCGATCTGATCAACAATTTCCTCCCTTATGAACATTGACAGTTGGTCCTACTATTGGATGGGAGGGCTAAAAACACAGTGCCTATCAATAGTTTAGACATTGTAGCATCATGTGTGAGAGCCCTTTCCTAGTATCAATGAAACAAGCTGTCTAGCTAACTACACGCTGCTAAAATAGCAGCACAGAAACAGCATGCATTCCATGATGGATTAAGATGGTCAGTGCTGCTATATCCTGGCCTAGTGCTGGTTTAGCGTGTCCGGCTGGTTGAACAACATACTGCCATCTAAAACACAACATACACTAGTTTATCTGGTGAGTAGCCTAATAACTTCTATTGCTGCTGACCAGCATACCAGCTTCCACAACACATGCTGGTTTTGCTATTGATCAGCCTAATAACAGCCATTATTGCTGTTGACCAGCATCTAAAACAACATATCAACAACATGTACTGATTTTGCTGGCGGCCAGCATATTAACTTCCACTGCTGCTGACCAGCATACCAGCATCCAAAACACAGCACATGCTGGTTTTACTGGTGACCAGCATATTAACTTCCATTGCTGCTGACCAGCATACCAGCATCCAAAACATAACACATGCTGGTATTACTGGTGACCAGCATATTAACTTACACTGCTGCTGACCAGCATAACAGCAAACACAAAACACAACACATGCTGGTTTTACTATTGATCAGCCTAATAATTTCCATTGCTGCTGACCAGCATACGAGCATCCAAAACACATGCTGGTTTTGCTGGTGACCAGCATATTAACTGCTATTGCTGCTGACCAGCATACAAGCATCTACAACACAACATATGCTGGTTTTACTGGTGACTAACTATGGTCTATGCTGGTTTATACTGGTTTTCCTAACAGGGCAGGTCCCATTTAAATGTTTAAATATTGATACTCAACATTGCCTAATGATATAGCAAGCTAACAGAACAGTCACAGTGTATTTCGCAGCAGCGTTGCTCTATTTATCAACTACAGCAAGAGCAGAATTCAATTCAACTCAATTCAGTTCAACTTTATTGTAATTATACCAATACATGGTTGTACAGTATAATGAAACACAGTCAGGCTCCTTCTCCAGTGCAGTTACTCTTAAAAAAAATTATAAGGTTCATGTTCAAACAATTATGGAACAACTGTAAAACAGCAATATTCATATTCTAAAAAATACCATACCTAAATCTCTGTTAAAAGCAGCTCCAAATATCTGTGCTCCAATATATACTGCTGCTAACAGAGAGGAGGCTGTCTAGGCCCTTCTGAGTAGGCCTAATAATTTCTGGAAAGTATTTAATGCATGCCTCTAATTTTTTGTACATGTTTATTCAGTAGAATTATGCTTCTGTTCAAACTATGCAATTATTACAGTGCTGGTCTTGTTACATTACAAAGTTTTGGATGAAAAAATGGGTAAATGCTTAAAACACTGAGTGGAAATTGGCCCTTTGGAATTGTTCTTCTGCAAAATATGTAGGTAGATATAGCCAAGTGAAGTCTCCTATTTGGTTATGACCAACAGTGACCAATTTCATGAGAATGAAACATCACTATGGGGCTTCTGGAAGTCCTAGATATCGCAATGACTGTGAATATGATCAATGGATTGTTAGAAATGGAAAACAGTGATAGTAGCTCAGTACCAGGCCTCTCTATTAAGAGGGTCACTCATGACATTAACTTCCGTACTGTCCACCACTGCTGCTACATCTACCATAAACATCAAGTAAAACATGGAATGCCTTTTAGAAGCTTCAAATGTCTGGGTGTAATGTGTGTTAGACCGATTTAGAATGGACTTTTCTGTCCCATCAGTGCAGCAATTAAGCTTTGGTGCCAACCAATTACATTCGGGGTAGTGCTAGTGCCTAAAAGATGCTTCAGCCATCAGAAGGTCTTCAAGTGATTCACAGTCATTGCTGAGTGCTAACAAACTACTAGAGTCTTTCTGCCAGGGACGCTAGCAAAAGTTTGTCATATCACTCCATTTAGAGTGGCCACTTTCATAACCCCAAAAAGGAAGACATCCCAACCCCAAAAGGAAGACATCATAAAGGTAGGTGGGGGTCGGGCACGACACTAGAACAGAATTAAAATCATAACCTAACCTATATAACACATAGATGATTACTTTACTCCTCTATTTGGGTGGAATGGATGACATCCGTGAGTCAGACGGGAGCTCACTAATTGACTAGCATTTAGAGGGCTGGCCTGCAGTTAGCCGGTAGGCAAGTCACAATGTCACATGACCTTGGTAAACCAATGAAATGCATGGCATTTTAAATAGTTCATCCCGAAAAGAGGACTAATAGGCGTCCGTCCAGGTATTGCGCCGGGCGGAGGACTGGGAGTCGAAAAAACGGACTGTCCGGCCTAAAACCGGATGTGTGGCCACCCTCACTACATTAGCATGGTGCTAGCATAATGCTGAGAAGTGACTTTTGGAAATGAGTCTTACTGTAGTGTTGTAGATCCAATACATGCAGGCAAATTGAAACATAGATTTTACACCTGACCTACCCACCCCAAGGAGTGCTGACTATGGACTGTTGAATGATGGAGCTAGATATACTCGGCTTAAAATTAGCCCAAATGGACTTTAGGGAGCATTTGCCAAAGCACACTTGACACAGAATCACAGATAGGCTGAGTGAATCTACAGGCTGGGATAAGTGTGAAGTAGCCCCATCTTAATAAGCCAGTTCTTATTTTTTCTTATGGGCTTTTAAAAGAGAAGGAGGGCTTAGCCCCACTATCCCATCCACAGCAGCTGCCCTGCTCATAAACGATATCCTGTATCTGTGTCTGCGCCTGCTCTGGTGACAGATGGCGCTAGCAACACATATATTGCCTGAATGCTAAAAGAGCTTCTTGTGTGTACGTCTGTGTGTGTGTGTGTGTGTGTTATGTCTCCTTCACTGGCTTCACTCATTCCAGACGCTGTATTTAGAATAACGCGACCCAGCATGAAGGAGGAAACACAGAGCAGAGATTTTCCAGCATATTAGCATGTTAGCTTGTATTGCCTTCTACCTTTAAATCAGCTCTGTTAGAAAAGGCCTCCTCCTCCAGGAAGAGATATCAGCCAATATCAATATTTCATATATGAGTGGTTTTACGGAGACCAGCATTAGAGTTCTGTGCTGGAGGCGGACGATCAATCCCAGGATGCCTCGGTGCGGCTGCATCTGCCAATCGCAGCCTGAGCTAATGACATTACCCATCCGTCAGAGTGGACCATCGACCCACTCGCTGCTCCCTAAGTGGCCTGATCTGATAAAAAGCATTAAAACATTTGTTCGGTGACACACGGCAGCTCACCCTGACCAGGCGTATAGATTGGGTGTACTTTTTTTTGGTTGACTTTTTTCAGCATATGTTGGAACTTTACAGGAGGATAAAACTTAACTTCTTAACTTGCAATGGAGGCTGATATAGCAAAGTTTATTCCTAAGCAGTTTTGGACCAATTCTATTGGTCTGTCCATCATCAATATTCAATAAATTGTAGGGGTGACTAGAGCTTTTAAACTGTGCAGAAAAATAGATAAAAGTTTCCTGTGCAACAAAATATACACTCATCAACAAAAGAATACTTGTACAAATAGCTGCACCCAGAAGGGATCAACAAACAGGAATGAAACTTGGTAGGTAGGTTTGGCATCATGAGGCATGCGAATGATTCAAGTTTCACACTTGGGCGCACATGAGTCATCCTGTTAGTACCAACACCATTGGCAGACGCGCCACGCAGGACCACAGGCACGCAGACTGTTACGACGGCTGCCCTTAACACCATGTCAGCATCGTCAAAGACTGCAATGGTGTCGTGTCAGACTGTCATGGAGTGACTCAGAATGGCAGCGGGTCATCTTCAGTGGCGAGTCCCACTTTTGTCTTCGTGTAGACGACCAACGAATCTGCGTGTGGAGGCACCGTGGTCTGCGCCAAGATGAACGGACTGTTGTCACACGCCACTCGGCCTGGCCTCACTCCACCTCCACCCCTACCGCACAATCTGCAGGAACTGTGTGAGAATATTCAAGCTGCATGGGATGGATTATCACAGGACACCATTAGGAACCTTTACAACTACATGCTGAGACGTCTGGCATGTTGGGTTAGCAAACATGGCGGCCCGACACCATACTGAGAGACACTACTTCTGTATGTGTAGCTCAATAAATATTACCTGTATCAGTCTAAACTTATCATCATTTATTGTTCCTGGTAACCTTTATCTTCCTTCCCAATAGCACTGCAGTCCCACACTTCCTTCTGGGTGCAGCTATTCTTTTGATAATGCGTGTATTAGAGGTGGAGATATGGCAAAATGATCTTGTGGTACATCAAGAGTATATGTGGTATATCAGGATATTTATGTTTTCAGTCATCTCATCAGCTGGAACTGTTAAGTGTGAGCCGTGTAGAGTCTTTAAGATCACCAGCAACATCCATTTAGTTGGGTATGTCTAAAGTTTTGACTGGTGCTGTTTGTGACTGTGTGGCTTAGCACTTCTGCTTCATTGTAGCTGTCTTTCTCAGCACAGCAGTAATCCTGTTCACTATCTTTCACTGTCTCTTAGAAACACGTCAGCACTGAAGAATCCGCCTCTCAATCTCTCTCTCTCCGTCTCTCTCTCTCTCTGTGTCTCTCACACTCAGCCACACATACACACACTCTCTCACGGTGAGATAAGCCCACCCCTCCCCTGTGTTGACTCTAAACACAGTCTTCCCAGCACTGCAGTATATCAGCCTGTCTCTCTTCTGTTCCACACAACTCAGTGTTATCTCTCTCATTCCATCTTTATGAAGCAAGCATTGCCCGAACGCTGAGCACTAATCCCAACACGCATGCTTTTATGTGAATCTGGAATGTCCTGGTTATCATATATGCACACACACCCCCTCATTTTGATACAGTGTTAGTTGGTGGGTCATGAAGGAGCTTGAATAGTGGAATGTGTCTCTACACAGATCCGAATTGTCCAGTGTGTGGAACATGTAGTGTTATACAGAGTACTGTGCAAGTCAGAGATAAGGTCATCTACTTGTATAAGGGCGGGAAAAACAAGTGACACAACGGGGGTTTCCAAAAGTGGAGCTCTCAAATATTAACAGACAAACACTCACTGAGCACTGTATTAGTAACACTTCCTTGTATCCGCACTCTGGCCATTATGTGTGTGTTGGGCTGGCACGAATTGATTGGACACAGCAGTGCTACTGGAATGTTTAAACAGTCTGTCCACTCTATTAGACACTCCTACTTTGCTGGTCCACCTTGTAGATGTACAGTCAGAGACGATAGCTCATAGTTTGTGTTGGTCATCATCTAGGACGCTGCCCCCAGGATGCTGCCCACAGGACGCTGCCCCCAGGACGCTGTTAGCTGGATAGTTTTACTTGGTGGACTATTTTCAGTCCAGCGGTGAGACTGAGGTGTTTAAACAGTTCAGTAGCACAGCTGTGTCTGATTCACTTGGGTCAGACTTGTGGACTTCTGCTCATCCAATGTTTCTTTCAAAACCAGGAGTATTAAACAGGTAAAATGAAGTTTGTCTCCCTCTGCTGCAGTAACTCTCCTCTTTTGGGAAGGCTTTACACGCACACACACATATACGTGCACACACACACTCACACACACTCCAACAAGCTCAAATATTATGATCAATGTAAAGTCTGTCACTCCATCATAAAACATAAACCTCACTTAACCAGAACAAAAACTGCTGACAAATGACTAGGACTGCAACAGAGCCAATATGATGCACACACACATAAACACGCACACACAATC
Source organism: Semaprochilodus insignis (assembly GCA_034552555.1). NCBI lineage: Eukaryota > Metazoa > Chordata > Actinopteri > Characiformes > Prochilodontidae > Semaprochilodus > Semaprochilodus insignis. Next base: position 20,272,329 of record CM067497.1, read on the forward strand.
CTCAAAGGTTCATCATGAAAACAGTCAGTTTTGAGTTTAGTGTAATTACAGTTAACCTGAAAGTGAACTGCAGCCAAACAAGCTGTAAATTACAGATTCTGTTCCAGGGACATTTAATTAAGACAGCTCCGCTCCCTGAGGCCCGAGAGCCAGAGAGCGAGCAGTAAAAGGGCACAGGCCTGGCTGGAGTTTCATTCAGCCCTCAGCTAAAGAGAGAGAGAGAGAGAGAGAGAGAGGGAGAAAGAGGGAGAGAGGGACCGTGAGAAAGGAAGGAAGTGAAAGTCAGTACACAACCCACCGGTCAGTTCTGGGACATGGAACATGACTGTGAATAATCCTGACCTTGTTAGTAAAATTGATCTCTGTCTCATGATACCAGAACTGTAACTTTGATACTGATAACAATAGTCTTAATACTGACACTATAGAAATACAGTGGAAACATCTCTCATTATCTGAACACCCAAACGACTGAACAAGAAAGAAGATATTCAGACTGTTATGGTTTAATTCATATCTCTGACTGCTGAATTCAGGGAATACATCACAGAACTAAATCTTTAATCAAGGTCTAATTTTTCCATGTAAAGAGTATTTCTTTACTGACTGAACTGTGAACAAATTTAATGGGTATTTTTTTAGCAATTTGTTGTTTATGTGACAACGGAACTGCAATCTGCAGTACACACAATGAGGGTAAATCAACAGACTGACACTAATACGTGTACAAAGTCAGGGTCCCTGGTTAAATCATGTTTTGTTGACTTTGTGCAAAGTTTTAGCACATTTTAAATATTATGTTTCATCTCTTCCAAACTTTGGATCTCCATTTTTTTTTTCATTTCAGTGTTTGGCATAATTTGAAAATGCCTGATGTGCATCACATGATGTATCCATTCCATGGATAAACTGACTGATTTACATTCAAAAGTACAGTAGGTCTTTCTTTCTGCTGTTGTTACATACCGCCCCCTCTGGTGCCTGTGTCTTACTGCACACGGCTCTTCCTGCTCCACCCTGGCTCCACTCACTCTCACACCTGCCGCTGATCTAGGACTCATTAGGACTCCAATTTATTCCCCCATTGTTTGCTCTGCCTGATTGCCAAGTCTCTGTGGTGCGTTCTAGAGATCTTAGCTGTGTTCCTGATCTTAGCTGTGTTCCTGATCTTAGCCGTGTTCCTGATCTTGGTATCTAGTTGTGTTCAGGTTCCTAGGTTCTGACCCCTGCTTGGTATTTTGGTTTTGTGATTATGGATTTGTCTCTGATTATGCCTGCCTTTGTGTTGACCCCTGGCTGTTCTGATATTGATTCCTGGACAACCCTCAAAAAAACCCACTCCGCACCCCCCATGTTACAGCTGTACAGCTGTAAAATTTTGGAGATATGAGGCTTTGTTCTGCCAACAGCGATATGGATTACTGTTTCTTACATAAAGTAATATGAATAACCATGCCGGTAAAAACTTGAAATGTTTAAAATGATGTAACAATAACGGTGTGCTGGGTGTCCTATGGCTGTGCATTCATTCTATTCCAGGTTCCATTGTATGTACTGTAGACTGCAGGTCTGTTGCTTCATGCTGTTTACCTGTTTTATTCTAAAAATCTAAATAGTTTTTTCCTGGAAATTACATTGTGACCGCCCACAGTTTATGTTTACGTATGATATTGAACCTGTCATGTATGAGGATTGCATATACACACAATTTGATAGGCCTTCAGAGGCCAGTGCCCTTAGCAAAAACGACCTTCCCCTACTGTTATGAACCCTTAGGGAGGATTTTCTCTTACCAAAGCAAATTTGTTAAGGGTGTTGCATAAATATGTTTTTCTTAGTTCTAAGGGAAAACACTGAGGGGGTTAGTGGAGTGACTGGGGTTTTTCCATTTTTCCATGACAGCCGTCTCTCGTTAATGGGGTGTACTATTAGTGTGTAACCTGGCTAAATGCTGAAACTAGCCAACCTTCTTTAAACCAGCTTTGATAGCCTGTTGCTCCTGCCAAAGAGTGTCTTCAACTCTGCAGACACCCAACACAGAAAAAAAAAATGGCATGGCTGCTGCCATATTAAAAAGTCTAGAGGCTAGATAGCACAACTCACAGCAATCAGTCTGAGCACATGTTATTAGTGTAGAGATAAATTATTTAATTATTATGTCTATACATTAAATGTGCATGTAACATATTTCCTTTGGTACGTAGCCCTTACAGTCTCTAAAAACGTCAGTTTTAATAGAAGAATTTATGGAAGTCTATAAAAAAAACTATATTTTCCTGGCTGTTCTTTATCTGGAATTTCTTACACAGATACAATCTAATTTTTAGACACCTGTAAAACTTATATTTATAGTGTCATATCTTCAGCTTTTCATGCTGACCAATCATTTTAAGGGAGCATTGCCATACCCTGAGTTATCCTAAGGGAAATTACGGTTAATAAGCATTATGCAATTTTTACTTAAGGGAAATTCAATATGTAAAGGAAGTGTACGTGTAAAGGAAGTGCAAGTGTATAAGATAGTTTAACTTTGAGAATCTCTAAAATATGACCTTAACATTTAGTCACTTAACATGAGGAAATACTTACGAGTAACCTTAATGGAAAATTCAAGGTTAAGGTATTTCATACAACTGAGCACAGGCCATGCCATGTGATGTGTCTGAGAAAACAGAAGTACAGACTACACCAGACATGAGATAAAAGTATATCACATTCTTCAGAAAGCCTTCAGTTCACCAGAGGAAAAGAAAAACAAGATGTTATGTTGTAATCAGGCACAAAAATAAAAGAAAAGTAATTGTTGCCATGCACGAGTAGACACAACATAGTATAGATTCATCACCCTGAGGTTAAAGGAAACACGAAACGAGTTGTAAGACTAATAATTATTAAATAATTGCCTTTATTTTAATGAATATTTGTAAGAATCTGAGCAACAATTACAACAGGACTCCTAATACACCACCTAACTAATAGTTAGCAGTAAAACATCTTTCATGAGCTCACTGGACAAAAAATGAGTCACCTATGACCGAAATGTACCTAATAGCATGTCATACCTACACGAGCACCAATAACAGCTGTGATTGGATTTGGCATGTACTGCACAAGTTTCTGGATGTAGCCACATCAATGTTCAGACACTCTTACATCAAAGAATTGCACAGTTGGGTCAGATTTGGTGGATGCCTTCCCTGGCACAATTCAGAGGAGAGTTTCCTGTAGACTGGGATTTTAGCCACTGCTGGTAGACCCCTATGACCGTACACTTCCACATGCATAACAGACATATACATTCACACACACATACTCACACCTAGGGGGCAATTTAGCATCTCCCATTCACCTGACTGCATGTCTTTGGACTGTGGGAGGAAACTACAGCACCTGGAGGAAACCCACATGGGCAGACAGTGCTACCAACTGCGCCACCATTAATTATTTCATGATCGTTTCATTATTATTATTATTATTATTATTATTATTATTATTATTATTATTGATTAATTATTACTATTTTTTAACATGAAGAAAATAAATACCCAGACAACAGTATGTGGGGTCGTGAGGTAAATCAGCCAGGATGAAATGGTTCCCAAAGTGGACTGTCCAGAGAGCATGAACTAATGGCTTTTACATGTAGTGCACTATACGGCAGCCATCCTGGATCCAGCCTGTGAGTATTAACCGGAGGCGTATTTGTCAGTCCGCTGAACCATTAGCGTATTAAAAGTGTAATCTGTATATTGATCTTGCTGTGGCTTCTATTGTTAGAGTGCCCTTCTATTTCCCAGACCCCCACCCCACCTCTTAAAAACAACTACAAAGCCTGTACTTGGTTTTAGTTTCTGGATGTGTGTGTGTGTGTGTGTGTGTGTGTGTGTGTGTGTGTGTGTGTGTGTGTGTGTGTGTGTGTGCGCGTATTTCAGTTGTCTTGACGTTGGTGGTGTTAAAGGGGAATTTCTGCCTCATCCAATAACTGAGATGCTAAGTCAATCAGAATAGTTCAATGTGAAATGGCTTAATGTAGAGACCTCCTCACTCAGATTTGGAGGTGATATGAACCAAAGGTTACAGTGTATATTAAACAAATATAGTCATTTTATTTGTACCTTAAGATGTGCAGAGACCTGTTAGGCCTTCAGAGAAGCCCTAATGGTGTCTTGGGAGTATTATAGTGCAAGTCATGTTTCATCTGTATGTTTTATATGGAAATAAAAAGGGTTAAATGATTGAGACAGTGAGTAGATAATTGGCCAGCCGGTCATTGTTTTTCTCTGTAAATCTATATATACCTGCAGGGTGTGAGTGACGGGATCCATAGATTGAGAAGAGGTGGCACAGTGCAGTGAATGTCTCGTTCCATGTGTGGAAAATGGCTCCAAAGCAGATGTTAATGATTGGCTAAAAGGAGTGATTGTCAAAGGCCATAGTGTGAAGGAAGTAGCTGAACTGGCATCTGTATGGAAGTAAAAAAAAAAAAGCCATGGAAAACGGTGCCTTGACAGTTTTGCCTTAAAAACTGAGCAGTTTTCACAGTGTAGGCGGAATGAAGATGGTTGCACAACTCCTGTAATCAACTTCTAGACTGGTTTCAGGCCACCGCATCACCACAGCGCCCTGCAAATGACTAGGCAAAAAAGAAAAGCTGGAAAGAGGAGCTTTGCTTAAGCCGTGCTTTAGAATATGTAGGTGTACTGGGCCCAGTAGGCCTTACAACTAATGCAGTCGGTTTTATCTGGTTTGACAAGAACCAGCTGCATTAGCCTGTTGATGACAGAACCACAGAGCATGTAGAACTGCTCCGTCAAGCTCAAGGCTTTCCTAGGAGTTTGTTGTAAAACCCTTAATTGCTTATGCCTGCTACTCTGAATGGCAGGTAAAACCAGAGCTTCCAGTCCCCGGGATCAGTTCTGGGGACCCAACATTAACTTGATTCCTTAATTAATTAACAGGCTCCCCATGTGCTGGCCGTTAGGCTGGCTTTACATGGAAGTAGTTACATGCAACTTTATTTCTGTGTAACTTGACAGTTACACACAGTAATTCCAAAGCATGTAACCAGTTTGATTACTCACCTAGCTAGCCAAATTAGCACCTGATATTGCTAATACACATGCGTTCAAAGAAGAATAAATGCTTGAATATGCAGTGGTTAAGTTAAGTCAGCTGTTTACAGAAACATTAGCTTTGAGAATTGGTTTTGTTTATGGTCATGGCTTAGGTAACTGAGAAAATGTAAATCTACCAACCTTGCTTAAAGTCTACCAGGAAGTCAAATTTTCAACCCCACCCCAATAAACCATCTTCTGTTTTATTTTATGTTCCATTCCAGTGAAATCAAAGTTGGTTGATATGATCACATGATGTGCTTTTGGAATTTTGATTGGCCGTTTCATGAAACTACAAGCCAGCCTTAGATGAAGGAAAACAACAGGCCTGGAGAACAACAGAACCACTGATGCTGGAGAGCATAACACTGTTTTCTAACCCAGTCCAAGGTGACCAGCAGAATGTACGCATTCCTGCTCTAGCACACCTGTACCAGGTATTTAGTTCTTTTTTGTTTTGTTCAGATGTGTTGGGAACACAGATGTAACAAAAGTATAGAGCAGTGTCCACACAACCTCCTCCTAGAGATCTACTTTCCAGCAGAGTGTGGTTCTAACCAGCATCTACATGAATGCATCTGCTCCAGGCAATCGAGGACTTCTGAAGATGCTAATCTAGAATTCTCGGAACAGGTTTGGTGACTACTACTTTAGGGTGAAAATGTTTGTGGAGGTTCCAAAACAGTATTATTGAGGGACACTGGTCTTACTGTTAGCCGGCAGTTATGAACATGGCAAATTCAGTGTGGTAGTCAAGTGAAAACCTAGTTGGGAGATTTGTTGATTAGCCTCTTTTTGGTAAATGTAATTGCAATTAGATTGGTCTGGGCACTTCTAAACTGGAGTCCCGTGTTTTTCTCCAAGTACTTACAATGCCCACACAACATGAGTTTCCAGATCATCTCAAAACCTCAACCATGAACACATTTACACACGGCTCCCTATTTACACAGCAATTCAGCCCTGCACATTTAGATGTGAAGTGTTAAGAAGTGTCGTTACTGCAGACGTCTGTAAAGTTACTGGAGTAGAAGGTAGATGAGTAGAAGAAAATGATTAAATGTTGTGCTGTTTCTGGCTGTTAAGAAGAAACAGTTCACTGGAGTCTTCCAGTGGATCCACATATTTGAAATGAAGGACAGAAATTTGTTCTTGACTCTTCATTTCAGTCCCAGGTTTTGACTGAGGGACAAAAGAGGCCAGTCAATCAGAACAGAGGTCCTTTACATGTGTCGGTCCGAAAGGCACAGAAACAAAAAGAGTTTCATTCCAAGTAAAAAACAAAAGTTGGGAAATGCTCACATGGGAAATGGTACATAAAACCCCACAAACGTCATAAACAAAATACAAGAGTGACAAAAAAGTGGGCCTTCTAAAGAGAGCGAATGTTTAGTCTAGTACTTTCCAGGGCTATGCTGTAACGTCCCTGTAGTAGATCTGGCCTCGGCCTATAATTAAACCTAAATAAAACTGACGAGAAACGGGAAGTACACAGTCCTAACTGCCAGGCTGAATGCCTCTACAGATAGAGGCACTAGCATCCTGTTTGATATTATGGGAATCGGCTGGTAATTCTCCTTAACCGCTGCGGAGGACATTAAGGTGACCAGCTCAAGCAGTTGATCATAAATAAGCCACAGTGACCTACACCGCACAAAGCAAGTATGGCATTTAATTAAGCACTGGCTTTCACCTTCAATCAGAGTCCGCATTGTAATCAGGTTAGCAATTTGCAGGGGCGCTGTGGGTTAAGGTTCCTCCGGTCATTTAGCTTTTTTTTGTTTTTGCCCAGGCAGCATGAAAGACATGCTGAGGTGAACCTGAGCAAAATCAATGGGCAGTCTAACACGCCTCAAGATCGCTTAGTGTTTTCCTGAGGCCTGCATTGATCTTGTAAGTCTGACTGATGGACTCACTTGCTGTTGGAGGGCAGAGGTGAGAATAATACTGATCGAGACTCAGGCTGATGGTTTCTGGAACTGTAAACTCAGACAGATTAAAGGAATAGTTCAATTGAAAAAACAAATTAATACTAATTTCCCTATAGCATAAATTAAGTCCATCAGTCAAGACATATTTGGTGTCCGAACTTTGCTTTTTCAGCTTTGCTATAGAGAAACAGTGTTGGTGAGGATAACAAGTCATGGAAATTGTACAATGATTACTATTAATGTATTAATGCAATATTTAAAAACCATTCTACCAAACCAATTTCAGTATTCACATCTTACACATTTACACAGTTTATTTCCTGATATCATTTAAGCTAATAGCTTCACTTGTAATAATAACTAGAAAGCTGCAGCAGAATGGTTGCGCAGCTTAAATGGTTCCCATTTCCTGCTAGGATGTGGTTGCTATGGGAGGAACGAGGGATGAGTAAACGACACATAGAGGAGTGAGTATTAGTGCATCTGTTACAGTGTGGGGATCTGCCCTGAGTGAGTACATGCAGTTTGGTGACTGTAGGTTCAAGGAAACAATAGAGATTGAATGGGGGTGAAAATGAATGGGACTCTATGGGGGAAAGACGGATGGAAAAAATAGACAAACAGACGAGTGCAGGTCGAACCAACACTGAATTTGGGCTTTGGGGTCTACCCTGAGACGGTGTTTTAGAAATGGTGTTTCTGGGTGGAGCAGAAGTACAGTACATGAGCGTGCACTTTTCCATCTCATTCATTCTTAATGGGAAAAAAATCCGGAAAAATCCGCTGCAACAGTCAAAAAGCTGTATACAAGCACACCATTGCTGATCAGACTGAACGTTTTGGAGTTGGAACGGTGTCGATATCTTGAAAACTGTGAAAACCAGTTAGCGGATAAAAATGGTGTCCCAAGAAGAAAGAAGAAAAAGAAGAAAAATATATCAGATATCAATATATAACAGAATACAGCACCATAATAAGATAATTATATGCAAAATCTCAATTTATAGAGCGCTGTCTTTTAGGATTTGGTGGTTCCACACTCTTCCACACTATGTTTTTGGTTTCTTTTAAACTGAGTTTGAAACGTTTAGATTCATCATGAGGATTCACGTCAGTACCGAAACACAAAAAGTTTTAGTTAGTAGGCGTGGCCTTATTTTAGCCACACCCCTGCATTTTAGAGCAGGAAGTGAGACTACATCCCTCTCCCTCATGGTCACATGGTGAGCAGTTAGATCCCATTGTTCTGAAGTAAATGTGTCCTATAGTCTGAAAATCAGTGTGGACCTTAAAGAACTGTCTTTACCGAAACACATACTTTCTGCAATCAAGTAAACTTTTCGTGTTTTAGTGAAAACTATAATGATAAACTGTTCAAGGCTGTGTGTAGTAGTCTTGTACTGGCTAACTGGTGTTTGAGATCTGCTAAACAAATGAGCTAAAATTGTCACTACCAAAACATTTGGGTAGTTTACAAGTTCTGGTTCACTGTTTGTAATCAAATGAACATAATTAAGGTATGGGATCATTTAAAGCAGAAGGATTTTAGCCCCGTAAAAGTCCAAAAATGTGTTTTCAATTCCAAACCAATTCGGCAGTATGAGCCTTGAAGTTACATATACAAATAAATAATTTTAGATTTTATCATATATTTTGCACACAGTCGAGTCATTATTATTATGGACATTATTATGACCATGTCTTTTGAATGTCCTACTTTTGACGGTGGCAGCATGTAGCTCATGAAGGAAGTCACGTGTCGTGAGCTGGCTTTGTGGGTATATAAGATGTGTGATAGACTGTCTGTACACATGGGTAAAAGGGGCGACACGTGCTGACTGCCTTCCCTGGGGCAGATGGGATCTTCCAGCAAGACAACGTGACATATGACATGACTAGAAATGTCCGACATTGGTTGGAAGAGCATGACCATCCTTCCCCAGACTTGAACCCATTTGAGCATCTGTGGGACCACCTCAATCGTGGTGTTCGCTCTATGCCTCCTCCCCCACGCACCCTCCAGCCGCTGTAGGATGCACTGCAGTGGGTATGGTTCCAGATACCTGTGACAACCTACCAGGACTTTACTTAGTCACTCCATCTAGCTGCTGTCCGTGCTGCACACGGCAGTTACTCAGGATGTTAGCTGGTGGTCATAATAATGTGACTCGACTGTGTATAATATAACATTAAATGACACAAAGCCTGAAAAATTATTAATTGATGTTATATTATGGTCTTAGTTCAACTTCGTATTGTAATTTTTGAAATCAAATAAAGGTGAAGTTTATCTCTCTATCTCTTCTTCTCTAAAACATATTCAGAACTGCTGCCTAAAGTCACCTGGCTATAAACCGAACAACACAAGTTCTTTTTTATAATTAGATGAACACATAGTAATATTATCATTCTGATGTGCTCTCTGGAGATGTTGGAATTTTGAAACCAAATACTACTCAGTTGAGCCATCATGGAAACATCAATTAGGTCTTCAACCGACAGCAAACAGATCTCATATAACCATGCAGGGAAAGGACTGTTTGTTGATATTCAATAATGATAAAAAAGTTTCCAGTTACTTCAGAGGGCATTGCACCCAGCAGATCTCAAGGACAATTTCTAGGTCCACTTTACCACAAGCAACTGAGACAAGAAAGGGTCAAAATCATCTCCAGATCATGTCTCATGCTTAAAAAGAAGCAGCCTTTGGATCTTAGTAGAGCTTGGAATAATTGTCTGAACCTGATGAGACCCGACTGTGAAGTTCTACCCTACTTCACTTTCTACAACCAAACACATTAAAGAAATACAGCAAGAATACAGTTTACTAGGACTCCTCAACCTTGATTGGTCAGCTGTAGATGACTGTTTTATGGGCAGTCAGCACAAAAGTTGACAGTTTTTCAACTTAAACACACTTTAAAAAACGCTGTGTGATTTTCAGTCATGCTAACCATTGCTCCATACACAACAATCACATGAAGCACAGCTGAGGGAGTTTAAGAAGGTCCTATAACCTATAAAGGGCAAAACACCCACATGTTTGGGTTCAGAACCTTGAAACTTCTTCTTTTTTGACATTTTGTTGAACTCAACATTTGGAAATTAAAGACATGGAAATCGCTGCAAAAAAAAAACCAAGTGAAATCACGCAGAAAGTAAAACTGGACTTTCTGTTTCCTCTGTGGGACTTCTCCTCAAAGGAAGTAGAAAATTCCGATCTGTCATCAAAGCCATATTCTTTTGGAGTGCATCATGACTCACTGGGGGCCTGTCTTTGGACATTCAGTGCACTGGAAACAGCTGCTCCCTCACACTGCCTGACTATAAGTGATAAACTCAAATTCAACAATGGACCAGTCTATGTAAGTTTTAAATGCTTTACTACGTTTTTATGGTGTCATGAAACAGACTGAAGCCACCAGTTTCCTGGAGAAGAAAGTGAAGAAGAAACTTGGTTGGACCTTCGAGCAAACCACTGAGGCAGTGATCATATATATATCGTATATGTATATACAATCATCATCAAATAGCTGCACCCAGAAGGAATGAAACTTGGTGTGTAGGTTTGACATTGTGAGACATGCCAATGATTCAAGACTCACGCTCGGCCGCACATGTGACATAAGCAAGGATGGGCCTTATCGCTGTACCTGACTGACCCAACAGCCACGATTGCGGGCATTCAGCAAGCAGTGATGCCCTCCACAAGTCTTGTTAATGCCAGCACCATTGGCAGACGACTGCACAATGCAGGAGTACATGCACACAGACCATTACGATGACTGTCCTTAACACCATATATGCCTACCCAGCTGACAGCACTTGATGTGTTTTAGCCCGAACGTCTATGTGAAAGTGGCACAATGAAAGCAATGTCAATCTATGAATGTACTTTCTTGCACTCTAGAACAAAGAAACAACAGAGAATATGTTTCTTGGCAATCAGAGTCTTGGAAGGCCTTTAAATTACAATTATTTTTTGGGACAACATCATAGAGGGGCATCAGGAAAAAATATGAGTAAATATGAGAAAAGTCTAAGATATGTTTCCTTTGTGAAGCAGAGATGTACTACTCACTCTGAAATGACGACGAAAGAACACGTTTCTTATTTACATGATGACGGCTGATATACAGACATACTCATTTTATACTGATCCAGTTATGGAATGACTGAATACAAATTTTGATTCAAAGTGAAATCTAGTTTGTAATATACACAGATGGGTCAGAGCATGATGAGCACTCTCAGATTAAATAAATAACACTTATTGTCTCATAACAGCGCAAACAGACAGTTCTTGTAGTTGAGTGCTGGGTTTGGGAAGAATGGGCATGCATGAAGGCCTAAGTGACTTTGACAAAAGCCAAACTGTTATGGCCAAATGAGGGAGATCATGAGGGACGAACCACAAAACGCCAACTCTCATTGATGCGTGAGGGCAACAAGTACTATTCCGTCTGGTCAGAACTGAGAGAAGGGCTACTTTTTAATGGTGGTTACAGGAGGAGTGTGTCACGATATATCACACCCTGCTGCATATGGGACTGCTTAGTCATGGACCATTGCCCATGTTAGCTCATGTTCACCGCTGAAAGCGCCTACAGCGTTCACGCAAGCATCAAAACTGGCCATTGGAGCGATGGAGGAATGTGGTCTGCTCCAATGAGTCCCAGTTTCTATATTTGGATGTCCAGGTATGTGTGCACTTAGTTCCTGGGGAAGTGATGGGACCAGGATGCACTGTGGGAAGAAGATGAAGACATGCCGGTGGAGAGAGTGTGTTGCACTGGGCAATATTCTGCTGGGAAACTCTGGATCCAGGCATTCACACAGCCATAAGTTTCACGTGTGCATTCTTCCTATAAGCAAGGGGGATCAATTCATGCCAATGTCATTCTCCAATGGCAGTGGCCTTTTTCAGTGGGTTAATGCATCCCACCACATTACACACATTTTATAGGAATAGTCTAAGGAACTTGATGAAGTGTTCAAGGTATTGGTCACTAAATTCCCCAGGTCTCCATTCAAGCATCTATGGGATGTGCCGGAACAACAGGTCTGAACCACTGTATTTCCACCTCACAAGTTACAGGATTTCTTATAATGTCTTGGTGCCAGATACCAAAGAGCACCTTCAGTACAGAGAATATGGGACTGCTTACCCATGGACCAATGCCCATGCTAGCTCCTGTTCACCGCTGAAAGCAGCTACAATGTTCATGCAAGCATCAAAGCTGGACATCAGAGCAATGGAGGAAAGTGGCCTGGTCTAATGAGTCCCATTTTCTATAATTGGATGTCCAGGTATGTGTGCACTTAGTACCTGGGGAAGTGATGGGACCAGGATGCACTGTGGGAAGAAGATGAAGACAAGCCGAGAAGAGAGTATGTTGCTCTGGGCAATATTCTGCTGGGAAACTCTGGATCCAGGCATTCACGCGGCCATCAGTTTCACATGTGCATCCTTCCTATAAACAATGGGTATCGATTCATGCCAATGGCATTCTCCAATGGCAGAGGCCTTTTTCAGTGGGATAATGCATCCCACCACATTACACACATTGTACAGGAATAGTCTGAGGAACTTGAGGAAGAGTTCAAGGTACTGGTCACTAAATTCCCCAGATCTCAATCCGTTCAAGCATCTATGGGATGTGCTGGAACAACAGGTCTGAACCACTGTGTCTCCACCTCGCAACCTACAGGACTTCTAATCATATCTTGGTGCCAGATACCCAAGAGCACCTTTAGGTCTTGTGGAGTCCATGCCTTGGTGAGCATATTAGAGAGGTTGTCTTGGTGCTTTGGCTCATCGCTGTACTGCCAGACAAATTGTTTTATACAGCTGGAGAGGTGTGTTCCATCACAGAATCCATATTTTGTACATGATACTGAAATGAAAAGAAGGGTAATATCTGCATCTTGATATAACCACTTCCTTATTGGGTGAAAAAGAAAAAGACTTCCAATAAACATAACTAATTGTGTCTGTTAGCAGATAAACCTGTCTCAAAGATGATATGGAATAGGCCTGAAGCTAATTCCCACACTTGAATCTGCAATTCGAAAGTCATGCTTCACTCATGTCGGGCTTGTCCGTGCTTGTGTACTGTTGGATGTAGTCCAGTTAAGAAGTACGGCTGTGCTCTGTCTCAGTACCGGTAGTAATAAAGAACACAGACAAAGAAAGTCTTCTAGCACGTGCCAGCCGGATGATCAGGACACAGTCAGTTTGCGGCTAAAGCTGTCCGGCATCAAGATGCTTAATGAGCTTGTTTATCTGACAACTCATCCGAACTGAAGATGCCATTTGCCGTGAACAAAAGTGACATCTTGTGGTAATGGGGGCATTTAAGTGCAAGAGAGACCAAGGTCAAGCGCTAGCCATCATCATTTGTGGTCAACAGATTTAGCATCAGCTAGTGTGGATCCTCTTTCATGCTACTATCTACTCCGTGCTAACCGTAGGATTCATTTACAGCTCTGAAAATAGCAGATTTTGTCCACATTGGGCCTTATTTGTCACCAAGAAGCTGCTATCTCCTGTGCAATACAGATGACCTACTGTTTAAATATGCATATATATCTTTTTAATTAGCACTTAGCACTAAAATACATGTGGGGATTTAGCCGAGACCCTATTTTCCATTTCTAGTGGTGTCTAATTCCTTTAGCTAATTCTCCGCTTATCATACAATGTTACCAAGATATGAGATTGAAGGTTAGCACATGCTTCCTCTGAGTCACGTGAAGCGCCTCTGTAAACATAGAATCAGTGGACAGCTCAATGCATTTGGAGGATAACGCTAACTCCGAGTTCTGTCATGTGAGTTGAAAGATGCCTGTGTTGGCTTGCACCGAGCTGAGTGATCTCATCCTGTCCACCCAGAGACAGCAAGGCCTTTTATACCAGTGGTTCCCAGGCCTGGTTATGGTGGACCCCCAGCCCTGCACATGTTTCTGTCTTCCAGCCAAAACACACTGACTTCAACTCAGGAAGGGTTTTTTAATGAACAGATTTGTTGGATCAGGTGTGTTGGGAGTAGGGCCAACACTAATATGTACGTGGCAGTGAGTCCTCTAGAAACAGGGTAGGGAACCACTGCGTTATGCTCTCTCGGACTGCCAGCCCCAGTGGCATCATGTGGCATCATCAGAGATTGAACTCGCAATATCCTGATGTTAGACAGTGTACATACTTAAAAATAAAGGTGCCAAAAAGTTATTGAAAGAAATACCATAAAGATTCACTTTTGGTTCCCTAAAGAACTTTCAACCGAGTGGTTTCAATTGGGTTTTTAGAGACCCATCCACTGAAAGGTTCTAAAAGGAAGTAAAAGTGGTTCCTCTATGGCGTCACTCGAAATAACCCTTTATGCCTGCCCCACGTGGCAAATTATGATATAATGATACAATATGACAGGATTATTACAGTGCTAACCGATGTGAAAAACATGAGAGATTTTCCACAGGAGAGAATTGCCACTCCAGCCCCCTACACACCCCAGCCTGCTATGTTGTAAACATTGAACATTTTTAATATCTACGATTCGAGATCGAGCCACTCAGGAGTAAATTGGAGGGGAAAGATCGAATTACACGCAGCCCACACTACAGGATAATCTGGGAAGATGATCATTTAAGACCTCTTGCGATTGTCGGAAAGAAGAGAATCAGCCTCAAACTTGTCCTGCCTATCCCGGAGTATTTTTAGGAATGCACAACACATGCACAAATTACTAACTGCATGGCTTCTTAATAGCATTGTTAGAAAATAGCTGAAGCACAAACATCCAAGATATGGCCAAACTGCTAGCTCGTCTGGCACACCTTGCTCATCTGGTAGCCATTAGAATAATGGGTCTTCCATTATTCAGCTTTACAAAGGCCAAACGGCTGGGTCGCTCTATAAAACCTGTTATGGGTTCAAAGTGTTTTTCTTTTTAGCTTTGAAATTCCAAACTGAGCATTTGAAGTTAAGCTATACGGTAACAAAAATAGTCATTGTAGTTAGATAGCAACTATAATGCTTGACCATCATAACTGTGTAATTTCCGGCCACTTTCCCAGACCAGGACCAAGGCTAAGGCTAGGCTAAATGGGTGTTTTAATGGTAACGCACCACATAAATGCCAGTTTAGTCCAACACTAGTCTTGATTCATGTCCATAAGACTAAACAATAATATAACTGTTTGGTTACCGTGAGTCCATAAAATATTTTAAGAGAATGCTTTACAGTGTTAGCTTGTATTGGTAATTTTGGAAAAGAGTTTTAAGGTTTCCAACCACAGCAGATCAGGGTGTCCAATCTGCAGCCCTGAGCCTGAACCACCCACTACACCGCATACCGCTATGCTGCTGCGAAAGCACATTAGCATTTTGGACTGTAGTGAGTTAGCACAGTGCGAGATACCGCATTGACACGAAGATTCAAAATGCTGATGTATCTACTGGTTGCCGTTGCATCCAAATCAACATTCAAATCAACTTCCCCCTCATCTCAAATATAGTCTCTTCTGTGTTGCACCGGAGTTTGCTAAACAAATTAGCATCACGCAAACAGCAAGCTTAAATCAGACTTGATAAAGGAACAGAGCCCGTTTTCAAAACGTACTTATAATAGAAGCCAGTTGCAGGTGCAGCAGCTTCAGCGAATCTGCTCACTGATTCTATTTTAAGCGATTTCAAGACAAGGGGTTTCAGTTCCTATCTAAGTACAGAAATGTCTCAGGCTTTTCCTGGTATTCGACCATACAGCTCCAGAATAATTACGTTACAGGAGAAAGGAAAACACAGTGCACTTTAATTTAAGCCAATGTAACCCATAACAGGGATATAATATTCCGACAGCAGCAATATGCTACAGACAGATAGAGATTAGCCAAAGTATTCCTTTAAGTAATCTCAAAAAGACTTAATTGCATGGTTTTGTATGTGGTATACACAGGGACAAAAATACAGACAAGTTTCAGGTTTCAAGATGGCTGCTGTTGTTTTTAGCTATTTGGCATCCTTTTGTCCACATTTATGTACAACTGTGTGCCAAAGAAAGAAGTGGTGAATCATGACTATTAGCGCTAGGCCTTCAGTTCGGGTTATACATGTCAAAACTTGGCAAAAAAAGAGAAAAAGATAACTTCTGCCAACACTCCTATGGAATTCTGGGATTGTGTTACTGCTACGCTACCAGTGAGCGCAGAACTGGTAACAGAACCATTTGTATTCACAGTTGGTGATGTATCTAGAACTTCCAGAAGGCCTAGAGCGATGTTTTGTTCTTAAATAATTTGTCCCACCCATTACAAATCCCACCCATTAGATGTGATCAGTTGATTCCACTGTCAGTTCCTAATTATGTTGGTGGTAATCTAATATGTAAGGCCTTTAGTTCAGCAGTTCCAGCCAAAGCTTTACAAATACATGCTGCAGCATTACTACGATAAGTGCAGAGCTGAAGTATAGCAAACAAGAATCATATCAAACAAAAGTGGACTATAATCACAAGCCTTAAAGGTTTCCCACTGATAGAATGTGTAGGGGAAGGGGGAAACTGTATCAATCTGATTTTTTGGTCAAACCATTGCTTTAAATACAGTGATTAGTCACTCTGGCTCTGCTTGTCTCAGAGAAAATGCCCCAGCACAAAGGCTCTGGGTCAGCTTTCTGGCATGCTGTGGATGGAAAAACAGAGGAGTCTTTCAATGCATTGTCGAGCACTGTGACAGAAGTGACCCAGAATAAGAACTGGGGAGGTGGGTGTTTGGTGGGGGGTGGGCTAGTGTTCTCACTGATGATGCACAGCAGCTCAAAGTAGACCATGTCAGTTTGGACCTATTCCTGAAATGCAGCAAGAAGTGACTGCCTAGCATTTCTATCCGTCTTTTGTAAAAACTGTAGAAAGGTTTTTGGCAAACTGACCGCGGACAAGGAACTGCATTCATGAGTTTGGATTGATTGCACTTTATTACAGCCTACTGGCCTGTATATGGATATGACTAACGTATGTGCAGAAATGTAATACACTGGGGCCTAATACTCACTGTAATACACTTTGGCGAGGCCAAAAACTTAATTTCATTGTAATGTAAATCAATGGAGCCAGACTTTTTCCATCAAGCGATTTTGGGCCATTTGTGTTGATCCGTTCATCATGAAATTTTCACACAGTGTAAACAGCAGCTGCTGTGTTCAAATGATGCATACAAGTAAAAAAAAACCCAAAAAATGGAGATACATGCTTTTCATTGTACAGCAACCATACATTCAATTTTGGAATACCTGCACAGCTTATTGCCTTATCTTGTTTTTCATACAGGCCTACAGGTCTTACAGAGTATATTAGCTAAATGGAAGTTCCTGAATACCGGTTGCCTAATTATAGGTGGCTAAACTCTGGAACTTTTCTCAGGAAGGCTATTAACACCAACAAAACACATTCAAGGATGGACATTGCCTGACCCTGGTAGTAATCAGTTTTTAAACACTATCTGGTAAAAAAAAAAATGCTCAAGGCTATGGCAACCCTCACGGTACATCAAGTCTGGATTTTCTTTCTCTTCTTGTGTGTGCATGGCAAACAACCTTGTGTTCTGTTTTGCTCACTCTCATAATGAGAGTTTTATAGTGGGTATATAATGATTAACAGTACCTGCTGGCACTAATGAGGCTTATACCTAGCTAAAGAACAGGGGGTTGAACCCAATTCAGTTATAAGCAAGAAATCACATTCATAACTGACACCGTGTGTGTTTGAAGGACGACGTTTCGTGCTAATAAAGTAGTAATGAGTTTCAATCACCATCTCTAGTGCTGGCAGTAGTGGGAACCCCTGCAGAATGACAAGTAGGGGCTTTTTTGTGTGAGTGGTGACAAACAACCGTCTGGCTTGGTTGCTCAGGACTGCTGGTGTTCTCTGTCTGTCTTTTTTTTCTCCGTTTCTTCTTCTTCTTTGCTGAATGAAAGTGGATGCCTTTGAGAAGAGGGGAATGTTTACAGGATGTTATCCGTCTCTGCTGCCTGCCCCTCGTCCCTCTCTCCGAGTGGGCTCGCAGGAATGCTAGCAAGGGGGATGGAGCCAATCCAAAGGGGGAGTGCCACAAGACGAGAGGCTATATATACATGCCGACCCTGGGAGGCTGGTGCTTTGACACAGCTGGCTGCTGGTGGAGGACTAGAGAGATAGAGAGAGCACCTCAACACGCTTTACCCAAGTAACGGTAAGCTCTTCTCTCTTTTTTTTTTCAGCCCTTTGTCTATTTCTTTTTGATGCTTTTTTTTCTTTTTCTGTTTTGTCTGCTTTTGATTGTGTTTGCTTTGCCTCTTTTTATTTAAAGCAGAGAACACATGAAAGAAAAGTTCATAGAACATAAAAGCAAGGATATGGACATACAATTCTGAGAAACAAGCTTTGAAATACATCCATGAAAGGCTATTATGGTGTAGGATAGGCAAAGGTTCCTAAGAAGTAATGCGAGATGGCCGGATGTTGAGCTTAAGTAAATATTGACTGACTATAAGACTTTGTCTAACATTGTGAATATGGCTGGATTACTAACCAAGGATGTGGTTTTGAACTACAAAGGGTAGTTGCTGAAAAAAGAAAGATGCCAACGACGCAATCTTTTCTGTGGCTCTAGTGCAGACAGCTACGTCTGACTGAATTGAGTGAATCATAACAAATAAAGCGAGAGAAAAGATCTTGGCATTTGTGCTTTTTTTTTTTGCCTTGAAATTTGGATGCAGCCTGGAGTTCTAATGTTATTGCAAGGGAGGATTTGATCAGAACCTCATTAAGGACCATTTTTAAGTAAGTATGTTTTTTTTTTTTATCATTTGGGTTTTACTAGCATGCTCTCATTAAGGTTAATTTGTTGAGTCATCAGTAGATTCCAAATGTGAAAATTCAGATTTCTTAGTGAAATTAAATGATCTTAATTACATAATCTGGAAGTCGTTATGTGAAATGTTCTTACATAAAGAATCGGTCAGTCCTTGATAATATAGGTCAAGATTAGCCCAAAGCCAGCTTGTACTTACTTTGCATTTAAGAACTATCTATTTGCTGATAGGTCAAAAAAGCTGTGGCTTATGTTATTGAACAAGTGTACTGGTTACACATCTTGTCAGATCTGGGTGTGCCTTTTTTTCTATAACGTACGCAGGGTCTTGGGAAATGAGATATGTGTGAGCTCATCTCCCCTGTGCAATGAAAACTACCCAGAAACGTCCTGCGTCCAGCTCAGCGGCTCGGGCGTTTAAATGTCCTTAGTAGCGGCACATGTAGAAAACAGATGTTCTATACTCTTTTTCTAGTGCTGGAACAGTAAATCAGCCCCCTTTGGTCCAGCATTATTTCACAACCCTCTTTGTCATAATGAAACGCAGTCATAATTTGCCTTCTGATGTTTACTTTCAACCACAGTAAACTTTCAGTATGTTTGTTCTTATTCATGCATGGTAGACACCTGATCTTGCCCAAGCCTCAATTGGAGGGTGTGGTGTATTATGACTTTGGGCATGTCCGTACATGTCCAGAATTTTATTTTCCCACATTTTGTTGTTGGCCCTCTGCTTATGAGAAACCTGCATAACCATGTCTACAGTACTGTAGTATGAAGAAAGGGTTCCTGTGATCTGGATGTCTCTGGTTACCTCCAAGATCTCATGTTGGGGAAATAAATATGACCCTTAGAGATGACCCGCATTGATTCTGGAATTGATTTTTATATTGTGGGTATCACTTGGCAAAGAGGTTTTTACATGACTTATCTCGCTCTGTTACAGAGAGAGCATTTGCCTGGCCCTTAAAGGATTAAGACAGGGCCTCTTTCCTGGCATCCAAAATGAATCGCGTGGAAGAATGGGTTCTGGAGAACAAGGGCAAGATTGAGAAAGGAGTGGAGATAATGGGTCAAGGCTGTGAGATCCTGGCAGCCACCGTGGGCCAGTTCCATCCAATCCTGGAGGCGGTTTTCGTGGCCTCGGCCGAGATCCTCAGCAACCCGGAGGGCAGAGAGGCCAAGTACCTCGCAGAGCAGTTTGAAAGGGTCAACCAGAAGCTGGAAGGGATCCAGGATGAAATCGACAAAATAGCCCTGGAGCTGCAGCGAACATCGATGAACAAGCAGAACTTCGACCGCGAGGCGCAGATGATCAGCCAGTATGAGAAGTTCCAGGACTTCGTCCTCGCCAAGCCCAAATTCAAGGAGAAGAAGAAGGAGAAGTTCCTGAGCCATTTTGAGAACACGGATGGGGATCTCAACATTGATGCTTTGTACAACGCTGTCACTGGAGAGAACACGTCTGGAGACGCAATGCTCGACACTGTGGTGACCACGGAGGAGCGAAGCAGAAGGGCAGTGGAGGAATTCTGTGCCCAACTGAAGAAGCTGTTTTTGGTGGGGATCATAGCAGTGATGGGTCATGCCGCCCTGAAGGACGGGGTAGTTGGGGAGGCTATGGTAAAGAAATGGCAAGACCGCATGGAGGATGTGGAGAAACGCATGAAGGCCGCAGTGGACGAATGTATAGAGAACTTTCCTGCGCAAGCCAAGATGGATGTAGAGCACCAGCTTCTGGAGAAGCCAGCTAGCGTCGACCGAGAGTTCGCCAAATTCCTGCTGGATGCCCTTGCCAAAAAGTATGATTGGGTCTGTTGGTCCATCAGGGTGTTTAATCATGGCGGCATATTTTTCTGGAATTGGTTGGCTGGCAAGAAGTATCATGGAAGTGGCGGAGGTGGCAATTTCTTTGACCTCCTGACCAAAAACAACATAAGAATCGTGGTGTCTTTCAGCCAGGACCCGAAAGAGCTCAACAAAAGCCAGCTGCACGATCAAATGGAGAAGCAAAAGCTTAAGGGCAATATGGTATCCGTGGCACAGTCTCTGTGCAACAGTCAGCCCAACTGCCTTGTGCATGCCGTCAGCCGCTATAAGAGAATCGAGGAAACCAACAACTTCCAACCAGAATGCTATTATTATGGGATCCATAAAAGGGCATACATTTGCATCCATTCCGAATAGTCGGCGATAGATATGGGAGGTATCAGAATGGCAATCAGTGGTTTATCTTTTGGGGTCTTTGTATCAGATTTATTAAAGGTCTCAGCACTAAGCAAGGTCGGAAGTGCATGAGGAAATCCAATTACTCTATGGCTTGTTTTCACTGTACACTGTATAAGCGTTCATGTGACCTTATAAATTACTCTCAACATGTTTAATCAAGATTGTCTAAGAGAATGATGCATATCTCTGTGTCTGGGCAAATATTGTATTGTATTGTATTGATGCTGGCAGCCTTAACATTGTGAAATATTATTTTTAGCAATTATATTTAAGGGGAAGAAGAAGATAAAACATTCCAAACTTTGTCTAGCTACAATGTGTTTCCAGTTTGTGAGCCCGTGCTGTCTTCTTTCATGTGTATGATGTCATTTAGCCTCTATAAATACTATACTGGACATGCAAAAACGTTATCTGGACTTTTGTTTTAGGCCTGGAAGGATCAAATCTCACAGTTGAAGGCATAAGTCTCTCAGAAAAATAAACTTGTGTAAAAGTGTAAACAGAAGGATGCTTTCAATAGTCAACTTCCAGAAGGGTTGAATGGGAATTTCACTTATGTTTCAAGGCTTCTGCATACTTAAACTGACAAAATTTTCCACATTGATGGTGATGGGAACCAGACATCTGGATCCTTGTCCGACACCTGTACTGAAAGTCTGTGGCTTCATCCGCTGCATAATTCGAATCTCCAAGCTAACTGCTCTGCATGGCTTCGCTCCGTCTAGCAGGCCCTCTAGCCTCTCTTAGCAGCAGGCCAAGGGGTAATAGTACAGTGCATGTATGGGTTAACCAGTGCACAAGCAGTTATACAATGTCCAAGGACTTTTATGTTTAAGAGCCTGAATATGGGTGGAGTGGTGGGCTTTCCGGAGTAGAGCAGAGAGCTGTGTTTTTATCTAACTTTTAGCAGCGCTGAGAGACTGTGTTTCATGCAGTAACTGCAAACTAAAAAATAAAGCTGCGCTATGGACGATAACCCCAAAATGGCCATATTTGCATTGCATAGATAGCACAATCCCTGTTTCCTATTAAAGAAGGGTGGATCGATACCGAAATATCGATTATGGATACTGACGATCCTGGAGTAGTGTAGGAACTGCTTTTCGTTCCACCTTCTTCCTCTAATCCCAAATAAAGCCAGCGAACACAAAGCTCCTTAAACATAATGTGGAAAAATGACGCTGAAATTTGTGTTTTAACTGGTAGATGTCCCTGAACAAATTATCACAAGATTTACGAGCAAAAGTCCTATAAATCTTGTAAATAACATGGTACACATGGCCTACACCACAAGGCTTCTTCAAAACAGCCAATAGAATATTAGATATTCTTCTTTTGTTCTTTTTTTATCAGACATACTTTTCATACAGAAAAGGTTTAACCTTTAGTAGAACTTTTAAATTTCTGAATTTTGAAATTTCTGAACTGAATTTTTATTTGACACGTAAAGTAGTCTAGTTTAAGGGAACAAATCATTACGTTATTGAACACTGAATTTAATTAACACTGTTATTAAAATTAAGCAAAAAAAGTTTTCAAAAGTTTATTTAATATTAATTTCAGACTTTCTTTTATCTTTTTCACATTTACTATTTATCACTGTGGTAAATAATGACAAAGTATCGGTATCGGTGTATTGGGGTATTAGCCTTCACTTGATATCAGATCGAGTGGCAAATCTGTGGTATCGCCCATCCCTAGTTCCTATCACCACCACTGAAAATCAAAGGTAGTAATTTCTCTTAGATGCACCATTTAACACCCAACCACATCAAATAACGTTTTTTACATCCCACAGAGTGAATTAAGTAGACATTTTGAAATACTAGTGAAATTCCCCTTTAAAGGCTGGGCACTGTAACAGGCCAAGGCGAGCTCCTTTCTCGGGATCATAGGGTGTGCCTGATTCACAAGTTAGGCTCTAATAAGGAAGGGAAGGGAAACTACACGGTGGGGAGGCGTTCAAAACCGGACTGCGTAAAACTGCTCTGTTTATCTAATTCTCGAACGATTTCAAGGTGAGTTTTTGGTTTGCAAGGACACTAATTCATCTAATAAACTTCAGGAACACTTCAAGGTGGACTGTAATGACATAAGGACCCTTCTCCTGAAGGACACAAGTTCGGTAACTTAGTTCAGGGCGTTGTTCTGCCTGAAACCACGTACTTTTCTTAGTTTTAGCCAGATATAGTTTATATTTGTACCGTTTTTGTGGTTTATTTGACACACTGACTAAAACTTTTCGTCAGGAAACATCTTCTGTATTCTTCAAAACGACTACATTTGGGCTGTAGCCTACTAGGAAGTAGCCTCCTCCCTTCATATTCGCCAGCTGTTTTATTGGAATGTTCCATTCCACCTTAAATAGCGCCACCGCTGCAGTCTGGCGTCCGTGCAGGCCTGTTTAACAGCGGTGCCATTTAAGGTGGAACGGAGAACCTCGCCACATCCAGCTCGAGCACAACTTCACTGAGGCAGTTAAAGCGTTAGCTTTAGCTCATGCTAACATTTCTGGCGTAGCATTTCCACTTTGACCCAAGCCTCGGTATATAAGAGTATCCTAACATCACAGTAGTGAAATGTGGGACTTGGAAAAGTTTGGGAAACGTTTTCCTGGGGGTTATTTTATAGGAAAGACGTCGACTGGCAAGCTAACTTGCACTGCACCGTCTGAGTCATACATACCATCTTGTTTACAGCGTCTTCAGCTTGGTAGATGAAGCTTTTGCATAGAAGACCCTCATTGACATTGTTGTCTAGCTATATGAATGCTAAATGAAGCTGCTAGCTGCTTCCCAGCTTCTCTCTCTCTTTTTATTAATTGTGGTCTTTTATTTAAAGCAGTCTTGATGTATATTGTTACACACTGATGTTGTATGTGTTTAAAGTGTCTGCATTGTACAGAGCTCTGATCCTATGCTCTTCATATTGGTTCAGTTTCATGTTACTGCTTTTTAAAGGTACCATAAAAGCATTAATTCAGTATTTTTAAGCTGTTCTCTGATGTTCTACACAGAAGGCATATGACTTTGTTCAGGGTGAAAAATGGAGAGATGCGGGATAACATTCTCATTTACACCATATCCCTGATAGCGAGAGGTGAGCGGACCACTATTGGCCCACTGACAGCAAAGCTGGTGGTCCACCGGTGTTTTGTTCAGCGTTTTCTGGCAGTTATTAGACAAAATATTACACAAAATAACCACTTTTCATCACTCGTTTTCCAAGGAGTCCTGTTTATGTATTGTTCCTTCATTTCCTACTTTTGTTACCCTGAAAAATAGTTAATTATAATTTTAAATGTCAGCAACATCATTTTCTAAATCCTTTTATATCAGCCCTTTGTCCCATTTTCTTCATTATTTGTAATATTTGTCTTAGTTTATTTTCTAAAATTAATGGCTGCACACATTTAAAATCTGTTCAGGAAGATTAAAAGATGGTTAGTTAGATTTTGTATGCAGGCCAATAATCTGGGTGGTCCATGGGTGGACAGGCAGTGGTAAACAGTCCGTGGGGTGCCAGTGGACCGATATATGCCTGCTATCTGGAATGATTTGATTCTAGAACGAAAGGAGATAGTTTCCCTTTTTTGGGGAGCTCATGAATAATCTGATGAGCTCTGCTCTGATTGGGTGGTATACAGAGAGACAACGTGATGAACACACAGAAGCAACATGCGTAAGCAAACACATATAGGAAAATACAAAGAGCCTCTGTGTAAATAAGCTCCGCCCTCATACTATTTAGTTAGCTGTGCTAGTTACTTGCAGCTCGCTAGTAAATAACGTTACCTACACTAGCTACTCGCTTTCCATCTGGACATCAACACACAGTAGATTAAAGTTGTCCCTCACTATGAAACTCTCAGTTTGAGATGATTGTATTAAAGTTGTCCAGGATCCTGTTAGAGAAACGGGAGCTGACGTTGTGCTTCCTATGCATCAGTTTGTTTTGCAGATCTTTTGTTCCACCTTAAATGTTATTACAGTCTGGCACCTGTACAAATGGTAGCATTTAAGGTGGAATGGAGCATTTGATTTAAAAGCCAACTCGTTTAAAGATGAACACCAGCCATGCCTACTGACACCTTGGAAAGGATATGAAAAGTGCCAACACCTCCTTCGCAGCCTGGAATGGTAGATTTCTCCACATAGTCCGCCATTTGATTTTTATTGCTGTTGCTCTGTGGTCAATGTATAAATTTTGAGGGGTGTAAATATTAATCAATCTGTTATGTAACAGTCTAGGATTTTGTAATCAGCCTGTTTTACTGTCCTGTTGTAAATGAGAGATTTGTATTTGAAGGACTAACAACAGTATTTCAGATTCACAGTATGTGTGTCCTGTGTACTGAACTCTCCTTATTCAGCTATGGCAATGTGTTTCTATTCTGTGGTGTCTTATAAAAATAAATAATATGGTTGCATAGTATCATGAGCTTGTGCACAATAACGATCTAATGGAACAGAGCAGCTGTGCTACAGGCTAGGCCTGCACAATATATCGCTTCAGCATCGTCATTGCAGCGTGCACATGCGCAGTACTCGCATCGCAGGACGTGCAATATTAAGTACGATAAATTAAATGAATTGTGTCATGCTACAACTTTTTTGCTGCTTGATACAAAGGAAAAACCTGCACGGTTCCTGGACTCTGATTTATGGCCTCTCAGGGACACAGAGATGATTAGTCACAGCGCTCTCCTGCTTTTGTGCTTGGTGCACTGAAACTGATTATAGAGCATTAAAACATCCAGAAAACATGGTTTTAAAAAGTCATTTCTCTGCTTCTTTATGATGATGTTACACCCCCAATCATTTTACAGTGAAAAATGTTTTTTAAATATTGATGTTTAAGTCACTTGGTGAAAATTCCGGAATAATATTTCATATTGCAGTATAAATCACAGGGGAAATAAGCATG
The DNA here is from genome assembly GCA_034552555.1 of Semaprochilodus insignis. Taxonomy (NCBI): domain Eukaryota; kingdom Metazoa; phylum Chordata; class Actinopteri; order Characiformes; family Prochilodontidae; genus Semaprochilodus; species Semaprochilodus insignis. The sequence continues at coordinate 20,298,373 of CM067497.1, forward strand.
CAGTCTTTCTTTTCCCAATATTGTACAGCCCTACTACAGACAATGCAAAAATTGATAGGATGCCCTATTTTGCTTAGCAAAGGGTTACTGCATGGTTTCTACAAACAATGTCACACTCTAGTGATGTTATAGGTTTTGTGAAACTTAAATAGGGTATTTTTATTTCTGCATATAATTATTTGTTTAATTTATTGCAATATGTAGATGGTAAACCAGTAGTATTTGTTTTTTTTTTTCATTAAAATGTGCTTTCATTATGTATTTTCTATGTTAAAGTCAACAAAATGTGTCATTAGGGGTGCCCAACATTTTGCATATGACAAATATTAATTTTATTTTTATTTTTTGGGGTATACTGTAATCATTACAGCCATACTTAGAAGCCTCTTTGCAGCTTCTCAGGCTTCCTGTAAAATGCCTGAAACCTCAGCCACTACCCAATATATTATCACTGCATTAGTGGTGTGTTCTGGTGTAATCTCCTCAATACAGGCGCTCCCGCAAAAGTGCTGCAGGAACCCGGGGGAGGAGGGGGTCAGATGAGGAAAGCTGTACCGGCTCTGTCTGGTGCTTTTTAGTGCAAAGGAAAACTCAGTGTAGACATAGCACGACATTACAGCGTGTGCAATATAGGCTTCTTTAATGTCACAGTACAGACGTCTGATACCATGAAATATTAACAGAGTTGAGTCATTATTGTGGTCTTTGTGAGCACACTAACCAGTCTCACATGTTCCTAATGAATTCAATGTCTGTTCTGACTGATTTAAAGCAGTCATCCCATCTGACAGCATCATAGTTTTGGTCAAATTGTGGGCCTTCCCCTGACCATATAACACTTCAGTACGTTTTAGATGGCAGTTCATGTCACAGTGTTTGTTGGAGTATTTTATGAAGGCCTAATGGTTCTGCACAGCTTGCACTTGCACAGCTTAAACTGTGTAGCAAGCATATTTGATTGCATATAGGTGGATATGCAACACTGTAGAGACTCTATATTTATACCCTCAGTTCGGTGCATGGTCCTGGGAAAGAAGCCGTGCAAACGGAGGGAGATAGCCTTTACTAGAAATGTGGGCAAAAACCGAATTGCCGTCAGGAAGAGAAAAAAAAAAAAGCTGACAGCCAGGTTTTCTTTGTCTGGTTTCCATGGTTACTGTCTGAGCTGCTTTGGAAAATGTACTCCTGCCCAGCAAGTTGAACTACCTTATTAATCATTCCCCACCCACTGTGCCACTCACGCACACAGAACACTCCCACTCATATATGGACATTATAGATGTATTGCATGTTCACTGGTTCGTTCTTGTGGACCCTTCACTGCTTGTGTTTTCTAAATGTATATCATTTTTAGTTTTGGACCCTTTTGTGGTTGGTCTGTGTCCATGTCTAGGCAAAATGTCAGCACCAGTTGCATTTCAGATGTGCTCTGATTACAAGGGCACTGAAACGAAAGTGCTGAATATGTACTCGGCCTGTGTACGTAGTTTCCACTTCAAAATCTGTTACATAATATGTGGAAATGAGCGCTAGATAAAGTGACGTCAGTGTATCATTTACAGCATTTGTAATGTAAGAGCCATTATACTACCACGAGTGGGTTATTTAATGTCCTTAATATCTAATTCAGGTACCAGTTTGTGTTCATGCTGGAATGTTTTGGAAGTGGGGTAAACTTTGGTTACTTGGTGGCTTCTCGTGCTCTGCAGCCTCTGTTTTAGAGGCACATTGAGAAACTAGTGACAAAATTGAAGGTTAGACTGGGTTTTTTATTATCGTAGTTGGACCTGCCTGAGTTTATCAGCTCGCAAAACACTCGCAAAACAAACTATGAGGGTAGTCTTTACATGCATTCTGACTCGTCTGTTCTTCAGTGTGTAAATTAGCTGGCTTTTATATCTAACTAATTGTCCAGTACACATCACTCTGTACTTTGTGATCTGGTTTATTGGCCTTTATTAAGCCTAATGCAACAACAGAACTGGTATATCTTATTTATAAAGCCTTGTTAGGTGAACACCCATCTTGTTTGTGTAATATCTTATGTGTTGTCAGCTGCTGTGATAAGATTTTTGGCAGAACAGCTTCTTCCTGTTTTGCACCTTAATCATGGAATAACCGTCTCGCCTTTAAACACGGAGCTCCTGGCTGTCCTGCACTGTGGAACCTTGGCCTGTGTCCTGCTGACCCATCCGATGACCCAGCTATTTAATTACAGACTAATCAGGCATTTATTCCTCTACCTTACAAACACTGAACGCTTCTTTCCTTTGCTTGTCCTGTTATATGGTGTTGACCCGAGGAGGATGGGTTCCCCTTTTGAGTCTTGGTTCCTCTCGAGGTTTCTTCTTTTTGAACTGAGGGAGTTTTTCCTTGCCTCTGTCGCCCTTGGCTTGCTCACTGGGGGCTCGGACACCAGATTCTTTGTAAAGCTGCTTTGTGACAACATCTGTTATAAAAGGCGCTATATAAATAAATCTTGACTTGACTTGACTTCAAAACATGACAGCTTTAAGATTTTGTCTCCCTGGGCGAGTTTAAAACTTTGATAAAAACTTCCCGCCTCTGTTTTGTTATGCTCAGTTTTATATGTTTAGTAACTAGAAAATTGTGTGCTATCTTGGCCAGGTCTCATTCAAAAGGGAGAGTTTAATCTCAAGGGATTTCCTGGTTAAATAAAAGTTAAATAAAATAAACTTGTGTTGCTCACATGAATGTCCAAGACAGGAGCAATTTGCCCATCCTTCGGTGCAATTGAGAACCTATTCTCTGTTTATATGGCTGATGAACCCAGCACTGTAAATTCCTGTTGTGTCATTGCTTCATTGCATGCAGGGTGTGTCGTCACGGTGTGGTATGCTGTGATAGCTGAGCTAACTTGCTCGTTCTCTTCCTCTCACACAGTGATCCCATCTTTCTCCACTTATACACCTCTCCGAGGCTCAAAAACATATCACAGTCAAGGACAGAGTATGTAAGTTACACCTTTTACTATTTTCTAACTTGAGAATTTGTGCTTATCCTGCTGTTTAAAGTGCTGTAACTTCACCAGGGGTATACAGTATTATTCACAAAGGGCTGGCGTGGCTACAGGTTTCAACCCAAACAAGCAGGAGCATGCATGATTATACGTGTTCAATTGGTTGGTTTCAATAATTGGAAGACCTGTAGCCACACTGGCCTTTGGCATATATGATTGGACACCCCTGGTGTATACAGTCTTACATAATGTTTAAGAATTTGTGAACTATACACGTTTTATATTCAGTCATTAGTTGTAAGACTTATAAATTGGTAACTAACATAAACTGTGGGGTCATTTGTTTGCTTGCACAGTATATTCCTTGCTTGTGGACAATTATCCTGATATTGACATTTGGCAGCAATATGCAGTCGAGCCTATTTCTACTGTATGTTGAGAGCGCCTGGCCAATCACAGTTTTGATGTTTCTTTCTTTGGGTTTTGATGAATCAAGGTATTGATCCAAAAAAAAAGTTGAATTGTTTTCAGCAAATGAATGCAAGTCAGTTATAAAAGTTTGATTCTTTATTTGACAGTGTACTATTAATGTATTGCAAGGTGTAAATATCGGTAGTATCACAACATCAGTACTTTATCCATATTGTTCGGGCCTTGCAACTGCCTGAAAACTGTTATTGTGTTATATAAGTGTGGACCTACATACAGTACTGTAAAAAATCCACCATCCATTTGTTTCATTTTCTCCAAACAGACAGTATGTACAAGTTATTCAGCAGATATTTCTGAAGTGACATGTAAGATAATCCACTTGGAAAGGAAGGGGAAACTTAAATGAGAGAATGCAAGAGAGGAAACAAGAAATTGCCACTGGAGCTCAAACACTGTTAAAACATGAGGACTAAGAACTGTGCAAGACTTGTTAGACCACCGGATCTTTCTCCAGTACTTAAAGCATTTATCTTTGAGAGATAACAAGGCCTGCCAGACCTCAGCATAGGTGAGAAAGTATTTGGGATCGTTTTGAATTAGTCTATAACGGACCTGTGTTAGACCACTTGTGTTCCAAGGGTGGCTGGAAACAGCACCCCACCACACTGGACCCAATGCATGCCCTTCATACCTTCGACTACCTCCATGAAGCGCTGGTTAACCTGTGCCTGCAGTATGCCATTACCTTCTTGCCCCTCCCCAATGAGAGAGGCTGGCGGGCCTGGACGGTGCAGTGCTGTGCAGTGATTTCCCCAGTGTTCTGTGAGGAAAGCTGCTATTCTGGAAATTCAGATTTTATAGAGGAAAACCTGCGGATGTGCTTTCAACACAGCTGTGAGATGCAGATTTTCTGAATGGCTTGCTCAGCCTCCAGACTGAAGCTTTAATCATTCGCTGTTGATTGTCAAAGCTCCACAGCTAAAAAAAAATACTATTTAAGACTAAGCCTAAAAATATCCCATTAGATTTTTTAGGAAAAACTAAAAACAAGTCTCCTGACAAGAATGGGAACTGTAATAAAGGCAATGCGTGGGCAGGTTTGGCTCCTTCACCTCACAAAAGAAGGAGCCTATAATAACTTGTACATAATAGCAGTTTTGATGTACAATTGAAGGGTGAGATTTTTGCACAGTGCTGTATACACCACTTTAAGGGGGTTATCTGGTTTGTGTCTGATGAAAGAGAGAGTTTGTTGTCTGACCTTCTCTCTTTTTTTTTTTGCACACAGAGTTGCGTTGTTTGACCTCACACCACTTGGTAAAAATGGCGGCTAAACTTCAGAAAATAGTTGCGGACAAAAAGAATGTGGTGGAGACAGTGATGGAGGTATTTGAGCAAGGTGCGGAGGCGGTGGCCAGCATCGCCGGAGATTTGTTCCCAGTTTTCGCCATAGCAGCTCCCATTGTGAAGCTGGCATTGGATAACGTGGAGAGCAAAGAAGCGGAATACATGAAGGAGCAGTTCCAAAAGGTCCGTGAGCGCCTGGAGGTGGTATCAGAGGAGATCCAGCGCATAAACGAGGAGGTCAAGAAAAGCGGGGCGGACGCTGCCTATTTCTCGGTGGAAGAGAATCTGACCAACCTGTTCCGCAAGTACATGGACATCCTCAATGCCAAGCCAAAATTTCGGGAAGCCAAGAAGAAGCAGTTCATGGAGCACTTCAACAAGACCGGTGGTGACAAAAACCTGCACACACTTTACAGTGCAGTGACGGGGGATAACTTTTCTGGGGAGTCCGTGCTGGAGATCACTCTCAACTATGAGCAAAAGAGCCGTAGAGCAGTGGAGGACTTTTGTGCCAGGCTGAAGCAGCTGTTCTGCATAGGCCTTATCGCCTTTATGGGCCACGCGGCCCTCAAAGGTGGCGAAGATGAGGAACAGCTGTTGAAGGAGTGGGCGGAGAAGATGAAGGTGGTCCAGGAGAAAATGAACGCCGTCATTGAAGACTGCATCAGCAGCTTTCCGAGTCAGGCGGAGCTTGACATCAAGAGGCTTGTGAGGGACAATAAGGACAAGGCCAACCAGAACCTTGCAGACATGATTCTGGAAGCCCTGACAAAGAAGTATGACTGGGTTAGGTGGTCAGTCCGGGTTTTTAACACCCCTACCGGCTTCTTCACCAGCAAGAAGGATTACCATTGCCCCACAGGCAAAAGCAGGTTTCAGGTGCCTACATCAGATGACAAACTGAACGTATTTGTTTCTTATAGTTCTTGTCCAGAACCTCTAGACAAAGCTCAGATCCAAAAGCTGGTTGAGGCCCAGAAGAAACCTTCTATTCCAGAGGTTGCAGAGGTCTTGTTTGAGAACGTCCCTTTATGTGTGGTCCATACTGTCAAGACTTCCTGCAAAGAAATGGCCTATGCCTGGAGCTTTACAGATGAGCTTCACTTCTTTGAGCAGTACAAGAACTTCTACCTGTTTATTCATTCTGCTTAGAGACCAGTGATATAAGAGAGATGATTTTGGACCACAAACGGTGACCAATATGTTTTCTGTCCTTATGCTGGTAGTTAACGCTCCTCAGAGACTCCTGCTCATTGTACTTCTCAGTAGGGGTGGGCGATACGGCAAAAAGATAATCAACACGTTTCCATGCTGTGAACATGTCGTGATATTTCTCTTGATGAGTTGGACTAGATATACTCCACCAGTAGTGTAAAAAAAAAAAAAAAACAGTGAAGGGTATAATTATATAATTGCGATTCAGACTTGCTCTCTCCCAAACAGACCGCAAGGTAAATTAGGAGCCTCTTCTAAACTGTAGGCACGATCATCAGGAGATCAGTGTGATGCCGCAGCCATCGGTGGATAGGAACATAACTGGCCTTGCTCTCTTTAGGTGGGTTGGAGATGTTGAGGCCATGTCATTCATTGTGATGCCAACCAATGCATGTGTCTATCAGCTGATGTCACAAACGTCTTTGAACGCGTTGCGTCAGTGTGGTCATGTTTTCTTGACCACGTTGTATGTTATATTTGTGGTGGATTTTGAGTGTTTTGGGGGAACATCACTGACTATTTCGATGAAGGTTACTGTTAATAGAAACTCCTCCAAGCACGTTGAGGCAATGTGGTAACCTTTGCAATGTGGTCACAGGTTTTAAAAAGAAAGGCCAGCTCAGTGTTTGATCTCAAATGCTCATGAAATCAACACTACACTGATGATATGATGACGGTAGAAAATTAACTTCAGAAGCATCTTCAGAAGACAACATCCTCCGCCAAGTTTTGAGCAAGCTCTTCTTGAATAATCTTTTATTGAGTTCGCAGTCTGCAGGGTCATCTGGCAGGCAATTACACATTTCCACCAGAGAGGTCTCCAAATCCCCAAATTTGAATATGGTGTAGCTTTAAGGAAAGTGATTCTGGTTCTAGAAGTACTGAAAATACCCATAATGGAGGTCTACAGATGAAATTAAAGCTCAAACCTGGCCTATACCCACTATTTCGAAACTCATCAGGTAGCACATCTTTAAGCCACGGCATGCCTAAAAAAACCTTATCATTGTCATTTATCCTGATAATGACAACATGTAGTCACATTGCCCACCCCTAATTCTCTGTAAAAATGAAAAAATATGAAGCAAAGTATAAAAGCATTATCCTTACTTTAATCACAAAATAACAAATTCTGACTGTCTTAGATGCAATACTTTCTTAACTTTCTCTTGTAATGCCAAAGGCACAGCTGTGAAGTGTGAAGGCGTCATGTTTTTGACAAAACTAAATTTACACAGCTTTTGTATTATATGCCTTTGATATTTTAAATATAGCAAAAGAGTGCCTTTTACCTTTTGTCTCAATTTATCTACAGCAGGTTTTGAATGTATTGATGTTTTGGGGGTAATCACTAACTACTTTGATGATGGCTACTGTGTGCTAAAATACATGAGGATGTTTTATAAAGAAGAGAATAAATCCACTGAAATGAAACAAGCTGATTGTTTGTTATTAATGTAATGATGCAAATGAACTGCCACCTTGTTTTAGGGCTTAGTTTGGTTTTCTTTAGTATTTCTACTCCTGTTTGTCCCTTTGTGCTTTTGAAGGTAGAGGATGTCCCTGTGTTCCATCTAACCTGGAATCGCTACCTTTCGACAGGACAGGATCTAGGCATGTCATAACACATTTAGTGATGTGACGGAAGAAGAACTTGTTGCCCTGTGTTTTCCATAGCACACTGGAATGTTAGACGGTTTATCAGGCGGGTTTTTGTTTTTTCTGTCGTTGAGCCGTGTCGCTGACTGAAATATGCCTACACACTGGTATTCATTGAACTATGCACCCAGGATCGTACTGATTGGTGTGCTAGTTTTGGTTGTTGTTGTGGGCGGAGGCCTTTGTGTCATAAAAACACCTACGCTGAAAAGGCATAGTGTTTACTTGATTGAAATGTTTGTGACATCTCTACATGAGTGTAATAGGGTACAGCTATTGCCAAATATAAGCAACATAAGACAAGTTTGTGGTGCTGTAACATATTTTATCTGTGGGTAAATGTACACATGGCTGCTGTCTGAACAAAAAACTTCTATCTCCAAAATAATAATTTTACACAAGAAATAAAAAAACAGGTGGTGTTTCTACAGTAGTTCTATTGAATGATATAAATTCAGTGCACCACCTTTTTCAATATATTATATTCCACAATGGGAACAGAATTGTTTCATTTGTTATGTGTTCAAAATAATGTTAGTTCAACATAGATAACGACATTATCTGTACTTTGTACCGACTGTCAAGTGCCAGGTTTTATACTCTGATAAACAATCGCCGTTTGGTTATATGATGATATCCATGGAAATGCTTTGCTTATGAAGCCAACCACCATTTTTATTAGAGGAATATAGAGAAACAGGCATATTTTCTTTTTCTTTTCAGTTCTCTAGTAAATGTTTTTTTTTTTTTTCAGAATTCATAATTCTGATCCCAAAATCTGTTTGAGCCGGCCATGTTCAAACAAGTCCATCATTAGTTTTGAATTGGCATGGGATTGTTGCTATGTAAGACTTGCGTTGGTAATTCAAAGGTTTATATTAAACAGTTCTGTGTTATTATTGTTCTTTATTACACCCTTTTTTTAATTTATTTTTTTAAATGGTCACAGTATACAGTGATGGATGACCAAATGTTTGTCCTCATTCAGCAGTCCAGGACTACTTAGACTGCTTACCGTTATCTGTCTGAACAACATTTTTTGCAGTGATGCATGGCCTCTGCCTCTTATTGCTTTATTATAGACTGAACATTAAACATGAAGTGAAGTGTATGAATTACGTCTAACCAGCAGCGCAACTAAAAATAAATAAATAAATAAATAAATAAAGTAACTCACTTTAGGCATGCCACTCCTCCCACTAGCATCCAGTGTTAACCTAAATGATTACATCACCTGTTTTCATAGGTCATATTAAGTTTAACATGTTACTGAATGTCAAATGCCAAATAAGAAGGTTATGTGGATTACCTGCTTTGCAATTCATATATTGATAAAGTACATGATTTTATATAGTATTTGAATATGATTATTTTAATTTGAAGTTACAAATAATGTCATGTTGTAAAGGGAGCAAATTTTGAATTGATAAAAATAACACCAAGGTAAACAGATCTCAGATATTCTGTGTTAAAGGAAGCTAACTGTAGAGGTATGTTGTTAAGGAATTGGACCTTGCAGTCATGTGTCAGTATCTGTGTGAGGGCCCCAGTGAAGATTTTAGGTTCTGAATGCTCCCCTCCGCCATGGGCCCAATTAAAAGTAAAAAAAAATAATAATAAAATAAAAGTTTTAATGTTTTCTGTGTTGAAGGTCAGATTGTTGATCAACCTTTCCTTTACAGGGAGCAGCCAATTTCAGCCTTATTAGGTTTCGGATTTTCAAAGGTGGGTTTATGGAGATTAAATGGGTTTAGGCTGATTCTGTTACCAGACTAAATCTGAAATCCTGCTGTCTGATTTCTGCAGATGCTCTACAATCTCCTTTGCACATGCACTGGCAGTCAAAGCTTTGTCTTATATTTTAGAATGTATTGTTGTTTTATTCCATTTATTGACGTTTCTACACATATAAAGTCATTGGTGTAGTTGTACAGTTAACAGACAGCATTCTCCATTATTAAGTTTAACACACACAAGGAATTTGCTTTCAGTTGTCGTCATGCACACTGCCAACTAATTATTGCAGATTGATTGTGAAGGTACATTTAATTAACTTCTGTATTTGTTTTAAGTTGAGTAATCAAATTCAGTTCTAACTTTGACAGCCCCATCTTCCATGTGATATCGCATTAGGGTCAGTGTGAAATTTGAACATGTTCGGTAAGATTATTTTATGATTGCTTTTTCTTTTTACTTCAGGCCAGATCTCATTCAGTGCAGCATCAGTAGAAGATTGTACTTCACTGGCTAGAGAAATAAATGAATAGACGTACCGCACTGAGAGAAACACCCTTCTTACTCTGTAATTATGCACAGGAAGTGCGGCCTGTAGCGCTGCTATATTAAGTTCAACTTGACTCAACCACGTGAGCACAGAAAACAGGTTTATAAATACATTGCCACAGAAAATCATGGCTGCACTGCAAGAAGCAATTTAAAAGGCAATGCCACGAACTGCTACTCATACTAACAGGCTAACATACACCTTCAGTCGTACATGGTGCACCAGAATATGTACCTAGATGATGAATACAGGAAGTAGAAAATAGATGCTGTGATGTACACTGACCATACAAATCAACGGGACATGCAAAGCAATTTGAATGGTTAGGCACAAACGACATTGGGACCACAGATTACATCTCCCTGACTTCAATCAACCCAATAACAAGAAAAAGCTCTTGACCTTCGACTCTCATACTGACCGTAGTCCATCCGGTTCTCTGCATACATTGTTAGCCCCCTTTTACCCTGTTCTTCAATGGCCGGGACCCCCACAGGGCCACTACAGAGTAGGTATTATGTGGATGGTGGATCATTCTCAGCACTGCAGTGACGTGGTGAACAGTAAGGAAGTAAATGTAGTTAGTTTCTGTACTTAAGTAGTTTTTTTGTGTATCTGTACAGAAGTATTTCCATTTTGGGCGACTTTGTACTTTAACTCCACTGTATTTCAAACTCTAATGTCTTACTGTTTACTCCACTGCATTATGCGAAATCTGACGTTCCTTTCGGCTTATGTGTGCATAAAAACGGATCCGATATAGCAAAGGAAAACTCGTTTGTGAGCCCGTTTAAAGCAAGCAAAACTAAAGGAACCTGTTCTCCGTTAGTGTTCTGTGCTTATGATCATTGTAATAGACATCAGTGTCAGACTCATTAATGACCTTCTATTAAAGACTGGTGGACTGAGAGACACTAGAGTCTCTTCACCTACACTGAGCTGATTAAGAGTCTTGTTCCAGAAATGATAACAGGACATTAGAGCCATAATAAATCATGCTCCTGTTACTCTCCATACTTAAGTACATTTGAAGGTAAATACTTTAGTACTTTTACTCCAGTGGAGGTCTAAAGGGAGGAACTTCTACTTTTACTGGAGGAGTATTTTACTCTGGGTATACTTTAATTCAACTACATGGTTTGTGTATTTCCTCCAGTGGTGGTTTGAGCGGATCAGACACAGCAGTACTGCTGGATTGAGAGTAGTCCACCACCCAAAACTATGCAACCAGTAATGCCCTGTGTGCAGCCTCCCAAGACTTTTGTAAGGGAATGAAGAGGAATGTTCTATAATGGCCAAGTCAATCACCTGATCACAACCCAATCATTTCATTTACTGAAGGCACAACTGAAAGAACCCCCACGCCCCACCCCAAGAACAAGCAAGAGCTAAGGACAACTGCAATAAAGGTTCCGACAGCACTATGTGATTTCTATGGATTCCAGACTTCGGCAGCCATTCGCTGTGCAACAGCCCATACAAAAAACAATTTACTTCATTATCATGTTACTTCGTCCAATTACTTCTGAGCCCCTGTAAACGAGGGTGTACCATAGGAGTTTTTCCTACACTGCTCACCTGATTTGGATGTAAAAAGCCTCAAATTAAAGCTGCAAGTCTGAACTTCCAGCTCATATTCCTAACTCGAATGTGCTGTGCTAGACAGCTAAAATAACATTCTCTGTGTCCAAATGTTTATGGACTGTATGTGTTCAAGTTGGATGAAGCTTTTAGTGAGTACACAACAGGGCAAGTGAACCCACGGCCTGCATACTGTAAAGCCCATTTCAACCGTTTCTCCCTGCTTCACCAGCACTGTGCTGCTAAAAGCCAGATCTCCCCCACCCTGCCCCTCTTTTTGATAAACAAAGACAGCACTGAGAGAGGCTGATTTAGAAGGAGGAGAAAGGGCTGTGGAAACGTTTAAGTAGAGATGGGAAGTTTGAATTAGGAAGAGTGTCATGTGTGATTAGGCATAACTTATTAAATATTTTATGAATTTTGCTTTATAGTGCTGTTATGAATGTAAAGTGAGAATGGCTAAAACAAAGGCACATTTTGATTGCACACTGTTACATGCTGACCAGAGCAGCCACTCCAGTTTCACTTCTTTTTGCTCAAAGATTTGCCCTCCACCCTGCTGAACTTACTGAAGCTAAGCTAATATTAGCTAACCGAAGCTAGCATAAGCTTGTTTAGCCACCATTTACATTAGTTCAATAAAACTGTGTGTGAAATGGCACATGGCCAGCTAAAGTAGGGTATCTTGTGCTTCCACATGGAAGGAGTAAAAAAACTGCCTATGCCTATTTTCTAAACTTAGTATCGAAGTATACAAAGACTTTATTTTTATTTTAAAATGATAAATTATTATGTTGAAATAGAGTTTCAAAATGCTGATATAACTTATCAAAAGTATAGTGTCTTGTAGTGTCTTGTCCTAATGGCATTTTACTCTAAAAGAATTACGTTCTTCATTATTTTGAGGTTAATGAATTAATAAAATGAATTTTTGCAACACGTTTGAAATCTTGAATCTTAAAATCAGAATGTTTATTCCCCAAGTACCAAGGAATGTCTCTGTACAGGTGTCAACATAATATAAATCATATTAAAAATCCAAAAATAACTATAAAAATATTATACTATATACGCTCATCATCAAAAGAATTGTTGCACCCAGAAGGAATCAACCAACAGGAATGAAACTTGGGTAGGGTTGACACTGTGAGACATGATAATGATTCAAGTTTCAGCTGCGCATGTGACATAAGCAAGGATGGGCCTTATCGCTGACTGACCCAACATCCACAATTGCAGACATTCAGTGAGCAGTGA
>CM067497.1:20315718-20329853 GCA_034552555.1 Semaprochilodus insignis
GGAGGATGCTATCCTGGTGAAATAGCTTAAGAGATTCTTTTAATCAGACCAGAATTACTCTTCCATAAATATGATTTGGTCACACAGCCCTGCATTGAGTCCGGCCCCATCAGGTGACCACAGGAACGCAGAAAAACATCACGTGGCATCAGGGCGCTTTCGCCCGGCATCCAGGAATACATTGTGCTACCATTCTTCACCGTAATGTTACCCTGTCTCTTGCTTAATGCCACCTTTATGGGAATAATTCCATTTTAGTTCCCGAAAAAGGGCATATAAATGCCTTATCAGGTGATTGGCTCCCGTGAAGCCTGAGCAGCACCATCAGGCCTTTGTACAATGGCCTGATGCAGCCACAGAGGAAGGAGAATCTGCTGAGGTGCATCCTGGTCCAAGAAGCTGGAAAAAAAACAAGCAATAGTATCTGCATGGAAAAAGTGCCAAGTTTCCCTTTGGAGGAACCTAACGAGTGCCGTTTATGAGCACCAGCTACAAGACACTGGAGAAATGACATGAGTAATGCCTTGGAGGCCTTCATCGGTTTCCAGTTCTTGAAGTTCTTTCCTCCAGCAGTGTTCTGAGAAGATTTTTTGCAGACACGTCATGGTGGCCATGTAGTATTCCAGGCTCTTCCATTTACAACATATCCCATTTCCCCCACTGTATGATATACTGTTATAAAAGTGCTCATAACTACATTGCATTGCTAAGAACAGTAGCAGTAGTCTTCTTGAAGCTTGAATTCCATTTATTTCCTGGTCTATTTAGATGACAGTCTGTCGCCGTAGCAATGAAGGAGATGAGGAAACAGGATGCAAGTGCAAGTCCAAGATTTTATTGCAATCCATGATGAAAACAATAGGAATCCACGAGAGTAATGAACTAAAAGAACACCAGAAAGAAAGCGAGAGATAAAAGTCAACCTGAAAACAAATGGACAATCCATGCACAATCCATTGGGTCATATCAATTCAGACTTTTATTTATTTGAAAATTGGTTGCATCACCGTGTGCCAATGCAGTACATTGACCAATAACATCATAGCACGTTTTGCCTTCTCTCTCACCAACCTGACCAATCATCAGCAAGTAAACCCATCACTGCCTTCGTTCATGGCTGCACTTTGGTGTTCAGAGGAGTTGTAAAATAACCGCTTATGAGTTATTTCAGACTCTTTACTCTGAAACATCATGAGTGTTCATGTTAACAGGAGTGTGCTAGTTCAGATAGCATTAGTACAGTGTAGTAACAGTGTAGTAACTGTGTTTCCAATATTTTATTGTGTTTTCAATGTTAATCCAGCTCATATTCAGCTTAATAATCAATTTACACCATCAACACATCCTAATTATTCTCTCAAAGCTGGAAACATGTTCTGATAAGGACATCTGCAGGCTTCTTGTTTGCATTTTCGGAAAACGCAAACAGGAACTGGTGAATAAGAAGCTGAATGTCAGCGCCAGAATGTAGGAATGGGAATTCTTTCTTTGTCCTCCCACCGGCGCTATAGTGCCATCAAATTCAGGCTGCCACTAGAATGTAAAAACTTGTTAATGTCTCTCTCTATAGGACACGTTTGCCCATTCTAGACTACTGTAGGCTCCACATGACAAGGACAGGTGATTATACACTGATGAAAACATGGTGCTGTGTATTACATCCCATTTCTGCTGATAGACCCCCCTAAATCTCACACACTGCTCCTTTAAGACACATTGTATGAACTGTTGTGTGGAGGGCTGGAGTAGCTGCAAAGAAGCTCTGTAGTGAACGATTTGCTTTTAGTCACACTGAGCGTAATTTGTTGCACTTACACAGTGTGAATGGCAACCTCGCTCTGCACCAAAACATGAATCATATGATAGACTGCAGGCACCAAAACAGTGTAAATGCAAGACAGCTGCAAATGAAAGGAGCTTATGATTCATGCATTGTGTAGTTGTGTAGTGCGGTTACTGAGAAGCTTAAGGATTATGGTCTAAAATCTCTTTCATGATCAATAGTAAAAGAGGTCTAGCCAGACAGAGGCATCCTACTTCAGCTCCACTGAAACTCAAACACGGGCACATTGTGATATGTGCAGTGCGGGCGTTGCCATTGCTAACAAAAGATGCCCAGGGGTCACATTCATGAGCCAACTGTATTATATTACAACGTTCTACAAAGAGCCAAGTATCATACAATAAAAGAAGAAACTCAGTAAACGGTTCTTTGGAGCAGTGCCACTGAAAAACCATTTAGGGCCCTCGGGGCCTTCTAGGCCTTCACAGAAGGCCTAACGATTTCTGTCATTTTGGGATTATATTGTATTCAGTATAATTAAACTTGTATTTGAACTCTTCAAGCATTACAGCACTACTCTTGTTTCATTGTCACCATTTAGATGGATATAAAAGAGTTAATTTCTTGAAAATTAGGCAACCAGGAAGAGTTTGTCTTAATGGTATCTAGGTAGATACGGCTCCGCAAGCCCTTCTATTGGTTAGACGGCCTACAGTGTTTGATTCACTTTGCCATAATTATAGGGTCACCAGACGTCCCCATGTTCCCTGGACGGTCTTTGTATTGGGGGGGCCTTTCCCTGGCTGGAGCTGTCCTACTGATTGTCTTCGCTTTTAACTGTGAATTTAAAACACACTGGAAAGTCCTACGAAAGACCTGCGGTAGAGTCAGACAGGTAGGCGTCTCGGGTTGTGCTTCTTTTGTGCGACAGGGGCCGGGGGCTGCTGCTAACCACTACTTGCTGGCCAGGTTTTAGAGCACACTGCTGTGTAATATTCTGCCAGCAGCCTGCAAGAGTCAAGTGAGTCTTTTGAGCTGAATCATACGACCAGGTGAGAAGTAGGCCGTCCGATTTGTATAAGCATACGGTCTTCTTGAATGTAGTTCCATGCCATCTATGAACAGTGCACCATTCTTTAAACCATGTCACTTCTTAGCCATCCATATGGATATGTCGTTTACTTTTATGCATCATTTGAACACAGCAGCTGCTGTTTACACTGTGTGAAAATTTCATGATGAATGGACCGACAGAAATGACCCAAAATAATCTGGAAGAAACTCAACTGACCTACATTAAATCAGCTTTTTGCCCTCTCCTGTAAAGTTACCATTTTGGTCATACTTGTTTTTCTTTGGACAGTGATGATATGTTAATAGCAGATGTTAATCTCTGGCCCTCCAGAACCGGAGCTAGCCCAGGGGTGTGTCAAGGGTCTGGTTATTGGGCTATAGCCCCAGGTCTCGTTTTACTGCCAAAATATTTAATATGAATATGAATTTCGGGCTCACACGACCACTGTTTTCTTTATTGAGTCTTCCATTGTTTACCAGAGCTTCACTCGTCATAGGAGCTACTGTATCACTTTCTGACATGGTTTACAAAGTTACTTAGTACCTGATTTTATCAGACGCCCTTCATCATACACCCCGTTATAATCATATACCACTATATCAATCAACACTGTTATACTGACTGTTAAACTGAAGGGTCCCGGTTTTCATTTCGGAAATCTGGTCAGTGAGATTAACTATAACACAAGTGACAAAGAAATCAATCAATCACGTTTTGATATCCAGCACCAATTTTGTGAGAGAAAAATCATCACCTTAGTCTTCTGGAAGT
This sequence comes from Semaprochilodus insignis, assembly GCA_034552555.1. Lineage (NCBI taxonomy): Eukaryota > Metazoa > Chordata > Actinopteri > Characiformes > Prochilodontidae > Semaprochilodus > Semaprochilodus insignis. The sequence goes on from CM067497.1 coordinate 20,319,348, forward strand.
CCCAGATTTATCACTGACTGTGAGGAAGAGTGGCAGCCAAAATGAGTGGGATGTTAGAAATGAAACACAGCGGTGGCATCTCCTTACCAGGCCTCTCTACTGAGAGTCACTGTGTAATATACATGGTAATACATCTCACACAGTTCTAAAATGTGTTTTAGAAGTTCAAAATGTCTGCGTTTAGTCTAAAACTGGCAAAAAACATTCACATGGGTCGCTGTTAGCTTAGCACTTGGGACGCCAGTCCAAGTAAAACAGCCTTCTCAGTTTTATTCAGAGTTTTTATCTAAACATTCTTTGAAAGTCTTTTTGGGGAACCAAAAATACTGCTTCTAGGACACCAATCCACAGAACCCCTTCTGGCACCTTTATTTTTAAGAGTGAAGTTAAACAGAAGTGCCTATGCTGACTGTTTGGTGACAAATAACCCGGCCCCCTTGCCTCAAGGGACTCGGCCTGGCAGTGATTCACCCTGAACATAATCCAGCTAAAGCAGGGCTGAGAGAAAGAGAAAGGACGAGCCCAGAACTGACAAAAGCACACACAACACAGACATGCCTGTGGTATTGACCAAAGCGCTTCTGATATCTGCTTTTGTCTGGGAACTGCTGGTTGATCCCTGGTTACAGACCACTTGAAACTAGCACCTGTAACAGAAACTAATTATTTTGGGTGGGATGGAAAGAATGCTGTAATTATGGCAGGTGTTTCCATTCAACCCCCGTGTTTCAATTCCACGCCAAAGCAAAATCTGTTGTCGATGGTAAAAAACAGAAAGGTAATATGGAGGCATTATATATTCACGATTTGAAAGTCTGTATATATTAGGAATGCACCGAATGTTCGGCAACTGAAATTATTAGGCCAAAAAAAAATACTTTCGGTGTTTGGCCCAATACGTGAAAAGACCAAATAATTTATACCGAACAATGACGTTTTTAATGGCGCTGCTACCTGTCTCTAGTTCCTGGATGTAGATGGACCGCTCAGTAGCAATACGTGGGCCACATATGCGCCAGATTAGGGCCACCCCTCAGCAAAAAGTAGGCAACTCTGCTGTATCGGTACCAGAAGTGGACCAGATCTGTTTTGGGACAGGTGGACCAAATCCATGTTGTAAATACATGGGCCACCATTGGCTCACAGTAGATTGCCAGTGCCGACAGTGGGCCAGCAGTGCCATGTCTTTGCCAGATGTGGCCCACATCTGCTTGCTATCTGGGATGTAGCCTGTTTAATTTATGCAATGGTGAAAACGTTGCAAAATTAATTGACCTGGTTCTTTAGTGGTCAGGACCCCCACAGAGCAGGTATTATGTGGGTGGTGGATCATTCACAACACTGCAGTGACACTGACGCAGTGGTGGTGTGTTAGAGTGTGTCGCACTGGTTTGAGTGCATCAGACTGAGGGTGAAAGGGGATACCAGAGAGTATGCAGAGAATCAGATGTACTACAGTCTATAACTGCAGAACTATAAAGTGCAGCTAGATGGTCAGTTGAGCTGACAAAATGGACAATTAGTGTAGATACAAGGAGGTGTACCTAATGAAGAGGTCACATGGTACATATCTGCTCACATGAGGTTAACTGATTTGTGTTGATGCTTTAAGGAATGTGTCAGGTTGGACTGCTGAATGACTGTTAACCAGTGAGAGCAGAGGCCATTCACATATAGACAGGGACAGAAACACTGTAACTGCAGCTGTTTTTTGGTGTATAAACAATAACAAATACTGCTCTACGATAACAACTTTATGTTTTAGGATCATGTGGAAACTCTACTGTCATCAAATATTCAGGCCTCTTGTCATTTCCTCTTTTCTCAAAATGGCAGGTGACAGCTCGAACAGTAAGTTCTCAAGGCGCCATCTGGTGGAGGACAATAAGCACAATGAATACAGCACGACTCGATTACTCAGTACTGTGAAAGTACTCTCAAAACCAGATAACATACTTCTCATTTCTTCATAGTTTTATACTGTGATATATATATATACACAGCCATAACATTAAAACTACCTCCTTGTATCTACACTCACTGTCCATTTTATCAGCTCCACTTACTATATAGGAGCACTCTGTAGTTCTACAGTTACAGACTGTAGTCCATCTGTTTCTCTGCATACTTTCCCAACTTCGTCAGGACCACCACAGAGCAGGTATGATGTGGGTGGTGGATCATTCTCAGCACTGCAGTGACACTGATGTGGTGGTGGTGTGTTAGTGTGTGTTCTGCTGGTGTAGGTGGATCAGACACAGCAGTGCTGCTGGAGTGTTTAAACACTGTGTCCGCTCACTGTCCACTCTATTAGACACTCCTATCTTGCTGCTCCACCTTGTAGATGTACAGTCAGAGACGATAGCTCATCTTCTGGTGCACAGTGCAGTGTTGGTCATCCTCCAGTCCTTCATCAGTGATCAGCTGCCCACAGGACGCTGTTGGCTGGAGAGTTTTGGTTGGTGGATGATTCTCAGTCCAGCAGTGACACTAAGGTGTTCAGCAGCACTGCTGTACCTGATCCATTCACACCAGCACAACACACACTAACACCCCATCAGTGTCACTGTAGTGCTGAGAATCATCCACCACCCACATAATACCTACTCTGTGGTGGTCCTGACCATTGCAGAACAAGGTAATAAATGGCTACTTAATGTGTATATAAATAAGTATACATATACAGTATGTGTGTGTGTATACAGTGTATATATACATATGAAACCTAAGTATCCATAAAGACACAATTTGTTTATAGGACGTCACAAACACCAGCTCATTTACAAACATATCGTATTTAGCACTGCCCGCTTATGATGATGATGTTATAAGAAGTGTTTCAGTGCATCCTTCTTTGTGAACGACACATACTACAGGGCAGCCAATCAGAAGAGTGGTCAATTACGGAGATATTAATTGTAAAGGCGGAGTAACAAAAACAGCCTGTATAATTCAAAGCGATAGACAGGTTGGAAAACATTCATGTAAAAACTAATTATGACACCCACCCAACCATGAACATATGACAGGCACTGTATGATGTAAAATCTTAGCTTTAATAACTCAAAGAATTCAGGCTTCAAGATGGCTTCTTCTACTGTTACAGAAACCACATATGTGTAAGATTACTTAACCATAGGAATTTTAATAGACCCTTATTCTCTTGCAATCACTGTAATTTCAGTAAGAATATATAATAAAGGTTACAAGCAAAAATGTAGCCCATGTGAAAGTCAGCCCATAGTAATGTCTATAGAAGTGATGATAATAATAGCTATACAGCCCCCCGAAATACACAAGATCTCACGAATATGATGCGAGAGAAGGACAGTGCTAGAGATAGAAGTTAATTGTGTGGAAAGTGTTTCTAGTGTGCAGGGCTGGAAAGGACTTCCTCCACAAGGGGCTCGTGAAGTTCAGGATCCTGTAAAAACAAAACAAAAACAAATCATGTTTAAACTGGCCTGCTACCAAAACCCCCCCCCAAAAAAACAGATCAGCAACTTCCAGCAATGGTTCAACTAACAATCTAATTTACAGTGGTCTCCAAAAACGTGTTGGCAGCTTTAATGAAGATAATTGTAAATAATTGTAATGTCTTTTGTGACTAATTAAGTAGCCCAGTCTCACTTGAAGTCAATTTTACTCTAAAGTAATAAAAACTTTAAAAACATTGACATTTTAAAAATATGGCCACCTCTAGAACGTTTCACCTGAGGGTTCAGTGGCCATCCATGACTTTGACTCATCAGCACAGAGAAAATTAGAGCATGGTTTCTTAACCCTGCTCCTGGAGGCCTATTGCTCTGTACATTTTAGTGCTTTTCCTGCTTTAACACACATACTTTAACCCAATATTGGGATGTTGTCACGCTTCCGGGTTCCCCTTCCAACTCCGACTCCCAAAACTACAATCCCCAACAATCACAATCCACCACCTCATGACGTCACAAACACATGTCCACCAGAAGCCTATCACGAGCCATTCTCCCGTTCTTCCTCTCCCGAGTACTGATTCACTTCACCTGTACGTCATTTGCCAGCTTGTACTTATACCCCTTTGTTTCACTCAGCGTGTTGCGAGGTATTCCCACTACGTAGCATACTGAGTGGTCTCTCCTGTCTCTCCCTGTTTGCTATCCTGTTCCTGATTGGTTTTGATTTAGCTCGAAAGAGTTTTGATCTTCATAAACCAGACAACAGCAACAAAATGTCTGAAAATGCCCTTATTCGGTGTTAGGCTAATAATCAAGAAGTTTAAAACAGCTGGAGCTGTAGAGAAACTGTCTGGATAAGGACACGTGTTTATTTCACCCCCAAGCAAAGTGAGGCAGAAGGTTAAATGAGCTATACGTAAGATGATGAAATCAGTGTGTACGGTTTTAAGCTTAAAATGTTCCAAAATAATAAATACTAAATAATAAAAAGTCTTAACACAATGTGAAAAAATAACAACTTGTCAAGTTAGCATGCTAAGCAGTTAGTCGCAGCCCGTCTTGTCTCGTAATACCACTTAGCACCTCAACGGGCAATAGAGAGTCACTGTAGAGTCGACTCTTGTCTTCGGTCCCCGTATGAGGGGATGAGGAAAAAGCCCTGCCTGATTTTGGCAACAATACATGGTGAAAGCAAAGAAAAGGGAGTAGCAAAACTAGTTAACATCGGCGTTCATTTCCAGCGCTGGAGATGATCTTGGCAAGTTCGGGATCATTTAGGGGTGCAATCTGGATGATGCTAAACTCTCAGAAACGATTCCACTTCTTGTTCACTACATTAGTGCTGAACTACATAAGTATTTGGGGTAAAGGGACTTTTCATTAAAGACTGTCATACCATTTCGTCTCCCTTCTTCTTCTTGCACAGAGCCTTCAGAATCAGAACACACGAGCTGATGGTGACGCAAAGCTGAAGGACAGCCATCACAATCATCATGATGTTCACCCCAGTTTGAATCATCTGGGAGGAGAAAATCAACTCTTTAGACATTGCAAGGTGAAAGCTTTGGAAATCATCAGTAGTGCTTGTCATATTGCTACAGAAATAAGGAGTTGCAGTGACATAATTACATGATAAACGACAATTCATGTACATTCTGCATTGAGAGGTTTAGTGTTAGATGGGGACATTTGTGGGAATCTTCTCTGTAGCTTACGATCGAAAAAAGACATAAAACAGTGAAAGTAAAAAGGACATCAAATAATTACATCATGTGTAAACGCTGTGAAGGACTCACAAGAGGTGTTTATGTACTGCAGCTGCAAAATAGAAATACCTTTGAGAGTCGCGCGTAGTGCTTACATTTCTCCACCTCAGCTTCTTTCATAGGAGACGGTGTGTTTCTGTAATAACCGTAGTCATATCCACGATCACAGTCGTAAAAATAAAGCATGTTTTGCATGTCCACTGCATACAATACAATGGCAGTTATAGCGAGTGCAACACTGGCCAGATTCACCAGGGTCGTAATGCCAAGCTGTAAAAGAGAAAGATGAGCAATGGTTTGGATCAGTTTATTGAAAGAATTAGAGACTTTGACCAGGAAAAAGAGGTTAACTAACCTTAACATATTTACAACTACTTATACCGGTATGATATTATACTGTATATATGCATATATACATATAAACTAGGGTGTTCCATATCACAGTACTTCAAGACGTTTTCACGATAGACAATATGCATCAAGACTTTCTTAGGTAAGATGGAACAGACAAAATACAACCTGTAGTACCACATATAAATATACCATGTTCATAATAACAAGCGTACAGCTATAAAGATTTTATTCAACGTTTTACAAACTGCATTTGAAAAATCCAATCAAAGAGAGCTAATTACGTTCTATTTGAAAGGGAAAAAAAAGCCGTTGGTTAATGTTCTTTAAGCACTTACAGTGCTCAGAACAGTGTAATGTGTCATACATCATATTGCCCACCCCTATGTGATATTATTACCACACATATACCTAAATGCTATACCCTACGTGACAAATGATGAGTGCTACCGAACACAAGTACACATTACAACTCTTTCATTTAAAAGTAAAACTTTAATTTTAACAGTAAGGCATTTAACATTTGTTCCAGTTGCGTGTTTGAAAGTTGCAGCGGTGGGAACAAGTCACAAGTTGCAGGTAGCAAGTAAGCCTCAAGTCTTGACACTCAAATCTGGAGTTAAGTCTCAGGTCAAGACTGCCAAGTCTCAGTGCAAGTCCTGAATCAGTACTGACAAATCTAGAGTGAAGTCCGAGTCCTAAACGAACAAGTCCTAAACAAGTCAGTATGCGATCTTCAGCTACATTAACGGCAAACAGCAGAATAGCCCATTTCATGACAGCATGTTAGTAGTGTTTGGTAGTACATTAAGTGTGTTTATCGTCTGTTTTGATCTTGTTTGGTTTTTTGTACCCTTCCAAAAACAATAACTAAACCCATGGTACAAGGAACACTACATACACAGTATTTAAGGTGGAATGAAAAATTCAAATATGAAGCTAGCAAAAAAGCTGGCAAAAAAAGCCAGCTTCATCCATGTGGTGAACATTCAAATCGTTTAAATGGAGAGCTCTGTTTACACTAGAGGCATCATCAGCTCCCCGCATCTCCATTAGGATACTATCTAATGAGCATGACAACAAGTGTGTGTGGTGGGCGGGATTCTACCTGGTGCTGCTATGGTCTGATTCAGGACACTGAATAACATTAAAAGGAAACTTAACAGATAACAGATCACAAGTCGGTTACGTTTGGGCATCTTAAAGCCACAGATGGACTGACTTCAGCCATTTAAATTGTCTGAATTAATTGACTGTCAGGATAGATGCAACCTATCGTCAATCAGCTCAAGCCTAACTCGGAAATGAATCTATTCACATGAAAAGTAACAGATTGTATAGCGTTCCGTCTGCAGTCAGGTGCCCCTCCATGTTTCCCCTACTTTGGGTCTTGAGTCTTTCTGAGTTGTGAGGCTCAAGTAAAAGTCCAAGTCCTCGATGTCAAAGTCATTGTGGAGTTGCAACCCTTTCTTGATTCTGTCAAGTCAAGCCTCAAGTCAAATTCATGGGTCCACACCTCTGCAAAACTGTCCTTCTAATGGAAATCACAACTCACCAGGCATGGGCTGGGAAACTTCTCAGCAAGGATGCACATGATGCCAGATGCAATGAACTTGTAAATAAAGAAAAAAAACAAACACTGCTTCATCAAACTTGTTGGAACCACGTAGTAATGCAGCTTGTTTTAATTGGAATTATCATATATACTGTATATACACACTGGATAATGATACACATGGTTTCACATCAATAATCTTCTTCAGGTTTGTGCTCAAGCTCAGAAAAACATATGGACCAATGAATATTTAAATTCTCATCCACACACATAATACCCCCAAATTACTCAGTAAAGAGGCTGCAGGTTAAAGGGTTAACGAAATCATCAAAACGTTCTTACCACTGCTCCCAACCAAAAATTGGCATCCCAAAGTACAGAGTAGTAGTTGGACACGGCTCTTAAGATACACCCAATGCCAATATGCATTAATCCAACCAGAATCTGGAGAGTCTGTGGAAAGAGAAGAGTACATTATTGCATCGTTTCCACTCTAGACATTCAATTTCGTGAATGAAATTGACATTTTTCATTTCCTAGGTTTTTAGCTAAATTTGAAAGTACCTGCTACCCTTTACACTGTGTGTGAATTTTATGATGAACTGACTAAAACTAAAATGACATACATTAAAAGTAAAGTAGGTTCATTCCTTCTGCTATTAGTCATAAATATGTATTTTTGTAGATATATGATATAATAATTTTATTAAAAGTTTGACTGTTAAACCAACAACAACCATTAACTCTCAGAATCAGAATCTGAACTTTATTTTTCTTGGTGGGTGCAGGTGTCACAAATTCTATAGTGTGTAAATTATCCTGTAACAAAGAAGCAAACAAACAAACAAACAAACAAACAAACATGATATCCATTCACAGGGTAAAAGTGGATGTCCTACCCCCAGAGCTGTGAGAGACTTGCCCAGCTGCTGCTTCAAGCCCTGGGACACAAAGCAGACCGGACTGCAGCACAGGGTGGCCAGAAGCTGGCAAATCAGCGGGCACTTGCTTTTGGGGTTGGAGGTGACGGTGAACACGGTCACCCCCTCGGCTTTAGCTACAGTCAGTGACATCCTAAAGAGCAACAAACACGCGAAAAGGTCAATTACGCTTAATACCTCTAACATACACAGTTTTTTAAATGTATACTAAATTAATTTTATTGCAATCAAGTAATCCACATTTTACAGAAATTCACAGACTCTTAGGTAGCGGTGACAGGAACCAGGGAACCAGGGGTCACAATTTATATTAAATTTATATTATATGTAAGTGTCTTCAGTATATAATGTTGATTATGGTAAAACAGTAATAAATCAAGATACAAAGCATGCTCAGCTGGCGGAGGGGATGAGATGTTGCAAACCAGAGCCAGCAGGAATCAGAGGCCAGCCGGAAGGATCGATGGCGGCTCTGGACTTTGGGCCAATGCAGTTTAAACATGCTTATTGACACTGGCTCGCCAAACATACCTACTATTACCAGGTATAGATAGATAGATAGATATATAGATAGATAGATAGACAGACAGACAGACAGACAGATAGATACAAATATCACTGCAGATGACATTGTAGGCGGCTCCCAAACACTGAGAGAGGTGCATCAGAAGGCTGGCAGGCGACCAATGTCCAGCTCACATCATAAGCCAGCGGCCAGGTCAACCTGGGGCGAGCGGGGTGGGGATCGGCTCTCAGTCAGGCTGGGGGGGTACAAGAGTTCTGATTCGCGCCTACATGGTTTGCATGTACACTCAGGCTAGATTTCCTAACAGCGGCTGGAGCCCTGCTAGACCTTAGGAAAGAAACGCTGAGCCTGGAGACAAGTGAAGCTGGTGGCCAGTGGCAGAGCTGAGACAGAGAGTAAAGTCAGTGCTCATGAAAAAGAACCCTTGCCAGCATCAGTGATGCAGTGGACTCTGGAGAAAGTAGAAGGCAGAAGAGAGGAGTGCTGTTGCTGCTGTCGTCATCCCCAGTAGTGCCGCACTTGATGCAGTGAGTCCCAGTGCGCTGAGGAGGAGGACGCAGTGCTTTCTTGTCTCCCTGCTCCACCAAACAGACGGAGAGGATGCCCACAGAGCTGCAGTTCGCCTGCCCGCCATGGTCAGAAGGGGCTTGTATGCAAAGCAGTGCCGCATGCTCCACCAAGCCCTTCATATGAAAGAGACTGTTGTTGCTGTTGTTCAGTTAGTCTGAATGTTGTCTGTGTTGATTGTGTTATTTTGTGTTGGGCTTGGATGAGATAATGAGGCTTAGTGTGTCCGGCTGGAAGTGATCAGCCTGCTTCCCGGCAGTTGTTTGTATGTGTCTGCTGGTGTAAATTAAGGAGCATTTCTCTTGGCAGAAATAATGGCCTCTTCCGTATCTCCTTCCAAAATACGTTTCAGGCATCAGGCAGTGTATTCATAACCATTTCATGTAATCCGGGAATTCAACTCTTCGGACATATTGTTCCCTTCACCACTGCTGTAAACTAGGCTTGCCATTTATAAAATGTGGCAGATGGGACAAAGTCCAGCTAGTATTACAGAGAACGTTGACATTGGTTTGTAGATTGAGCGAATGAAACACAGACATAACTGGCCTGAGTTCGTTGTTAACAGAGCTCAGAAATATCGATGACATGCCGTGCTTGAACAGAACACACTCCACAGTATAGCAGATATATAGACCGATCAGCCATAACATTAAAACCACCTCCTTGTATGTACACTCAGTGTCCGTTTTATCGGCTCCACTGACCATATAGGAGCACCTTGTAGTTCAACAGTTACAGACTGTAGTCCATCTGTTTCTCTGTATACTTTATTACCCTGTTCTTCAATGGTCAGGACCCCCACAGGACCACCACAGAGCAGGTATTGTGGGTGGTGGATCATTCTCAGCACTGCAGTGACACTGCCGTGGTGGTTGTGTGTTAGTGTGTGTTGTGCTGGTTTTAGTGAATCAGTGTCATTGCTGGACTGAGAATTGTCCACCAACCAAAACCATCCAGCCAACAGCATCCTGTGGGCAGCGTCCTGTGACTAGTGTCCTGTGGGCAGTGTCCTGTGACCACTGATGAAGGACTAGAGGATGACCAACACTGCACTGTGCAGCAGCAGATGAGCTATCGTCTCTGACTGTACATCTACAATGTGTAGCAGCAAGGTAGGAGTGTCTAATAGATTGGACAGTGAGTGGACACAGTGTTTAAACACTCCAGCAGCACTGCTGTGTCTGATCCACTCACACCAGCACAACACACACTAACACACCACCACCACGTCAGTGTCACTGCAGTGCTGAGAATCCACCACCCACATAATACCTGCTCTGTGGTGGTCCTGACCATTAAAGAACAAGGTAATAAAGTATACAGAGAAACAGATGGACTACAGTCTGTACCTGTAGAACTA
>CM067497.1:20334378-20356566 GCA_034552555.1 Semaprochilodus insignis
CTTCTTAAGAACACATCAGGAACTTTCACACTCATAATACTTTGTCTAATGAGCTTAATTAAAGCAATGTTTTTCCAATCATCAAATACTATGAACGGCTCTTTAAATAGCAAGACATGGTGAATGGTTTTCAAACCTGAGGCGTTTTTCTTTCTCAGTGCTGTACAGATTTCTCAGATATCAAAAAATCACAAAAATGTCTTACGTTATTAATACAGGTTCCTTCAAACTCTTTGAAACGCAAAATTAGCTTCATCGTAGAGCTGTTTTAGACACGTATCATCTTCAACGTAACTGATTTTATATTAATGAAATCAGTGGCCCCAAACTTTTGAGCACTACTGTAGATATCAGTATATATACGTACAGTGTCAGGAAATACAAAAGCAACCATATTCTAATTCTAATATTTGAACTTTAATGTACACATTGGAAGGTGTATTTAATAAATGTACAAGAATGGCCAAAAATGCAATTTTGCTTGATGTACTGGAACAAAACAATATATTTGAAATGTGTCTCACATATAAAAATGCCCATGAGCATATCATCACTGTCCGAAGAAAGTAAATGCCAACTTTACAGCAGAGGGCAAAAACCTCACTTTATTTGAATGCAAGTCAAAGGAACCAGACAATGTAAATTTCCACACAGTGCACACGGTAGCTGCTGTATTTAAATGATGCATAAAAAAGTAAAAATGGACAAAAATGGAGATTGATGTTTTTCTTTGGACAGCGATGATATATATTTCTTTTCCATAAGTGTGAATGAAGCATGAAAACATGTGACACTCTTGTGTTTCTTGCATAGCAGGCACTAAACTTTAAACTTTGACCGTGACATTGGCAAGCCTGTCACGGTTATTACATAATCGCCCAGTCGCAGTTATTTAAGCTGAGAGCAACATTTTCCAGACGTTAGATTTCAGTCACACATAGAACAAACATAGTGTGAATTAAGTGTGTTAGTTTGATGCAAATACATGTAAATCAAAGTAACCAGTGCTAATTCTAATATTTAGTATGTTACTAGCACAACAGACACTGACAAACCACCACCACCATGTCAGTGTCACTGTAGTGCTGAGAATGATCCACCACTCACATAATACCTGCTCTGTGGTGCTCCTGTGGGGGTCCTGACCATTAAAGAACAGGGTAATACAGTATACAGAGAAACAGATGGACTACAGTCTGTAACTGTAGAACTAGTGTCCTATATGAACAGTGGAGCTGACAGAATGGACAGTGAGTGTGGATACAAGGAAGTGTACCCAGTGAAGTGGATGGTAGTGTATCTATAGCACGCTGTGTACTTAGCTTTAATATGTACAGTACCAGTCAAAAGTTTAGACACACCCATCTAAATGGATGTTGATGGTGATCTTAAAGACTCTACAGGCTCACACTTAACAGTTCCAGCTGATGAGATGTCTGAAACATACATATCCTGATATATCACATATACTGTTGAGCTGTATAGAAGCTGCAGATAATTTAATCATTTGTTTACAAGCAGATTATGACTGTTCAGTTATAGTGGACGTGGAGGCGTATCACCGCCACAGAGAAACAGGCAGCATCCATTAGCCTCGTAGCTTAAGTGCAAAACTAAACCAGCAAAGTCAAGACCCCAAGCACGTGCGTCTGTTGGACTACGTTTAGAGTAACTGAGATTTTCATCCAGACCATCACTTGAAAGATATTCATACCATTTTGTCTTCTTTCATCTTCCTGCTCAGAGCTGTGAGACTCAGAAGAAATGAGACGGCCGTGCCACAAAATTGAAGAAGAGACAACAAGATCATCAAAATCATCAGTCCCCGTCCGAACATCTAGGTGAAGAAGACCAACTCTTTAGGCAAAGCAATGCAACGAACAGTTAGCAAGCTGTTATTGTGTTTTTGCTACATCATAAAGACATAACTATAGAATTCATGACAATTCACTTATATTTATGCACGATTTACATTATGTGCCAACAGGTGCAGGATTATATGAGCAAATGACATCATACTGTATTACATGAACATGCATAATAAGAAACTGTGATTTTGTACAGCAGTGTATTAAAATAATACCACATACATATATCTGTAGTACTGCGTCCACTGCATAGCCCGCAATGGCAGTTACAGCCAGCACAGTAATGCCTAGATTCATCAGGACCACAAGGATGAGCTGTAAAAGAGAAAGATTCACATGCTGTAAAAGCTGAACAGGGTGCCGGCTCATTTGTGTTTTTGCGGCTTTTGGTTTGACGATTAGTTACCCGTACTGCTCTTTAACTTAAAGATCCTGTCTATAAACACTCTATACTGGTGGGGATTTATCAGGTGGTCAGACTGCTTAAAGACTTCTATGCAAATGAACATACGGGCATCTTTGAGTAAACATATGACCCGGCCATTTGCCGTGCAAAACCCAAAGTTCTGGTTTTCTAAAACAATTTAGTTGATTTTTTTATAACACAGCAGGCAAAATCTGACATGGCAGGTGTTTTTTTATCCATGTGTCTAAATTTCTTTTTCACTCATCATTAAATGTATAGTTGGATCCAGAAGGAAGTGTGGGACTGCAGTGCTATTGGGAAGGAAGATAAAGGTTACCAGGAACAATAAATGATGATACATTTAGACTGACATGGGGAATATTTATTCAGCTACACATACAGAAGTAGTGTCTCTCAGTATGGCATCAGGCCGTTCATCTTGGTGCAGACCACAGTGCCTCCACACACGAATTCGTTGGTCATCTCCACTAAGACAAAAGTGGGACTCGTCAGTGAAGATGACCTGCTGCCATTCTGAGTCACAGTCTGGCATGACACCATTCCAGTCTTGGGTGGCGTTGACGTGGTGTTAAGCACAGTCGTCATAACGATCTGTGTGCATGTAGTCCTGCACTGTGCAGCCGTCTGCCAATGGTACTGGCAACTGGCACTAACAGGATGACTCATGGAGGCATCACTTCTGGCTGAATGTCTGCAATCGTGGCTGTTGGGTCAGTCAGGTACAGAGATAAGTCCCCTCCTTGCATGTCTCACGATGTCAAACCTACCCGCCAAGTTCTGGCTGCAGCTATTTGTGCAACTATTCTTTTGACAATAAGTGTGTATATCAGGGTACATCTCTCACGGGGGTTGAACATTCAGTATTAAAAGCAGTGTATGAAATACCCCCTAGGGGTACGAGGGTCCTCTGTTGGCTGGTCGATATCTCACTCATTGCACTGCTGGTGAAACTAGCTTTAAATGTTGGCATGCTGCACTATATACATTCAGAGGTATTACAAACATAGTTATGGGTACTAGATTATGAAAGACCGACTGGTGAACTACAGTGCCACCCTGAGGCAGACCAGTGCTGCATCTCTAGTTAGGTAAGCTCGCTGAAGCTTACTGACTGTTGCTGAGGCCGCTAAATAACAGTCTCCCTGAATTTGTAGTTGAGCATCTATTTTTCTCTGGAAGACAACACATCATCACACGTTTTTAGGGACCCCTCCAAAAGACAGCCCCCAGGACCCCCTGTATTTTGCACTGTGACTAAATGTCAGTGTTGGTAAAGGGGAGTAGGTGCTTCATTACAATAATCCCACAGTATTTTGTGCTTTGAGAGGGAATTTGCTATAAACGCATAAGCAGTTGGCTATAACTGCTATGGAGGCAAAAGCACAAAAGAGCAGAGACCACCATATTGATCTTACTATGGACTCTAGAGCACAGTCATACCTGTTCAGTATATCACAATACACGCTTTTATGAGTATAGATAGAAATGGTAATCAGTTTTCTTCAATTTGGCTTCCTAGTAAATCTGCCTTCAATAAAACCAGTTAATTGTTTTTGTTTATGCTGCACATTTTCTTAAAAATCTTTTAAAAAATCACCTTCTTTACAAATTACTTTATTGTTATATTACTATATAGAATGTTTTCAGTAATAAACATGCACTAAAATAAGTAGTACATTACATCATTGGCTGTTGCTGACTCAACCTTCAAATGGACAGTGAAACTCACCGGGTATATGCTGCGTGGCCATTTCATACGGATGCATATGATGCCAGCTGCAATAAACTTGTAAATAAATACAGGAAAAAACAATTCGTCAGATTTGTTGGAAAATCATGACAGAGCAACATTATGATAATATTAAAATGGATATCACACTATGTACATCATTTTAAGACCTTGTCTCTTTGGGTGGTTGTACATTCAGCCTGAATATCTAACAGTATGTGATTGATTCCTGTCAGTTACTGCATGTCAGTTTCCAATTATTATTTATAATCAAATTTGATTTTTCTGCTGTTTGTTAAAGCAGTTTATTTTTTCCACATTTGTGTGGCTTCTTTGCCAAAAAAAATGTCATAATTCATAATTATTCATAATAACGACATAATTATAATTCATAATCCAGACCATTTTCCAACCTCCTTTTATTTCTTTAGACTTAAACAGGCTGTTTCTATTAATGGGCTTTTAAGACCGTTATATGTAAATGCGCACTTATAGTATAGCAAAGTTGCTACAGTGGCGGTTTTGTAATGCTATAATGAAGAGATAACAAATCCAGCATTATATTGCCACTTGCCAAACCACAAACTAGCCCTGTATATGGTATGCCAAATGTGGAGCGTGTAACAACAGAAGTGCGTGGTCTAGGATGCAACACTAGAACGCCGTTCAACAATCCAGCAGCTGCTCTGCCGTGCTGCTTGTTAGCTACCCACTTAACATCTCCACTGTTTCAAAGTGTTTCCTGATTTACGGATCACTAACACATTTACTGAAGTAAGCTGATGGTAGTTCTGTATTTGGAAGCTTCGTCCCACATTTGAGTCACCTCAGTGTAACAGCAGCACCATTAAAGGTGGAAAGGAAAATTCAGCTATAAATCTAGAATCTAACTTCAGCTTTATTTATATGTATGAGTTTATTATTAAAGAGTTTTGCCAGTTTTGGAAGCCATTTTTTATCAGTTTTTGAGATACGTATATTATGCAGGTCCAGTCAACAATCCAGCTAATCTTATCCTTGTATCGTTTTTTCTGGAGACTGCTTCTGAAGTGTCCGCTGATCTTTGAATGGTTTTCGTGGTCGTGCTGGCCTGTTTTTCTTGGTCTATCTCCATCTACAGAATTGTAGCTGCAGTAACGATGACAAGCCAAGCAATATTACAGAACAGTCTGAGGTGCTGCTTGGCGTCCAAAATGGCGACTGGTTCTTCCTAATGAATTCTATGAAATGTTGTTTGTAGTTAAGTTTCTATATAAGGACTACATGGACTGGGGAGTGAGTGGTATGTATGAAACATGTATTTACATACTACATCAAACTCATTTATATCAAAAACTTGGTCCCATTATGTTTTAGCCATATGGTTAGATCAATGTGTAACATGTCTTTAGACAAGCTTTAAAGAACATACAGACATCTCATAAAGACATGAAAACATTAAATGATCATTAGGAGGTCATTCTTACCACTGCGCCGAACAAAAAAGCAAAATAGTAAATCATGGTAGGTAAGTAACTGCTTATATAGATACACCCAGTGACCACATTCATCAATCCATACAGAATCTGTAGAGTCTGTGGGAAGAGAGGAGTACATTATTAAGTCTCACAAAGCCACTGTTATATCATTATATCATTATTATAATCACTAACGTTGACTACCTTCTCAACTCGAAGAGATCTAACTATTAGAATCTTTAACCTTTGAGTACACCCAGTACGTAATATAGATGGAACGTCTCTTAGTGGAACTGTCAATAAGATTCAAATAGGCTGCTACATATAGCATTTATATACAAAGATCAACACTAACCTGTGCAATGGGGGGGTTACAGGAACAAGTTAGAATATACCATATACAGTCACACCTGACCATCACACCTGTTTGAGCTTTATGAACATCCCATTCCAAAACCATTGGCATTAATATGGAGCTTTCCATCCCGCCCTTTGCTGCTGCTCTTCCACAGTATTTTGGAGTGTGTCTGTGAAAATCTGTGTCTATATAGTCAATAGAGCTGTTGTAAGTTCAGGTTCTCATGTTGGATGAGAAGGCCTGGCTCACAATCAACAATTCCAATTCATACCAAGTGGGGTTAGGGTCAGGGTTCTCTGCAGGCCACTGGAGTTCCTCCAATCCAAACTCATCAAACCATGTATTCATGGAGCTCACTTTGTTTATAGGGAACAGGAAGGGATCTTCCCCACACTGTTCCACAAAGTTGGAAGCATATAAGTGTCTAACATATTTAATATGATAAAGTGTTCTCAATTATCCCCAACCTTCACCAAACTTTCTCTTGGCATTGCCAAATCCAGATTTAGCCATCAGACTATTAGACACCGAAGCGTGATTCATCAATCCAGAGAACATGTTTCCGCCGCTCTGGAGTCCGGCCATGGCATGCTTTAAACAACCCCAGCCGTCACTTGGCGTTGTGCATAGAGATCTTGCTTGACCATGAAAACCCATTTCCTGAAACTCCTGATGCACAGTTCCTGTGCTGATGATGCTTTTAGAGGCAATGTAGAGCACTGTAGTGAAAGATGCAACAAAAAATAGGCTATTTTTCTCGCTATGTGCTTCAGTGCTCGGATTAGTGCTGCAGTGCTTCTGTAGTTCATGGCTTTGTGGATGAGCCATTGTAACACCTAGATGCATCCATGTCACAATAACAGTCCTTACAGTTGACCAGAGCAGATTTCAAACATGTCCCTTTCTACTGCCAGTGTCTGTATACGGCTATGTCCTTGATTTTATTCACCTGTTAGCAATGGCTATAACACTGGACATCAACAGTTAGAAGGGGTATCCAGAAGCCAACATGCACCAATCTCTGTTGTCTTTGTGACTCGAACAGTGACAACCAACTTGATGAATTGGCTGTGCCCCAACATACGGAACTTTTCATCAACCGTCAAAAGTAGTTTGGCCTGTATGTCGTCATACGTCATGCTAGCATCTCCAAAACCAGCTCAAACTGCATTACAGACACCCAAGCTAGTTACAGCTGCCCCCTATGCTACTTTCCCTTTTCCAAAATTAAGTTGAGTTTCGGAGGCTGATATGCTGATCAGCACCAATGGAAGCGCGTTTAATGTCCAGTTAAACCAACACCAGACCGGAATAAACCATTTTTGTTGCAGCAGGGTTATTCGCATTATGTTTGGCCCATAGTGGCCTTTACTGGAGCCAATAAAATGGATGACAGTATGTCATTCAGCTGGAAAGCCAGCTTGAGGCTTTCAATACGTTTATCTGTTTGAGAGCACATGACAACTCAACACACTGTGTACAAGATGCTACGTTCGCCTTGTAAACCTTTTCAGATGGTTTTGTCCGTTTTCATTGTTCCTAGCGCATCAGCCCATACCGCAAACATGATATCTGTGTATTGGGTGAATGAGGAGTCCTTACCCCCAGAGCTTTGTTAAAGCTGACTAGCTGCTGCTCCATGTTTTGAGACATAAGGCGTTCCGGATTGAAGAACAAGGTGTGCAGAAGCTGGCAAATCAGCGACCAATTCCACATGTGTGCAAGGGGTTTTGGGGGTTTAGGGCTTGAACTGATGGTGAACACGATCACCCTCTCATCTCTGGTGATTGTCCGCGACATCTTGAAGACACCAGAAATGCTGTATGCTGTAAAACAAAGCAGCGTCTAGACTTATTCATGCAAAATTCAGAGAGCGTAAGACATTATCTCGGGTATGCAGTGGTTCATTCATGACTACTTCAATAGTTTGTCTGTTTTTATAGCACAGAGCATTTCACAAACCACTCTGACTGACATCATACAGTGAGTGTCTGGTTCATAGAACAAGGTCAAGCAGCAAACATGCAGGACAGCACAGCTACAGACTGGCAGAGGGCTAAAACCACTCTCTACTGCCCATGACCTACAGAAAGACTGGCGAGCGGTGGCTGGGCTGAAATGCACAGCGAGCATGGTTCTAAAAACAGGCTTCTTGAGGCATCATTAGTGATTTTCTAAATAAACAGATCTAAATACAATATCTGATCTGGAATTTGGGAGACGTGTTTCCAGTAGTGTATAGAATAAAACAGAACTGCGAAATTTTAGTCAAACACAAACCCAGAAACTGTACAACTAGAGGAACTGATCATTTTGAGGTGGTCTCTTCAATTTTCCCAGAGCTGTATATACATATGTATATATATGTGATGTATTTGTACCATTTGTACCATATGAGGTTTAAATGATCCACACATTATTGTATTCTGTATTTGTATATGCATTTTGCACAATGCCCCAACATTTTTGGGAACAGGCTTATAATTTAACCATGTAATACTTCGTACAGTGCAACAAAAAAATTGGGTGATAAGCCACCATATCTGCTTACAGATACCTCTATCAGTGCACATGCTCACATAATAATATAGAAGAATCCGTACTTCTTTGAATACATTTTTTTGATCTAAAAAAACCCCACAAATTTCACAATTATTGATACCAGTTAACTGCATTCTGCATTTAGTGCTTCTGTGACTACATTTGGTGCACCTTCAAGGGTCTTCTCTTCGAGGTCTGCTCAGAAGAGCACAAACAATACAAAACTGCCCCAAAATTAACCGCACAAATACGAAAACAAATATGGATATGTTGCTGCCATAGACTTAAATACTGTAACTTCCTTATCCTAGTTTGCATCTTCTTTATGGTCACCTGCCCTCATGATCTCTCCCAGTGTTTTCCCATCAGTAGCATCAGATTAGAATATTTTACAGATTTTTAATATTTTACTTATTAGTGAGGACTCACCTTATTCTGTGACCGATGTTCTTTCAGTTTTGACGCTTCCTTATAAACCTGTACTGCAGCTCTTTACCAGAGTTCCCGGCAGTGACTTACCTGATGACATTTTTGTTGTCAGAAGCACAAAATGTGTGTTTGAACAGAGAGCTGTCAATCAAGCTGCTCTTTAGCCACGCCCACACGGTTCTCAGGTCTGATTAGCAGTGTTTAACCTGTTTTAAGCTGTGTTCTCTATCTAGACTAGATATGAAAGACTTATTGCAGCGGGTTATGCAGTGGGTAGTGCTGTTGCCTCACAGCAAGAAGGGCCTGGGTTCCATTCCTGGCCTGGGCACATGGGCTTCTTTCTGTGTGGGGTTTGTATGTGCTTTTCAGCATCACTCAGAGACAGGTGGAAGTGTAGTGCAGCTGCTGGGTACAGCTACCCACATAGAAAAGATCAGGTAGTATGTTAAAAACACAGATAAGGGGGTGAAACAGGTCTTTTAATTAGGCTGTTTGAATACATAATTCAGAAAAATCACAAACTTACAGAAACTGCAACATCTGTCTCTGAAAACGCCAAATATACATCAAATATCATTCAAAATGAAATTATTGAAACTCTCGCCAAAGCAGTCTTAAAGGACATCAGGGCCAGATGCGAGGAAGATGACTCTCCTGGTTAGGAAGGAGAGGACCATTTAAGAAAAGCTCTCTATTCATTCAGGTCATTTCAGACATGTGGTAAACAGCTAATAATGTTATTGTAACCAGAATTCAATATTTGAAGTTGTTTAGAGCTCTGAAAGCAATTTAAAAGTACAGACCTGTAATCACAGTACATAAATTCATAAAGTGTGCAAATCTATTTTATAGTCTTTGTTTATTTTTCATGAATCTATTGTTTTTCTGTACTTTCTATTGTAATCTATGTACTTTCTATCATTGTTTGTATTTATTACATATTTATTCATTAAGGCATGAATTTAATATAAGTTTAGCTTTTATTATTGATTGCAAAACAATAACACATTAAATGATTGACTATTATTATTATTATTATATGATTAAATAAAAATAATAATTCAAGAAAATTAATTATATGGTGAAATTGTGCTATTATGCTGATCTTTGTGATGACTAGGCAGCTTCTACAAGCCAAGCAAGAACTCAGAAAGGCATTTTTAAGAGCTTTTCAATTTTTTTATCCTGTTTTTTTTTTCCTTAATTCATTTATGTAGACGTGAAGTATGATTCTATCTCTTCATCATAAATTGCGTTTCTCAAGAAGCCTTACAGTGACATTTTGAATTCATCAGCTGAAGCAAAACTGCAAAGGCCAATATGGAGACTGTCTATGAGTTATTAAAACTGATGACTGCTTGGATGAGGTCAAGTCCAGGGAAGTCCATGGCTATTACACCAAAACAGAGACCGGGCCCTTTGTTAATAAGAAGCTGCAGATAATCATAGAGCCAGGGGTCGATCTTTTCTGCCACTCTTTTGGGGGTCAGGAACATGCCCTCGAATGTGCCAATGCCTGTGCCGCTGGAATAGGTCAGAATGACAGAAGGTCCTCCACACTGGCTCATAGCCTTGTTCAGGTTCTTCAGGATTTCTTCCTCTTTGTGCGAAATGTGAACAACCTCATAATCTCCCTTGGTGTCCGTTTCCTCCAGAGGGACACCCAGCTTGAAGCTATCCATCTGCACAAATACAACCTTGCCTCTGACTTCACCGAGGGTTGGTATGGTGGACTTCACCCAGATGTTGGCGTCGTTAGCTATTTCCTTCTCCACCAGTTCTTGAACTTCACTCTTATTAAACATATCTGGCTTCACTCGGACGAGAACTGTCTCGCTTGGCCAACTGGACAGGAACGTCTTGATGGTGTCCAGAGCTTTCGTGAAGGTTGAGTGCTCATAAACGATGCCATGCATGAGGCACAACTTGTTTTCAAAAGCATATACTCTCAGGTCGAGGTAGCGTATTCCAGCCTTCAGCTGATCCTCCAGCGTCCACGCCTGGCATTCTGCGGCCGGACCTCCGTAAAGAGCCATGGTGTCATGGGTTCCGGGCAGGGTGATATTTGAAAGGAGCCTGTCATCTTGCAGGTTGCCCATCCAGGCGATGTCGTAGGACTCAGGGAGCCGGAGCTTCCCATGATCATTAAAAGGCTGGATCTGCCCATGAGTCTTCTCTTGGAACATCCTGTAGAAAACAGAACCAATCAAAGGTCGGTTTGAACTGTCTATAAGAGTTCCTCTCTTACTCCGAATGTAGTTGATAAGCCAAGACATCTCTGACTTTTTAGTTTTACACTGAGCTGTGAAGCAAATTTGGCTAAAGCTGATATACCACCGCTTAACATTGTACAGTCTGCATGCCCATATCATCTCACACTTGCCCCAAACCACAGTGAGTTGATAAAAGACCATTTAAAGCCTCTGTATAATTTCTGTTAAGATGAAAACAGAGTCATTCAGAGTGGTCTGGTGTGAAATGCTTGATTGTTGAGAAATGTGCAGTCAAAATAGTTCACAGTGATGGTGATAGGAGCCAGACATGAAAAGCAGTGCCTGATGTCTGAGAAGTTGTTTTATGCTGATTCTCATATACATCATGTTGGGGAGGTGTACGCAGGCTGTTGTAACACAAAATGTAGTACCAAAAGAAAATGTAATTTTTTAGAATTACATGGCTATTATTGTTCTATCTAATGGATTATTTACAGGTTTAGCCATCTCACTGATTTAAACAGAAACTCTATTCGGAATGAACTCCGAATTAAACTAGTGTATTGAGCTGTTGTGTATTGGTGTAGTCTATTCCGACTGAGCTATTAGTGGCATTATTAACAGATCATTATGCTGCCTGTAAACATGGCTGTTGTTTTATGTTCACTTTGAGAGAAGGCTTTGGCCTAACATACCTTTTTAAATGCATTCATAACAGTAAACTACATGCAAGGCAAAATAGTTATATAAGAAACATGTTTACGAAATTAGAAGTTGTACTCCTTTTTTACCGTCATTAGCTATACTCAGAAGTTACATGCATTGCATTGCAAAATATAGTTATTATAGGAATTTTTATCATACTATTTTACCATCATCAATAAACATGTTGGTTTTCTGGTGGTTTTGTATGGTAAATCAAATTAAATAAAAGTAAATAAATTGTCTAGATTTGTGCTGTCATTAACCACTCATTTTAAAAAATGTGAAATTGGCCTTTAAGTAATCTTGATTAGACTTACGTATTTATTTACCCAGACATTTATACTTGACTGTGGTTTGCTCCCCAGTGTTACCTGCTGCCATTTTCTCTGGATGAAGCAGGCTGAGAGCTGGTGATGCCGCCGTGCATGACCATGAAGGTCCCTCCAACATGGACGAACAGGAGCAGAGCAGATCTTGTTCAACCCCACATCTACATTACTCCACATTAGGGTGCTCATGAGAGGTGCTGAGGGGTCTGTTTCTCAAGGTGTTTAAGCAAGCCTCGCTGATAACAATATCCAGGCTGGTTCATACGCCAGTCAGTTAATGTTTATTTTCGAGTTGATCATGTTTAATCACAAATATATGTCCTGCTGTCCCGCTGTTCGACCCTGCGTTCCCCCTCCAGTTCAGTTTAACTACAGTGGATGATTGGATGCCTTGTTAACAGTGACACATGAGAAGTGGAGCTTTTTAGCTGAAGCTGAACATGTTGAAACCTGATGGACTTGAAACTCTAGTAGGCCTGTTTAGTTAACTTGTTGGTTTATTTAGGAACGGGCAGTAGCCCTGCACATGCTTTCCATTCTGATTTGTGCTGTTGTTTTGGCAGAATCCTTTGCGAGTGAAGTATGCCTCTGAGAAGAGTTCAAAAGCAATTCGAACAGTTGGAAGAGTTTGAGAGGGGTCGCACCGTAGGGCTCCAGGAAGTGGCATGGTCTTCTGTATGTGTAGCTTAATGAATATTGCCCATATCAGTCTAAATCCTTCATCATTCATTGGTCCTCGTAACCATTTCCAACCAACTTCCTTCCCAGTAGCTTCCTCATAAACGAACACGGAAGTGTAAGGAAGGTCCATACTGATTCACATCACCTGTTATCCATTTGCCTGTCTGTTTATATACTTTTCTGTTTGTTTTGGTTCTTTGTGAAGTATTGCCAACACCACTCGTTGCATACTGAGCGTTCCACCCTGGTTCCGTCCGTCTCTCATGCATGACCTTGGCTTAGTTTCTTGGTTATCGTGTATTTGGTTTGGCCCTGTATCTTGGTTCATGGTTTGTTTGATTATCCTGGTTTTGACTATCGCTTGTCTCTGTCTGGTTTTGACCTTGACTTATCCTTGCTTGTTATGCTTGGCTTAGTTATGGTGTTGTGGTTAACGGTTACCTTTGTGCCTACTATGCACTGTTTCTTATTACAACCAGTTAACCTTCTAGATCTGCTAGTGTCTGGCTTGTCAGTCCATTGACGTATAACATACTGCCATCTATAACAATGTACCTATAACCTAAAAACAGCAGCTGCACATCATCTTGAAATGTAAATTATTAGCCATTCTTTTTTATCTAGACATTTTTATAGATAACAGTCATACAGTATAAGAAACCACAAAAGCAAGACCAGCTCTATATGACTAAGAGGGAATAGTCAAATAAATTATTTTAAATTAAAATTTTAAATTAAAATAGTCAAAGTGTTGATTTTAAATTAAAATAGTCAAAGTGTTGATTTTAAATTAAAATAGTCAAAGTGTTGATTTTTTTACTTCATTGAAACTGGGTTAGATAATGGGAATGCCACCTCGAACTTGTTCAACCACACCACTCATTCATTTAACCTGCCGTGTCCATCAATAGACACAAATGATTACGTATATGTGAGATAAGAGGCATTCAAGCCGAAATCCAACTTCTCAATTCTGTACAATTCAGGCACTGAGCGAACTCCCAGGCAAAAAATGACCCCCATCTGTGATGTTCTGGGAGTGCTTTAATTACGTGGCCTTTGTTTGAAGTGACAGTAAATTTGAGGCACAGTGCCTCACAGTACATCAAGCTATTTTTGCCTTTTGCTCATAATCTTACCGAGGAGCATAACATTCCTATCCCTGTATTCCAAGATGACAATTTTCATGTTCACAGGGCTGCAAATGTGACTACACTGGCCCACAGAATCCCCAGATTTGAATCCTATGAATTTGAGACTATGGAAAACCATTTTTTTTGTAACAACCAACTTTTTGTAACATAGATGATGGTAAAACAATGTTAATCTGAATAAATAAATTGTCTTTAGGGACTATTTTGATTTTGATGATTTTGATCTTTGATATAATAACTTTCTGCAAGGGAGCTCGTGCAAGTTTAAAACTTTAAACAGACTTTGCTGAGCATTTAAATATGCAGATATTTAGAATTTTTCATTTTTAATTAAAGACATTCTCTCTTACTTCATGAAATGAAAGCACTGAAGTCAGCAGTACTCAGGCTTAAACGACTGTTCTTAGTCACTGTAAAATGAATAGAAACATGATTTAGATACTAATAAAACAGACATCTAATTTAGACGCTAATAAAATCTTCTTGCATACTTTTGCATACTTTGGCCATACTCACAGAATAAGTAAGGACAAACTCCATATTAGTTCATCTCTCATTTTCTTCATTATTGCCTGTAAATTGTGGAAGAAGAGCATTAATCAGTCAGCAATTAATATATATCATAAATAACAAGTGGTTACACATACAACAGTTTTGGCCAACTTGTACACCCAGAAAGTGGATGGCATAAAAAGATCTTTCAAACTCATATACCAATGGCACATTAGTTTATGTATACGTTTATATATACAACTTTTTGAATGTTTAGTTAGGAAGTTATGAATTTTATGGGGGTTAATTACGTAATTAATGCCAAAACTTTAACTTCTTTAGAACAACGTAAACAATACAATGAAATATTTTAGTGAATGTATTTGAAATTATAAACTACAAGTCTGGTAATAAAAGCTACATTTAAAAGCTAAAATAAAAGATAAATATGAAAATCAGGCTACTCACTCAGTGTGGTGTTGGAGTCAGCAGTGAACAACGAATTTATACTGTGTCACGCTTCCGGGTTTGCCCGTTCCTCTCGCTCCTCCGAACTCCACTTCCCAGAGGGCTACGCTCGATGACATCACACCCGCGTGCTCGCGAGCGGACGCACCCATTCGTTCGCGGTCACCTGAGTTTTAGTCAGCTGCCTTAACTATTTGTATTTAAAGCCCGCGTTTTCACATGCTCTTCGCGAAGCTTTGCCAACACTGTTTGCAATCCTGAGTGTTCTTTCTGATTTATATCTCTTTCTGGTTTTGACCCCCTTTCTGTTCTCGACTACCCTTTTGACTTTGTCCTTCTGTCATCTGGTTATTCTCTCTGTGGTTTTCGAACTCTGCTCTGGCCTTTCTCTCTCCCTTTTGCCTTACCCCCCTAACTTGGTTGCCTCCGCCGACTGCCTTTTTCTGGTTCCGACCCCTTTGCCTGTCACTGACTACGTTTCTAGCCCTACCCCTTCGCTGTTCTGTATTGCTGCTTAGTTTGTTCACTCCTTTGTATAATAAATATTCTGCCTTGACTTTTAACTCTGCGAGCGTCGACCCGGAGTCTTTTGTGCTGACAATTCTGACATACTGCTAGCAGGTTGGCAGCTGGACTGGCCAGTTGCTTTTCATAAAATGTTTATCGCTTAAGTGGTGATAAAGTAGGCCTTACAAAAACACTGCTGAATGTTATCTGTGCACACCCAAATTCTAAACAGTACTTGAAGGGAACAGTCTTTCAAGGTCACCACAAATGCATTCTCATAGTTACATTTACATTTATGGCATTTAGCTGACGCTCTTATCCAGAGCGACTTACAAGGTCATTCATATTACAGGTGGGCCAATGTAGTGTTAGGAGTCTTGCCCAAGGACTCTTATTGGTGTAGCACAGCATAGTTACCCAGACCCAGGAATCGAACCCCCATCTCCCACATGGGGCAGGAGCTCCCTGGAGGTTAGTGGTGTTATCCGCTGAGCTACACCAACCACCAAGTCATATGTACAAGATAAAGTATAGAATAGGCCCATAACATGCTTACAGTGGAATTCCACCTATTTTTATTTATTTATTTATTTTTAAATAATAATTCAGTCCTTGAGATGTGGAGTCATTCATGCTGCTTTGATGTGAAATGGTTCATTGTAGAGAAACTCTGATTTCTTTACAGTGGTGGTGATGGGAACCAGAGATCATATAGGCATTTTATTTACTACCCAAATCCACCAGTGAACCTGCACATGTCTCCTGAGTTTATATACGCTGATAATGATTATATATGTTGATTATGACAATGTTGCTAATGATTCTTCAGGGACTATTTTACCTTCCCACATCCTGCATGTATCTCACCATAAATGGGAGTCAAATAACTAGATTAAAGTGCATTTCAATGCATAACTTCATCACAAAACTATCCTAATAAAACCAACAATGTGGAAGACATCAGGCAGGGGTTTCTAAACATTTCGTTTAATTTCAAAAAATTGCTGGACAAAAAAGACATCCATGGTACAGTTACCAGGCACAAACCACTGCTGACCACAAAGAACCCAAAGGCTCGTCTCACATTTCAACATCTGTATGACCCCCAAGACCTTTGGGATAATATTCTGTGGACTGGTGAGTCAGTCTGTGGAACCTTTTGGGAGACATGGATCCCGTTACATCTGGTGTAAAGCTAACACTGCATTCCACTATAAGAACATCATACTAACACTGAAACATGGTGGTGCTAGTGTGATGACCTGGGGCTGTTTTGCTTCTTGAACCTGGGCGACTTACAATTATAGATGGAACCCTGAATTCTGCTCTCTATCAGAAAATCCTGAAGGAGAATGTCTGCACATCAGTTCCTGACCTATACATCAAGCACAGTTGGGTAATGCAGCAGGGCAATGACCTGAAACACACAAGCAAGTTCACATCTGAAGATCTCCAGAGAAGCAAAATGAAAGTTGAGTGGCCAAGTCAAACTCCTAACTTGAATGCCTTTGAGATGCTGTAGCAAGACCTTAAACGAGCAGTTCATGTACGAAAACTCTCCAATGTAGTCAAATTAAAACATGTCTGCAAAGAAGAATGGGGCAACATTCTACGATAGTGACGGAAAAGCATAGCCTAGTTAACTTAGTTGCAATCACGGGTACATTGACTTATTGTTTAAAGGCCTTTAGTGTCAGGGTGTGCAGCAGTTCTAGTAATGTGTTAGGGTATACTAGTACCATCACAGCCTGTGCTTGTATAATATTGAGTTGATTCAAGTTAGACGAAACAGACGACCTGTAGACTGATATGGGTAATATTTATTGAGGTACATATACAGACGTATATATATATATATATATACTCATCAGCAAAGAAATAGATGCACAAATAGCACCCAAAAAGAAATCAAACTGACAGGAATGAAACTTGATGGGTAGATTTGACATCATGAGGCATGCGAATGATTCAAGTTTCACACTCAGCCGGACATGTGACGTATGCAAGGACGGACCTTATTGCTGGACCTGACTGACCCAACAGAGACGTTTGGCATGTTGCGTTAGCAAACACGGTGGCCCGATGCCATACTGAGAAACACTACGTCTGTATGTGTACCTCAATAAATATTACCCATATCAGTCTAAATGTATCATCATTTATTGTTCCTGGTAACCTTTATCTTCCTTCCCAATAGCACTGCAATCCCACACTTCCTTCTGTGGCCTGCAGTGTGCTTGTGTTGTCCCTTCTCTTCATGGATATTGTGGTGCTTTCAGAGTTTCAAAGTTTATTAGAAAGTTATTGTGAAATGAGATTAGAACTTGTTTGCATCCCCATCTTACCAGACGTGGCAGTGCAGCCTGCGGTAGTGAGTATTTTCTTCATGGTGGAACTGGAGCATGTGGACGAACCTCTGAGAGGAACCAAGACTCAAAAGGAGAAAGATGACAAATCCATTTTACTGCCATAAGCTTTATTATGCAATTAAGTACAATCAGATATTTCCAAATCTATCCAGCGTATCTAATGTCTCTTATCCTTAATTGATTTATGTAAAATAATAAATAAAAGTCATTTCCAAATTCCTCAGTAAGCCTTAAAGTGAAATTCTGAATTCATCATTTGAAGCAAACCTGCAAAGACCAATGCAAAAACTGTCTACGGGTAATTAAAACTGATGATCTTTTGGATGAGGTGAATTCCTGGAAAGTCCATGGCTATGACACCAAAACAGGGACGAGGCTTTTTATTATTATTATAATGCTCCTGCAGATAATTATAGAGCCAGGGGTTCAGCTCTTCTGCCACTTTTTTGGGGGTTATAAACATGCCCTTCAACGTACCAAACCCTGTCCCACTGGAGTAGGTCAGAATGGCAGAAGATCCTCCACATTTGCCTATGGCCTTATCCAGGTTTGTCCTGGTTACACTCTTTTTGTTCTCAATGTCTGTAACTTTGTAATCTCCCTTTGTGTTTGTTTGCGTCAGAGTGATCCCCAGCTTAAATTTATTCTTCTGCACAAATACAACCTTGCCTCTGACGTCACCAAGCTTGGGCATGGTGGACTCTAGCCAGACATTAGGGGTGTTAGCTATTCCCTCCGAGAGGTTAGCATCCTTATCTATTTCTTTCTGGACCTTTCCTTCAACTTTACCCTTATTTAATATCTCTGGCTTTATTCGGACGAGAACCGTCTCGCTTGGGTACCTGGACAGGAACGTGTTGATGGTGTCCAGAGCTTCTTTGAAGGTCAATTTCTGGT
Organism: Semaprochilodus insignis; assembly: GCA_034552555.1. Taxonomy (NCBI): domain Eukaryota; kingdom Metazoa; phylum Chordata; class Actinopteri; order Characiformes; family Prochilodontidae; genus Semaprochilodus; species Semaprochilodus insignis. Next base: position 20,353,003 of record CM067497.1, read on the forward strand.
AAATGACGCCATGCATGAGATGAAGATTGTTTATAGGAAGAAATACTCTGAGGTCGAGGTAGCGTATTCCAGCTTTCAGCTGATCCTCCAGCGTCCACGCCTGGCATTCTGCGGCCTGACCTCCGTGAAGAGCCACGGTGTCATGGGTTCCAGGCAGGGTGATATCTGAAAGGAGCTTGTTATCGGGCAGGTTCTTCATCCAGCCGATGTTGTAAGTCTGAGGGAGCTGGAGATTCTGCTGATCATTAAAAGTCTGGACCTGCCCATGAGTCTTCCCATAAAGCGCACNGACCTTCCCATGAGTCTTCCCATAAAGCGCACTGTAAAAAATGAGGAAATGGTTGATTTGAACTGTTTATAAGAGTCTATACGAGTTCCTCTCTTACTCTGAATGTAGCTGATAAGCCAAGACATCTTTGGCTTCTTAGTTTCACACTGAGCTATAAAGCGAATTTGGCTAAAGCTGATATACCACCAATTAACATTGTACCATCTGCATGCCCAAATCATCTCACACTTGCTTCAAACCGAACCGAGTTTGTTGAAAGAGAATTTTTAATTTCTGCAGAATTTCTGCCGAGAGGAGTCATTCAGAGTGGTTTGATTTTGAAATTGGTGATTCATAAGAGACAAACATTCAGAGTAAGAACTGTTCACAGTGGTGGTGATAGGAACCAGAAGTCTAAAAGCACCATCAGAGAAAGGTATTACATGAAAAGCATTGCCCGATGTCTGAGAGGTGGTGTTATGCTGGTTTAGAGAGAAGATTTTGCACTAAAACACATTCTTAATACTTTCATGGTGGGAGGTACATGCAGGCTGTTGTAAGGCAATATTTAGAATGTAGATTTACATGGCTATTATTCTTCTATCTAATGGATTGTTTACAGGAATAAACATCTCATTGAATCATCAGTCAGGCTAGTGTCACGTCTGCGGGTCTGCCTGACTCCGCTGATCCTCCAGACTCCTTTTCCCAGAATGCACAGCCCGATGACGTCACACCCACATGCACTCACTCCTCCAATCCCCTCCACTCTCAGCCTCCATAGTTTTGATTGATTTCATTCACATTTACGGCATTTCGATTTCACCTGTGACACTTGTTTATAAACCCCCACACAACCACTCACGCCTTCTCCCTTTGCCTCTTCTGCCTGTTTGTATGTATTCTGGTATTTGACCCTTTTTCTGTCCCTCGACTACTGCTTTAATCCCATTTGGTTTTGTCTGCCTTTCTGCCTGCCTCTCTGGATCTCGACCCTCGTCTGTCCCCTTCTCTTATGACCAAATTTTGTCCCACTGCATTGCTAAGCAGCTCTTTGCTGTTGTGTTGTGTTTTGCTGTTTTTGTAATAAAGCACATCTGTATCTTAGCTCTACTAGAGTCGTGCCCATTTCTTGGTATCTGACAGCTAGTGTGTTAAGGTGCATCCATGATGGTAGTCTGTTTTGACTGAGCTAGTGGTGGCATTATTAACAGATGATTAGGCTGTGTATGGCTATTGTTTTATGGTCACTTTGAGAGCAGGCTTTGGCCTAAAACGTACCGTTTTAAATGCATTCAGGGTAAAATAGTTATCTAAGAAAATGTTTCCTAGATTTACTCCTATTTTACCACCACCATCAGCATTACATATCTAAACTCAAATACATGCAGGTTCACTGCTGGCTTTATGTGGTAAATAAAAGGGCTATATTTGTACTGCATACATGGCAACCCCTGATTCCCATCACCACCACTGTAACTGAACCTGAGCGTGTACAAGGATATACTATTATCTGTGAAAATGGACAACTATACATTGTTTAGCTAAAAACAAGCAGCTTGACCACATTGTGTGAATTATATCCATCCTTTCTAATCTGTGTATTTGTAAATAGGACTTTTGTACCATTGCTTTTAATGTAATCAGTACAAAAAGGACATCAAAAGGGACAAAACCGTTTTGTTACTTCATTAAAACTGGGTTACAAAATGGTAGTTCTACCTCGTACTTGTTTAACCACACCACTTTGAATGTCCTTTGGACGGATGAGACAATATTTTGAGCTTTTTGGCAACTAACATCAGCTCTATGTTCACAGACACAAAAATATGGAACATGGAGGCAGCTCAGTTATGTTTTTGGGCTACTTTGCTGCATCTAGTACAGGGTGTCTTGAATCTGTGCAGTGTACAATGAAATCTCAAGACTTTCAAGGCATTCAGAAGCTAAATGTGCTGACCAGTGTCAGGAAGCTTGGTCTCAGTTGCAGGTCATGGGTCCTCCTACAAGATAATGACCCAAAACACCCAGCTAAAAACATCCAAGAATGGCTCAGAGCAAAGCACTGGACTACTCTGAAGTGACCTTCTATGAGCCCTGAGCTATATCCTATTGAACATCTGTGGAAGGAGCTGAAACATGCAGTCTGGAGAAGGTAGCCTTCAAACCTGACACAGCTGGAGCAGTTTGCTCACGACGGGTATGTCAAAATACCTGTGGACAGGTGCAGAAGCCTCATTTCGTCCAGGCCAGTTTCATTAGTTTGTGTTTTAAATGATGCTGTTGAACCACAATTCAAAAGCTATGTCTGATATTTATTAATTGATTTTTAGTACATTTTATTTATTATTATATTTGTCAGTTTGAATTTATTTCAGTGACCATTGTGGATGTTTCTTTCTTTAACGGAAGGGTACCAACAATTTTGTCCACATGTGTATGTCAAAACATACACATAGATGATTATATAATATATTACATAAGACGTGTGAGATGTCTTAAATAGAGGAAATGAACAGTGTAAGTGATTTAAATAGTAACGGCTGGCAGCAGTTTAGACACATTTAGATATTAATACTGGTAATAGTCTGATATCATTTTGCATACTCACATAATAAGTAAGCACAAACTCATCAACATAAGTTGATCTCTGGTTTTCTTCATCATTGCCTGTATTTGTGGAAGGAAAGTAGAACAATGATTATTTAACATACAATATGTTACACATAAAAAGCCAACATGCACACAAGAAAGTGAGTCACATAAAAAATAAACATTATACTCATATATACTCATATACACCACTGACACATTAGTTCATGCATTAATTCAGGAGTTACTACTGTAACTTCTACAGTTTCAGTGTTTGTGGTACAAATAAGTAAATGTTAAGTTTATGAATGTGGGTTTATTAGTATGTAGGACATTAACAACATCTTGGTTAGACAATATATGAAAATTTTTTTGTTTGTTTGTTTTTCATTTTTCACACATGTATATTTCGTACAAATTCAATAATTCCATGCATATTTGTCATTTATGGTGCACTAGTGTCACGCCTGCTGGCTCTCCTCTCATCCCCGATCTCCTGGACTCCATTTCCCATAACCCACCACCCGAGGACGCCACTATCACATGTCCGCCATCACCCAATCCTGTTCCGCTTTTCAGATCTCAGTCACCAGAATATTGATTACACCTGAAACCAATTTAGTCTGTTTATACAAATACTCCTCTCTCCCACTGACCCATTGCGAAGTATTGCCTCTTGTGCGTACCGAGCGTTTTCTCCCTGT
>CM067497.1:20375936-20422890 GCA_034552555.1 Semaprochilodus insignis
AGATGTAAACAGAGTAATTCAGAGTGGTTTAGTATGAAACTGGTGATTCATAATAGACAAACATACAGAGTAAGAACTGTTCACAGTGATGGTGATAGGAGCCAGAAGTCTGAAACCACCATCGGAGAAAGGTATTACATGAAAAGCATTGCCTGAATAGTTAACTAAAATAATTATCTGAGGAAAATGTTTTCTAGATCATCAGTTTTACTCCTATTTTACCACCATCAGCATTACACATTTAAACTCAGGTACATGCGGGTTCACTGCTGGCTTTTTGTGGTACATAAAAAGGCTATATTTGTGTTAATTAGTGTTGCTTATGTGGTTTATGAAACTGTATGATATACTATTATCTATGAAAATGGACAACTATACATTGTTTAGCTAAAAATAGCAGCTTGACAACATTGTGTGAATTATATCCATCCTTTCTAATCTATGCATTTTTACAGTCAACGCTTATACAGTGTAACATGACTAAGAGGACACATTGTATAATTAGAACTTTTGTACCATTGCTTTTAATGTAATCAGTACATTTATCAAAAAAGACAAAACCGTTTTTACTTCATTAAAACTGGATTGCATAATGGTAGTTCCACCTCGTACTTTAACCTGCTACACACATGGACAAAATTGTTTGTACCCTTCTGTTAAAGAAAGCAAATCCAACAATGGTCAATGGTACCACTAGAAAATAATTTGATCATAGGGACATGTTAAACTAGGGTGTGTCCTGTTATTAGCATTACATGTGTCTTCAAACTTGTAATCGGTCAGTCTGACAATTTAAAGGGTGAAAAGTAGTCAGAAAGCAAAGAAGAGAGCTGTCCTGTTACTCCAGTTGCACATATTATTCAGAAGTTTAAGGTCTACTGTAGCCAACCTCCCTGGACATGGCTGCAAGAAGAAAATTGATGACAAATTAAAGAGACAGATAATACGAATGCTAACCAAAGAGCCCAGAACAACTTCCAAAGAGATCAGAGCTGAACTCCAAGGTCAAGGTACATCAGTGTCAGATCGCACCATCCATCGCTGTCCTAGCCAAAGTGGACATAATGTCTTGAATCTGAGCAGGGTACAAGACTATCGAGGCATGCTGAAGTGAAATGTGCTGCCCAGTGTCAGAAAGCTTGGTCTCAGTTGCATATCATGGGTCCTCTAACAGGATAATAACCCAAAACACATCTAGGAATGGCTCAGATCAAAGCATTGGACTGTTCTGAAGTGCCCTTCTATGAGGAGCTGAAACATGCGGTCTGGAGAAGGCACCTTTCAAACCTGAGACAGCTGGAGCAGTTTGCTCACAAGGCCAGAAATTTCATTGAGAGTTACAGAAATCGCTTGATTGCCTCAAAAGGTTGAGCAACAATATAATAAGTTAAGGGAACCATCATTTTCGTCCAGGCCAGTTTCATTAGTTTGTTGTTTAAAATGATTCTGTTGAACCACAATTCAAAAGCAATGTCTGATTTTCATTAGTTGATTTTCAGTACATTTTATTTATTATTAATTTGTCAGTTTGAATTTATTTCAGTGACCATTGTGGGTTTTTCTTTCTTTAACAGAAGCGTACCAACAATTTTGTCCACATGTGTATGTCAAAGCATACACATAGATGATTGTGTAATATGTTACATAAGATTTCTTAAGTGTGAGAGGTTTAAACAGAGGTTCATAATATAGAAATTAATAGTGTAAGTTAATTAAATAGTAACAGTTGGCTCCAGTTTAGACACATTTAGATATTAATACTAGTAATAGACTGATATCATTTTGCATACTCACATAATAAGTAAGCACAAACTCATCAACATAAGTCGATCTCTCGTTTTCTTCATCATTGCCTGTATTTGTGGAAGGAACGTAGAACAATGATCATTTAACATACAAAATATTACACAACATGCACACCTAGAAAGTGAGTCACATAAAAAATAAACTTTATACTCATATACAAATGACACCACTGACACAATAGTTGCGTTAATTCATGAGATGTATTACTGTAACTTCTACAGTTTCAGTGTTTGTGGTTATGTTACAAATAAATGAATTTTAAATTGCGCATTTAGCATTCATTTGATGGGTTTATTAGTATGTAGGATATCAATAACACCAAGACATAGACAATATATTAAAACACATTAGTGAATGTATTCAAAGTTGTACACTACACTTTACATTGCATGTAATATGGAAATATATTTTTATAAATAAAAAATAAAAAGGTACTATGCAAAATGGCAATGTAATCCTAAGTTTAAATTTAAATTTCCCACTCATGCATGCATACATGTATTTTTCAAAAAAAAAAAAATAATAGAATTTTCATACTGTATATTTCATTCAAATTCAACAATTCAATAATTCCATGCATATTTGCCATTAGGTGCACTAGTACTGACATTTCATTTAGACAAAGATTTAGACTCTTCAGAAGTAGCTTCATTTATTTAAAATGCATTTCCAGAACTGCATATTCTCTAGGAATATCTTTGAAATTACATCATCAAACAGAACACCAAGATAGTAATTCAATAGTCAATCACCCCAGGGGACAGGGCGGGGACGGAGGCGATTCGACATTAGAAGATGGAATGAAACAGAGCACTATATCCACTTGGGATGATTACTACATCTTTATACATGACCCTCCAATAATCCTTAACTGAACTAGATGCAGATTGTTCTAATTTAATAAGTGGCTGGAAATAACTGTCCATGTTAGCTGACGGTAGGCTTCAGATAGAGATTATAATTAATTAATTAATTTATTTATTTCCAGAGAAATAAGCATAGTATATCACAATAAGATTTCAAGAATTCAAATAAAGAATAAAAGGGAAAACAATAAATAAAATTATAAAATTAAAAAGTAAAAGTAAAAGGCAGACAGACATCACATCTTGTAAGACATACAAAATCTCTTCAAACTAAATTTTCTCAGTATGTTCATTATTCATTTTAGCCATTTTAATGATTACATTTTGACAGTTTTCATTATATAGTTAAATAATAATCCTCATTTAAACTCATGATGTTTTGTAGAAAGTAAATATATTTCAAGTAGTAGACAGTAAATATATTTCAAATGTGATTGTCACTATTATGTTCATTTCAGTATGTCTGTTAATATTTATTTTTACCCGTGTCCTCTCTGGGGTTCTGTATTTCTAGCTTGGTGTTCTGTTTGATATTGTAAAGTCATGTTTGCTGTAAAGCATATAGTATTATGTAACTATATAATGAAAACAGTAGAAACTAAACCATAAAAATGACTAAAATTAATAATGAAAGCCAGATGAGTGTGTCTGTGTGTGTTATAAGTTGAATATATATAATTTAAGTAAAATATAATAATTAGAAAAAGCAGCATAGTGAATGGGCGCATCTCTATATATTATCACATACATCTAAATATATTAAAACCCATCAGACACTTTCAGGAAACTGTTAGAAAAACATGTGTACAATTAAAAGAGTGTTAATGAGAATTCAGATATCATATTCACATATAGAAGAAAACATGAACAAATTGTTAATCGTGTAAACAAGTGAAGAAAATTGTGTGCACAAACTGCAAAATGTTCACTCAAATTCTGTATTTCTAGCTCGGTGTTCTATTTGACATTGCAAAGTCAAAAACATTCATAGAGAGTGAATATTAAATTATTTATTTATGATTTTAACACTACTATTGTGTACATCACATAAATATGCAAATTCTGGAAATGAATTATAATTTAAATAAAGCTGCCCTTTAAGTGTCTAAATCTTTGTGTAAATGAAATGTCAATACCAGTGCACGAAATGGCAAATGTAGTTCTTTTTTTAGCCGAAACCTGAATGTTTAATAGGAAAATTCAATTCAGACTTATTTTCAGACTTCCATTGCTGTTTTGAATATTAAATTTTCATTTTAACTTTGATACATATATGCTTCCATATGGTAATAGGCTGAAACAAAGCTGAATTTAAAAGCTAAAATAAAAGATAAATATATAAAGCAGGCTACTCACTTGTGGTGGTGTTGGAGGCAGCAGTGGACACACTAAAACCGATAAGCAGGTTGGCAGCTAGACTGACCACTGGCTTTGGACAAGATCTTCTTCTTGCTTAAGAAGTGTTGAAGTAGGGCATGCAAAGCACTACTGACTGTTATCTGTGCACATCCAAATTCTAAACGGTTCCTGAGACTGTCTTTTAAGGTAGTGTTTTGGAGTGGAGTGAGGTCACCATATATGCTTTGTCATAGTATCAGGTCATGACTAATACGGCAGTAATTACTTGTGTTTCATTTTTTGCTTGACTGTAATATCGAAGTCAATTACTCTGTTGAGAAAAGCCTTAAACTGTATAATATCTTATTTATTACATGTCATGCTGTTTGTGGATTGTACTTCTTCAGTAACACATCACAGGGTGTGATCTAGTACCTGGATAATACTTATTTACAAATCCAACCTACACAGAAATCATTAATGATCACAGTCTGCGGAAAGCACAATTTCATTCTCGAAATTGAAACCAGTCTGTTTTAGTTTAGTTTTAGTTTTTTTACTTTAAGGTTTCTGAAAAATAATAGAACCTAATTGTTGCCATATGGGAGCAGTACCTAACAGTTAAAGGGCAATCTGTAAAGTATACTTAGGAAATAGATACACGGCCATAGTACACACTGGATGTCCATTTTTAGGATAGAACAGAATTCTTTATTTTTAGGAGGAAACAATAAAAAGAGCAGTAATATACAATATAGACAGTTAAGATATTTACATATGGACAGTGCACTCAGCTGGAGAATAGGAGTAAACTACAGCAACAGTTACAATATAAATAAGTTAAGAATGTGTAAAGTGGCTGATCATGGATGTGCAAAATATGCAGAATGTACATGTCGACAGTATATGAAGGAAGAATTACAGTATGGATACTAATGGATATCAAGGTGACTGTCCATAAATGTGTATAGATGTGCAGAACGAACAAGATATAGTACACAGGTAAATGTGTACACAGGTAGTAATCAGTCAGCCAGTGAGGTGTTGTGGAGGCTACAGCTCTTGGGAAGAAGCTGTTTCTCAGTCTGCTTGTTTTCGTACAGAAAGCCCTGTACCGCTTGCCAGACAGTGACAAGACAAACAGGCGGTGTCCTGGGTGTGTTATGTCTCTGCTAATATTGCAGACCTTATTTTTTAATCGGCTAATTTTTGGCTTTAATGTCTTTACACTGAAAGTTGACATTTTTCATCAATGCATTTACACTGACGTGCCAAAAGTCATGGGACAGGAACTACTATCGGATAGGAACCTCCTCTAGCCCAGCCAAAAGTAAGAAGGTTTGGGCATCAATCTTGCCATATTAGATCATCATGAAAACTCGTCATCAAAAAAATAATTGCACTCAGAATGAAGCTTGGTGGGTAGGTTTGACATCGTAAGACACGCGAAGAATTCAGGTTTCACACTCAGCCACGCATGTGACGTAAGTAAGGACGGGCCTTATCGCTGTAGCTGACTGACTATAAAAGATCATCCTGTTGCGTGTGCTTTGAGAGGGGTCCCATCATAGGGCTCAGGGGAGCAGGGTGGTCTTATGCGGATATTACCATAGCACGGTGTTGGCGGCAGCGGATAGAAGAAGGCACGCACCAGTGACGTGAAGGTTCTGTTAGACCTACAAGAAGATAGATAGATAGATAGATAGATACTTTATTGATCCCAGAGGGAAATTCAGACATCCAGTAGCAGATTTCACAGAAGTAACAAGAGAAGCACAAGATAGAGTAATACAGATAAAGATAAAGATAAAGATAAAGAACCACGGAGAGGGAGAACCGACGGATTGTCCGACATGCACAGAGTGACCCAACAGCCACAATTGCGGACATTCAGCATGCAGTGATGTCCTCCATGAGTCATCCTGTTAGTGCCAGCACCATTGGCAGACAACTGTGCGACGCAGGACTACATGCACACAGATCGGTACCATGACTGCCCTTAACACCACGTCAGCGTCACCAAAGACGGCAACGGTGTCGTGCCAAACTGTCATGGAGTGACTCAGAATGGCAGCGGGTCATCTTCAGTGAAGAGTCCCGCTTTTGTCTTGTTAGAGACGACCAACAAATCCCTGTGTGGAGGCACCGTGGTCAGCGCCAAGATGAAACTGTGTGAGAATATTCAAGCTGCATGGGATGGATTATCACAGGACAGCACTGGGAACCTCTACAACTCTATCCCAAGGCGTCTGGCATGTTGCCCGACGCCATACTGAGAGACACTACTTCTGTATGTGTAACTCAATAAATATTGATCATATCAGTCTAAATGTATCATCATTTATTGATCCTGGTAATCTTTATCTTCCTTCCCAATAGCACTGCAATCCCACACCTCCTTCTGGGTGCAGCTATTCCTTTGATGATGAGTGTAATTCTGATACCTAGGCCCATGTTTCTTATTCTGTCTCTATGAGGACTACAGTGTGTTTGTGTGTTGTCTCTTCTCCTCATGGACATTGCGGTGCTTTCAGAGTTAAAGTTTTATGAGAGACTTATTGTGATATGAGATTAGAATTTGTTTGTCTCTCCATTTTCACAGACGTGGTAGTGTGGTCTGTGGTAGGGAGTATTTTCTTCAGTGTGGAACTGGGTGAAAGGTTACTTTGTGGAGATTTTAGTAGCACTTTACAGATCGGTAATAAGTAGGTAATCATATGGTAATTTTACGGTAACAAGTTGTATTATTAGTTGTATTAAGTTGTATTATTATATCATTAATTGTCAATTTCCTAGTCGTTAGTAAATCATAAATCAGAAATTGTAGTGAGTGTTAACAAGGTCATTATGAAACGGTAAAATAATGGTAACAAGTTGTACTTACCTAAAAATTACCTGCTTATTTTACACTTCTTTATGTATAATAAGGGAGCAATTGTCGTGGTAACAAGGCAGTAATGTAATAGAAACACAATGGTGACAAGTTCTTACCTAAATATTATATGCACATATTCTAGTCATTAATAAATGAAAAGATAGTCATTGTATCAGTATTTAGTAATAAAATGATAAAAAAGCAGTAACAAGTTTTATTTAACAAGTTTTATTAATATAAAACTTGCTTATTTTATAGTTCTTAATGAACACTAACAGGGAATAATAACTGAGTACATGTGTATATATAATTATTGTAAAGTATTGTTACCCAGGAATATATGAGGCAAATCTATTACATTACTGCCTTGTTACCACGACAATTGCTCCCTTATTATGCATAAAGAACTATAAAATAAGCAGGTAATTTTTAGCTAAGTACAACTTGTTACCATTATTTTACCATTTCATAATGGTCTTTTGACATTTCATTAATGATTAAACACAATTTGTTACCATATATTTACCATATCATTACCTACTTATTACCGATCCGTAAAGTGCTACCGAGATTTTTTAGGTAACCTTTGAGACTTTGAGCCTGCCTGAGAGTGACTGTTATTAGGATGATGCACGATAGCTGCTCTCTTTGTTGACCAAGTAAACCAACTGTGTTTACTATTGTTTGTGAACTAATCCAAGTCTCTTAAGATGTCTCTTTTGATGTGTAGTGGTGAATCACCAACTGTATGTTCATTTTTTGCTCATTTTTTATCTTAGTCACACTGTCTTAAATTACCCAGTAGCTTTTCACAATGTTACAAACCAGGGTCCAGGCCCTGAGTGAGCAAGTGAAGAGTGACACTGACCAAAACTACTGAGAGGAACCAAAACTCAAAAGGAGAAACTCCCAAGGAGCGTGAGGTAGAAACTCTGAGAGGATTCAATACTCCTCTGGTCAACACTGAATAGCAAAAAAACTAAATGTAAAATAACAAAATGGTGAAACTAAATAAAACAAATAAGGAACTGAAAAATAACATTCACTACTGTAAAGATTAACTATGTTGGTCAAGCCTCCCAGGTTTGGTGCTGCTTTTGATTCTGGATAAATCACCACAATAGCTAGGGATGTGTCAGTGGGTGGGCTAGAGATAAGCCTTGCCCACTAGGAGGAATCATCTGCCTATTCATTGAAAGCTTTGGAAAAAGTCTCTGTTGATCTCAGCAATTAATATAGTTCATAACTTTGTTCATTCCTTTCCATGGTTCTTAGAAGTTGTATTAATCATCTTGTATAATTTCACAGCTAAATTTGAAAGCTGCACGTTACCATCTCACCAGGTGACCACTGGTTTACTGATTAGCCAGCTTCCTATTTTCACAGCTTTCAGGCCATCGCTAGTAGCACAGCACCACCCAAAGCTGAGTGGTTCTCAAGGGGAACATCTCATACTTCTGTTTGGGTATATAAGACAGAGGTGGACACCACTTTTAAAAGTGATGAGAAGGGTGCAACAAAGAAGCTTGAAGACCCAGTCAAAATGGTCCCCTCTACAACAAGCCACACCCACTGTGGAGGTGCAGAGGCTGTTTGCAAAAAACCCTCTGGAAGTAAGAAAAGCCTTCTTGAAGGAGAATTCTATATACGTTTCTGTTGTTGTTTGTCTTCACCGAGCAACCGTAAAGCAATTATACTATGCCATATCGCAGCACTTCACAATAGGTTGGGTCCATAGTCTGTTAAAGATAACCCTGATATCTCAACGCAACATGACAGGAAGGAAAACCAGTATTCTACTATCCCATTCTTAAGCACCAGCTGTACAGAGGTATGCGGAGAAGTCCTGTGCTAAGATATGCCTTGCCAACATGTATCCTGAAGGTCATTTTGAGACGGTGGTGAGTACATTTATGATTTTGGATGACCAAATTAACAGGTCACTGGATAGAACAGCATTATTCGACATGTTTGACATACCTGACAAGGCTTCACCCTACACTCTCAACACATGTGCAGGTGTCCCATAAACAAGAGGTTGAAGAGGCTGGGTCTGTGGAGGAATCACTCATTGAATGTAATGAGCTTCCTGATAAGTTCATAATCTCTAGTATACTCGCTTACACAAGCCATGGATGAGTACATACAGGAGTGTACTTTATCTCATGGCTACATTCTCTCATCTGCGGCTGCTGGCTTCTTTTTCGTTAAAAAGAAGGATGGTGGTCTCAGACCCAGTATTGACTATCGAGGTCTTAATTCCATTACCAAACCCTACCCGAATCCATTACCATTGGTCCCAGTAGCATCTGAACAACTCAGAGGTGCCACCAGAGTTCGGGGGCACTAGGGGCACTATGAGTATTTGGTAATACTCCTTCTGTTTTTCAAGCATTCATTAATGACGTCCTTCGTGACATGCTAGGCCAGTTTGTAATTGTTGTAAACTTTTTTAAAGCCTCCACTGACACTGTCTTGCTTGAATAAAATAATGATTATTACAATGTAAGACCAGCGTCCAACAAGCGCTTATGAGAGGTCTTCTGCCAATTTGGCCTCTCCCCGTCCAACCCAAGAGCTCTCTGTTTTATAGGATGGGTTTTTCAATACATATAGGAACATCTGGTATTGATCTCAACAGTTGCGGGTTTAGAAAAACATGAGAATAGAGGCCTATTCTTCTTCAGCTCTGTATATAAGGCCCCTCAAACATAAACATTCCATTTGAATGAATACCATATGGAAGGTCCCAGATACCTTATAATCACTTACATAGACGACATCCTGATTTATTCTCCCAATTTTGTTACTCATGTGAAGCATGTCAGGCAGGTTGTCACTCGACTTGTTGAGAATCATTTGAATGTTAAGGGTGAGAAGTTCTTTTTTGGGATATGTTATCAGTCCTGAGGGAGTTGTTATGGATACGCATGGATGCCATTTGCTGCACTTCTTGGCTTTGAGTGAGACTTGGATCACCCCTGAGAACTCGACAACTCCAGCTGCCCTATCCTCCACCTTCACTTTCTCCCATTCACGAAGACACACCGGCAGAGGTGGGGGCACAGGTTTACTGTTGTCTAGAAAGTGGAGCTTCACTCCACTCTTATTTTCTCACCTTTCAATTTCATCTTTTGAACATCATTCTGTTACAGTATCTTCCCCCTCTAACCTTCATATCATTGTCATGTATCGTCCTCCTTGTCCTCTAGGTTACTTGTCCTCTAGCTAGGTTACTTGTCCTCTAGCTAGACACTCTTCTGAGTCTCTTCTCCTCTGTGGCTTTGACCTCCCATCAGACAAGTTGCAGTCATCTTGCCTTGAACCAATGCTATCATCCTTCAACCTCGCCCTCAACCAATCACCTTCAACGCATCGAGGCAGCAACATTCTGGACCTTATCTTCAGGAGACCTACCCCTGCGCTGGCTATCACAGTAACCCCCCTTCACTGCTCAGATCATCACTTTCTATCCTTTACTTTCTCCTTTCCAGCTCTTCCTGTCCATGTCACCCCTTCACATTCTTCCTTCACTCGGTGTAACCTGTGCTCCATCTCTCCCTCATCTCTTACTTCAACCATCCTCACCACCCTCCCCCACCTTGACTCCTTTTCCTCTCTCTCCCTGAACACTGCTACAGATGCTTTCCTTTCTTCACTCTCATCTGCAATTAACCATTCGTGTCCTCTCTCCTTCAGGTCAACAAGATCCTCTCCACCTGCCCCCTGGTTGACAGATGTCCAGCGTAGCAACTGGAAAGGGCTGAGAAAAGCTGAGAGGAGGTGGAGGAAATCTCAACTTGATTCGGACCTGCACTCCTATCAATCCATCCTTTCTAGGTTCTCAGCGGAAGTAACTGCTGTAAAGTCATCTTTCTACAGAGGGAAACTAAAAGAATCGGCGTCTGACCCACGCAGGCTCTTTAGCATTTTCTCCCTCCCTCCTTTTCTCTCAAAAATACTTGAATGTGACTGAGAGGCTTCAGGCAGCAAGATCAGCCAAACTGTCATCAGTTCTGATTCTGCTTGACCTCCACAGCCTTCGATACTGTGAACCACAAGATCCTCCTGTCAGTCATGACCAATCTTGGAATCACTGGCACTGCATGGAAGTGGTTTGAGTCCTATCTGGAGGGCTGCCGTTACCAGGTAACATGGAAACGGTCCATGTCTGTTCCATGCAGGCTCTCCGCCAGTGTCCCTCAGGGCTCGGTGTTGGGTCCTCTTCTCTTTTCTCTTTACACTCGTTCTCTTGGCATGGTTGTGATTACCTCTCACAGCTTTTCTGATCATTGCTATGCTGATGATACTCAACTCATGTTTTCCTTCCCATCATCTGACACACACATCATCTCAGCATGCCTGACTGACATCTCATGGATGACAGCTCACCACCTTAAAATCAGTTCCAGCAAGTCTGAGCTGCTGTTCATCCCTGGCACTACAGGTCCTTCCTATGATCTTGCCATCTCATTCAGGATCTCTTTGATTACCCTGACTGAAGATGCAGGAAGCCTTGGTGTGATCCTGGATGACCGGTTATCGTTTTCAGCTCATATTGACTCGGTCATGCAGATTCCTCCTCTACAACATACAGAGGATTTGACCCTTCCTCTCTCAGGAGGCCACTCAGCTGCTTGTCCAGTCTCTGGTCATTTCAAGGCTAGAATACTGCAACTCGCTCCTGGCTGGTCTTCCTTTACGGGCCATCAGGCCTTTGAAACTGGTCCAGAATGCAGCAGCTCGACTCATCTTCAATCTTCCCAAGTTCACCCACATCACTCCACTGCTGCGCTCCTTTCACTGGCTTCCAGTAGCTGCCTGCATCAGATTTAAAACTCTGATGCTGGCCTGCAAAGTCAAGAATGGACCAGCCCCTCCCTACCTTATGGTAATTGTTAAGAGTTAAGGAAGGGTCAAGGGTTGGGATTGCTAGGTAGTGCACTTATACTTTATATATGTCTTTGTATTCTTCTCTCTAGGTATCAGCATTGGCCCTTGTTCGGGCAGTGTCGAGCTCATAGCGAGCTTTAGACTCTAACTTCTTGTACTAGCTAGGAAACATTATTCAGTGGAACACTAAGCACGGTTGTAAGTCACTTTGGATAAGAGCATCAGCTAAATGTCTTAAATGTAAATGTAAATGATACTTGCAAGATCGAGGCTGTTATCAATTGGCCTGTCCCTACCTCATTTCGGGACCTCCAAAAGTTCCTGGGGTTCGACAATTTCTACCGCAGATTCATCAGGAATTACAGTTCTGTGGCCACTCCTCTTACTACCCTCTTTAAAGGCAACACCAAGAAATTGGCTTGGAACTCTCAGGTAGAGTCTGTTTTGAGGCACTCAAGCAAAATTTCACAACAGCACCTTTGCTTAAGCACCTAATCACAGTAAACAGTCATACAGTGTAAGAACTCTACTATGACTAAGAGGAAACACTGTACCATTGATTTTAATGTTTAATGTTTTTTTACTTTATTGAAACTGGGTTGCATAATAGTAGTGCCACCTTGTACTTATCAAACCACACCACTTTAACCTGCTATGTCAAAATAAACACACAAATGATTGTGTAATATGTTACATAACATTTCTTAAGTGTGAGAAGATTAAATAGAGGTTCATAATATAGAAATTAACAGTGTAAGTGATTTAAATAGTAACAGTTGGCTCCAGTTTAGGCACATTTAGATACTAATACAAACGTCTGATATCGTTTTGTATACTCACATAATAAGTAAGCACAAACTCATCAACATGAGTCGATCTCTCGTTTTCTTCATCATTGCCTGTATTTTGTGGAAGCAAAGTAGAACGATGATCATTTGATTATGGTTTAAAGATGGAATGAAACAGAGCACTATTGTCACGGTTCCCTCACTCTCCCGGACTCAACCTCCCAGAGGGCTTCGCTCGATGACGTCACGCACACATGTCCCCAGCCGTCCAATCACATCCGCCCCACGTCACCTGAGTTATAGCCCCCAGCTGTCAGTGATTAACTTCCCTTTATAAGCCCCTCAGTATTGCCACCATATTGCAAGGTTTTGCCCAAACATCTGTTTAGCAATTCTGAGCGATCAGCTTTCTGGTTTTGACCTGTTTTCGTTCCTCGACCTCTTCTCTTTGGATCTCTCCCCTCTGGCTCTATATCGCTGTGTTTCTCCTGGTTTTGACCCTTCTGTCTGTCCCCTATACTCAGTCTCTAGCTCGCCCCCTCTAAACTTGTTTACTCCGCTGGCTGCCATTTCCGGTTCTGACCTCTGCCTGTCTCTGACCTTGTTCTCGCCTCACCCTTTATGTTGTCTTGTGTTTTGCTGTTTGTATCGACTGTCCGATTGTTCAATAAATAACTGGCTGTTTAGCTCTGCTCACGTTGGTCCGAGTTCTTTGTTCCTGAGAACTATATCCACTTTGGATGATTACTATGTCTTTATGAATGACCCACCAAGAATCTGCAAGTGGCTGAAAATTATTGTCCATGTTAGCTGACGGTCGGATACAGATTTGGTTTTCATTGGGTTTTTTTTTTTCATTTTATTTATTTATTTATTTCCAGAGAAATAAGCAATTACAAGGAATGAGTACCAGCATAAATGTATATCACAATAAGATTTCAAGAATTCAAATAAAGAATAAAAGGGAAAACAATAAACAATAAATACAAAAACAATAAGGTAAAATACATGTATGTGCCCATACAGTAAAAGTAAAAGGCAGACAGACATCACACCTTGTAAGAGATCCATTTGTAAGACTCTCAAACAAATCTTAATTTTCTCTGTACATTCATTAATTTAGCTGTCTTTTTATGATACGCATATTGAATTGAAGAGACATAGCAGTAAAAGTCATCTTTCATCACATCCACTTGTGAGTTATTGTTTGACACAATACTGCTGCAGCCTTTATGAAGGATCCTGTATGTTATTTCTTTGACCTTGTTAGCCAATACATATTCGTTAGAGAGGATGGCTACAGATAGAGATGAAATCAGCCTTGGGTGCTCATCGAATGCATGTAGTGAGATTTGAATATATTGTTATTTTGCGTATTACATTTGCATTTCAATTCTGATATGCCTCCAAACTTCTGTTGTACTCAGTGGGATATGGTTATATCACAGTGTTCACCTTATCCGTCATCAAAACTGTACTCATAAAGTGACTGTAACTGAAATGATATACAGACATGTGTAAATCACACAGCCACCTGGTCACAGTGGAGTTGCTAACAGCCGCTGTACCACATCAGTACCGGGACACGTTTCAAATAATTCAGCTATAGGAAGTCTTTAATGTTCCTTTTTTAAAATGAACATTACAAAACATATGTTGGTGTATGTCTGACATGAGCTGGTTCGTGCTAGCCAGCAGGCAAAAACAGCATTAATTCTGTATCCTTCCATGATTCCTGTAGTGTATCAGGTGAGGTGATGGCAGCTAGAGCAATATCTCCACCCCTGATGCTGACTTTGTAGAAGACATCCCTACATGGCTGGAAACTACAGTATATGCCTAGGGGCACTTTTAGCCACTGTCCTCAGTTTATAAAGCGAGGCTAAAGTTAGCAGGTAGCAGGGAATATTGTGATCCACCATTTTTAACAGCATTCCAGTGCATCAGGGCGTCATAAAGGCTGTATTTGAAATGGCACACCACATACTGCTCTCATACTAAGTCTACCTAAAAGTAGTATGTAGCATGCAGTAACTGTAAATCTGTAGTGCACTGGAGATCCCCGGATGGTGTTCTACTCCAGTCAGAGTTTCTAGTATACAGGGGGAGCTATCTTCATGGTGCACCGCGGCCTCACCAGGTCTCAGCCTGCTTCAGCCAGAGAAAATGGCGGCAGGTAACAATGGGGAGCAAAACAGCCAACAGAGTATGAATGTGGGTGTAGTGATTGTAGTGGGGTGTGTTTTCATCAGAATGAGCCTCAGAAAGTTAAAATATACAGGTCTGAAGTTTAATAAATGATGAACTCGCTTTAGAGGGTCAGTTTTAGAGTGAAATAGCCGAGGGTAGCTAACAGCTAGGCTAAACGTATTTCAGGTGAACTGAGCAGCATTAGCAGCAGCTAGCTCTAAACAGTGGATACAGTAATAACAGCTCTGAGGTAAATGTGAGGTAACTGGTCATGTGACTGTATTAGTACACTACACTGTAGGTCAGAACTTGTTACTGTACTGTATACCGCGTGTGCCATTTCAGATATAGCCATTGTAACGAGAAGGATCGAGCTGCAGCCAGGGGCGTTTCTGGTTTGTACAGGAACCTCCCCAACGCGGTCTGAAACGCCCCCAACAGGAATGCTTTGCGGTGTTGTGTAAGAATATGACGAATTAGGAAGAATAGGAAGAATTTTAACATGAAGAAAATTAGATAAAATTAGAGATTGTGCACTTCCGTTGTCCTTGTAATGTAATAATTCTACACTCAATTAAGCTAACTTAGGAAGCTTGTGTTGCATTTGATGACGGAACATTTGCCTACACTGTAAGCACTGGAAGGAATGACGAACTTTGGAAATGGAGAGTTACTAAAACACAATGTTGGTCAGCTGCAACATTTTGGTAGGTCATATAACGATGTCTTGTCGGAGAAACGGAATACCTTGTAGCCAGATAGTTAAGGTGCCAGTTGCTACTTGAGGCTTACATCTCATTTTAAAAATGTTGCTAACGTACAAAATGTTGTTAGCTAGCTCAGTTAACAAAGTTAGCTGTGCTGCATTGCCGATTCGCCCCTGACTGGTGCCATAACGTCTACTTGTTATAAATTATAAACAAAGCGTGACAAATTAAAAAAAACAAACATCTGGGAATATTTTACTGCTGATTACGTTTAAAATTCAGATAAGTCTGAAGCCGAAACCTGAGTGCATCACAACTGATTGTGAAGTCTATGTCTAAATATACAGCCACACTTGGTCTAAGTATAATAACATTGTTTTGTGTACATACCTGAAGCAAAAAGCTAATACAAATGCTAATTAAACTATAGGCAAATTGCTGCATCATGCTATTTACACCAAGCATGAGTAGAATTCCACTACATGCACTGAGTGCAAATAGTAATTGTAGGTTGTATTTATTTTTGTTTTATATTTAGTTATTTATTTTTCAATGACACTGCTTAATATTTACAGCATCATTTACTTACGCTTGTGTATGTTTGCTGAGTATGTTTTTTTTAGATAGTTGTTTTCTTCTCATCGAGGAAACTGCAAATCTTCTTGTAAGATTGAACATATTGCGCAGATCTCAGATCACACAATCTGTACACATATCAAGTGGTTCATCTGATAAATATATAATAAATGTATTTTCCTCTAGGACAGTAACACTATGACTGTGGATGTGTATATTGTGAGAACCTGGCTCCCTCCATAACTGAACATTCCGGCAAGCTCACTTGCTGTAAGTAAACTATACATCCAAATGTTTGTGGACACCCCTTCTAATTCAGAATTGTATCTGTCTTTGTGCAAAGTTTAGGAGAGCCCTGTCACATGAAGTGTTGTTATCACGTGATGTAAATGGAGCCCATGGGGGAGTGAGTGGGTTTTTACTGGGCTCAAGATGGTGGGAACACTGTTATGATGTGAGCTGTGTAAAAGACTATTAAAAACAGTTGTGGTTGCTCAACTGGAACGCCTGGTCATTGGAATAACAGTACACAAACACAACAAGCACTTTCCTGCTTTAGCAAGATAATGCCTTATCTACTTGAGGTGAAGGTGCAAGAAAGTGAAATAAAGTAATATTTTGCACAGTGTTTAACACAGTTGGAAACTCATGTACTTCCTTCCTCTGCTGGTTGAATGAAGACAAATCCTCATTCCATGTTCCAAGATTTAGTGGAAAACCTTCTTAGAACAACAATGACTGTTAAAGCAGCAAGGGAGGACCAGCTCTATATTACTGCACATAACAAGATCACAAAGATGGAATGATCACACATCTACTAACATTTAGTAACATAATGTAGGATCAAAAGAACGACTTCTTGCTTAAATGTTACTTACTGAAGGCTTTTTCTCCAGGGCTGAGTTTGCCACTAAAGATGTGGTGGTTCTCCCTGCATGGCATCCTGGACACTGGATGTTATGGGTAAGTAATTGTTTAACTCTAGAAATCTTAGCTTACATACAGATTACTCTCACAATTTGCTTTCCATACGGTCACTGTCTGTCCATTCATAAGAATAAACTAATCCGTCCCTAATCCATTGGGACAAATGACATACAACTCACAGGTTCTGAAGCCAAGAATGAGGGTACTTTACTTTAAAATGGTAACTTTACAGGAGAGGACAAAAAGCTACTGTAGTATTAATGTAAGTCAATGGAACCAGACTTTTTACCAAGCAGTTCTGAGCCATGTGTAAACAGCACCTGATGTGATCAAATGATGCATAAAAGTAAAAATATGTAATACATGATACAATGGAGATACATGTTTTCATTGGACAGCGACGACATATATATCTTTTATAAAGATATAAAAATGTAAAGTATGAAAAATTGTTCATTGGTAGTGTAGGGAGAGTATTTCTCACTTTTGAAAGTATGTTCATCTGACACTTCCCCTCTTTTAGGAAACATATGGCATATGCAGTCTCCTGTTTGAAATAGAGCACACTTGTTTTGCAAGACTGTGAGGTAAATGTTTTGCTTATTTCGGATGAAATGGTGCATTGCATTTTCATACAATAGCCCCTGCTAGATTACTGACAGTTTATTTCTGGATTTATTTTAACTACAAAATCTCTGCAGTACCCAAGTAATGACAGTGGTGTGTTCATGGTGAGGGTGGGTACTTATGTTATTATGTTAAAGAGCACACCGTGACTGTCCATGATCAGATTATTACAATATATATTCACAATGAAGTGTATTGAAACCTACCATGTGTTTCCTTGCTTTGGGCCTTATGCTGTCTTCACATGCTCATTTGATATCATTCTAAATCCGGCTCATACACTACTACGTGTACTACGGCCCATACACAATCTACCATCTCCAAGAATATTACTTCCTCTATCATAATAAACTAATAAACATGCTTGAAGGGAAGTTTACACGCTACATTAAGGTCAAGAACCTCAATATTTCTGGTTTTACTATGGATAGCGCGTAGGGGTGTAACATTGAGGTTGTGCAGAGTGGTATTTTTAGGGGTTGTCCACGAATTGGTATCAGAACAGACAGGGGTCAGAAAACAGGCAGGCATCATCAGAGGCATATTCATATAAACAAAAACCAACAAACCAAAGCAAGAGTCAAAACCAAGGAAAACCAACACAGCAAGATACTCGGATACAGAACATCATTACAGTGATTTTGCCACTGGCCTTTTTGCATGTTTTAACACACACACTATTTACTTCTTGTGGTATGTTTGCTTGTGAATGAATAGGATGAATAGGAAAAGAACTCATCTATAAATTATAGAGGGGAAGAAAGGTTAAATAGTCATCCAAGACCAGGCTTAGAAAAAGACATGAGATGTGTGCTACTGCCAGAAGAAAGGTACTGGAGTCCTTTTGTCCTACAGGGTTATCAACAATGGCTTGAATATTCAAATGCTGCTGAATGTAAAAATTAATCAGTTATGATTTATGATTACTGATTGGTTTTTGAACTAAACTCTGCAGGGCAGCAGATCATCAGAACCGAAGTTGATTAACACAACTCATACACCAATCAGGTATATTTTTCAGCTTTTCAAAAGGTTTTCATTTGAGTGGTAAGAAGTACACTGTTGTACAGAATGCCATCACTAGTAATCTTTGTGTTGACAGAATGTAACTACACCTCATCTAGCTTGCTTTGCTGTAATATTCAGATTCCTATAAATCATTTTAACACTACAGACACTTCTGTGAGCACATACACTTCAGTTACACTGCAGTGTGTTTGGGTTCTGTGAGCACAAATACCCTACATAAAGAGGGTAAACTTGGTGTTATGTTTTGTTTTGTTAAGGAATATCAGTTGCTAAATTATATATGTCCATTTTGTAGCCAAGTACCTCAGCAGTCTGTAGGTGTTATTGGCGTTGCCTATAAAACAAAGGTTGTCCCCTCAGTCGCAACTGCACCACCTGCCAATATGGTATGTAAATTTTTTTCCATACTTCACCAATATAACGGTTTTGTTTGTCACGTACGTGGGTCTATTTGACTGATCCTCCGGACTCCACAGCCCAGAGTGCACAACCCGATGACGTCACACCCACATGGTCTCCAGAATATTGATTGTTTTCAGCTGTGATGCCTGTTTATAAACACCACACTCACACACAGTCTTCGTGAAGTTTTGCCAACTCTTGTTGCATTTCTATCGCTGACCTTTTGACTCCTCTTTTCGTCTTATCCCTCTGTCTAGTTTGCTCGTATATAGCTTCTCTGGTATTTCACCCTGTTTCTGTTTCTTTGACTTCGTTTGGCTTTCTCCCTCTGGCTCTGTCTGCCTTCCTGCTTGCCTTCCTGGATTCCGACCCTTCTTTGCCTTCTCTACTCATGACCAGGTATTGCTCCTTCTCATCGCTGACTCATCATTTGCTATTGTGTAAAGCTTTGGAAGCCCAGCCTCAATTTGATAAAGCAGACTGATAAACCAGAAAACTTGGCCATACATGCAGTTAAACAGTTTTCATTGGGTGATGAATAAAGACAATAAGCTTCACGGTATTTCTTCTTTTCACCTCATCTCCTAACAGAAGGGTAGCTATAAACTGTTCAGCAGCCATGTTTTTATATAATGCCTTTTCGATAGGGAAGTGTATTAAGATTTAGGTGTGTGTTATTAGTGTTATGAGGACATTGTAGCCTCTCTTTTACATGGAGGCATCACAGCTTCCATAAAATACAACCTCAACCTTCACTAAACTGCCCCAATTATTATCTCATTATTATGCTGTATTTAACAGAGATGAAGCCACAGTGCCTCCGCTTATCACTGTTACTGCTGGAGCTGCAGTGTTGGGGACCGTCACACAATTACCTGTGGGAATATTTAGCGTTAAAGTTTCAAAACAGTCAAATTAAGTACACATAGACACACTCATGGGGCTTTCATTATTCATTTTAGCCGTTTTAATGATTTAATTTCCATAGTTTTTATTATATAGTTAAATAATAATCCTCATTTAAACTCATGATGTTTTGTAGAAAGTAAATATAATTCAAGTACTAGACAGTAAATATATTTCAAATGTGATTGTCACTATTATGTTCATTTAACAATGTTTGCTGTAAAGCATATAGTATTATGTAACTATATAATGAAAACAGTAGAAACTAAACCATAAAAATGGCTAAAATTAATAATGAAAGCCAGACGTGCATTATAAGTTGAATATATATAATTTAAGTTAAATATAATAATTAGAAAAAGCAGTTTAGTGAATAAGTGCATCTCTATATATTATCACATACATCTAAATATGTTAAAACCCGTCAGACCTTTCAGGAAACTGTTAGAAAAACATGTGTACAATTAAAAGAGTGTTAATGAGAATTCAGATATCATATTCACATATAGAAGAAAACAGGTGAACAAATTGTTAATCATGTAAACAAGTGAAGAAAAGCGTGTGCACAAACTGCAAAATGTTCACTCAAATTAATATTTATTTTTACCCGTGTCCTCTCTGGGGTTCTGTATTTCTAGCTAGGTGTTCTGTTTGATATTGTAAAGTCAAACACAGCAATAAAGAGTAACAATTAAATTATTTTAATTCTGATTTTAACACTTTTATTGTGTAAATCACGTAAACATGCAGTTTTGGAAATAAATTATAATTTAAATAAAGCTGTCCTTGAATCGTCTAAATCTTTGTTTAAATGAAATGTCAATACCAGTGCACGAAAATGGCAAATGTAGACAGAATTATCGAATTTGAATTTTCTTTTTTTTAGCCCAAACTTGCATGTATGATAGAGAAATTTAAATTCAAACTTATTTTGAAACTTACATTGCTGTTCTGTATATTACATTTCCATTTTAACTTTGATATGGATATGTTTCCATAAAAGCTGAATTCAAAAGCTAAAATAAAAGATAAATATATAAAGGACTGTAGGTCTTCAGTAACACGTCACAGGTTGTGATCTAGTACCTAGATAATACTTATTTACAAATCTACACACAAAGAATTAATGATCACAGTCTGCGGGAAAGTACAATTTCAATCTCGTAATTGAAACCCAGTCTGTTTACTTTAAGCTTTCTGGAAAATAATAGAACCTAAAGGTTGTCATATGGGAACAGTACATTACAGTCAAAGGGCAATCTGTAATGCATACTTGGGAAATGGATACATGGCCATAGGACACACCGGATGTCCATTTTCACAACTTTTCATCAATGCAATTACACTGACGTGCCAAAAGTCATGAAATCAGGAACTACTATTGTGTAGGACCCTCACTAGCCCAGCAAAGTGCAGTGAAACGTAGCAGGCACTGGTAAAGGATGTGTTTAGGTAGACCAGTGGACCCAACCCGTGCCATCAAAACACACCCCACAAGAGTATGAAACCACCACCACACTATGGTTTACACACACACAAAAGGTTAAATGACAAAAAAACGTACCAAATATCCTAATAAAAAATACAAAAACAGTATTACAGAAAAAATTATAGATTTTCTACAATCCAACAACTCCCAAAGGTAACTTTGGTGAGTAGGATCATTTTTACAGCCCTAGAACTCTCACTGTAAAATAATGTTTTTATCTGCAAAACCTTGAATAAAATTGATATAAATGTTTTTGTACTTTTTTGTGTTCGGATATTTGACTTCTATTTTATAGTTTTTGTTTGGCAGACATTGCTGCCTGTCATGTGACCATGTTTGTTATGATTTTATTTTACAGTGCATAAATATAAAACTAATGAAGATTTCGCTTACAGTTCCAAAGAAAGTGATTCAATTGTTAGTATGGACATGAACCTGTATAAAATGTGCTGCAAATGTAATTACAAATGATTGTTGTCATTTTGTATGTAATTTAAAAATACTTCATAAATAATACTGTAATTTTACTGTAATAAAAAACATGAAATACACGTAATTTGCCATTGCTGTGACAGTAAGTAAAATAACAGTTGGGTTGTTATTTTGTAGATCCAAAATTTTCCAGAGTTTTCTATACAATTATGTTCTTCTTCTTTTTCTTCTTCTTCTTTTGAGCTAATGGCAGTTGGCAGACCGATGTAAGGTCTTTTACCGCCACCTACTGAGCTGCAGTGTGGAGTGTAACTGCAGAGGCACACAGCTTCCGTACAGCTCTTTCCACAAATAAATAAATAAATAAATACTGTATAAAACCAAAAATCCCAGTTGACCTCAGAAAGTGAAAAACCTGTGTGTGTACGTTATCCATACCTGATCTAAGTATGGCTCTATAGTAATACACTATTGAGCCCCTGTAATTTTAGTGAATCTAACAAAGCTTCTCTTTGTGTTGAGTACATCCGACAGTGAAGCAGAATATGTTCAGCCGTTTCCCTGTTCTGACAGTGCCTGCAAAGCCCCATTTCATGCTTCCTTATTAAGTTCAGTTAGGAGTTTAACGAAGAGTGCCATAATCTGAGTTGTGTTAGAACAGTTGCTTGCTCTGCTCGTATATCCCATGTACCACTAAACCAGCTTGTTGGTGAAGTGAGTGTAGATGCCTACCTCGGTGTTCATGGTCCCGATCACTCTACTACAATGCTCACACATCTTTTAACTACAGTGTTTGGCTCCTCCCTGTTCAGTGGAATGGTTAAATCACATCCTGATCTTTTCAGATATTGTTCTACAGTCTTGTCCGCAATTCTGTACCCTCGCACTCCCACGTGTGCTGGTATCCATAGCAAGCTAATACATATACATTACCTGTGGAGCATTTCCAGAACAGGGTCTTGTCCACAGTGGGATTCTGAGCATATTACTACATGTATTGGATAAACACCCTCAATCCACTCTAAGGCCAGTACTATAGCTATCATCTCAGTTGTGAATACAGCCAAATCAGCAGACCATCTTGTCTTGAGAGATACTAGAAATTCAGAGACGTACCCTGCTGCTGCTGCTGCTGCTGTGATTCCAGAGGTTGGATGTTTTGACTTGTATAGACTTGAAATACACCATAGTACTGATCATTTAGGTATTTTTGTACAAATACAGGCTCTGTTAACCTACCTGAGTCTGAACACCAGTTTTCATGTATAATTAGATCCACATAAAGCAGTGGGTGGATAGTTCTAGGCACTGTATAGCAATAGACAAACTCCTCCAGCCCCATTTTATCTGCCTCAATTTTGGCCACACAATGGTGCATGAATGTTTGTAAACCCTTTCGAATTGTAAATATTTCTGCATAAATTTGACCTAAAACTTCATCAAATATTTGATCAGAATTCCTAAAAATAGATAAGGCGAACCAAGTTAAACAAATTAGACAAAATATTAGACTTGATTATTTTTTCTTGAGGAAAATGATGCAATATTACATAATTGTGCGTGGCAAAGTATTATCAGGATTAGCAGATCATTTGAAGGTGACATTAGAGTCAGGTGTTTTCAGTCTATGAGATGACAATCAGGTGGGCGCCCTGTGTTATTCAAAGAAAAGGGAACTATTCGATGAAGTGTTGTGATACACTTCCACAAACGTGACAATATATATTTGTGGAAGTGTATCATGGAAGTAGATTTCTGAGGACCTCTGAAGAAGACTTGTTGATGCTCATCAGGCTGGAAAAGGTTACAAAACCATCTCTGAAGAGTTTGGACTACACTAATCCACAGTCAGACAGATTGTGTACAAATGGAGGAAATTCAGGACCATTATTACCCTCCCCAGCAGGGGTCGACCAATAAAGATCACTCCAAGAGCAAGGTGTGTAAAAGTCTTTAAGGTCACAAAGGAACCCAAGGTAACTTCTTAGCAACTAAAGGCCTTTCTCACATTGGCTACGGTAGCACCTCCCCATCAAACTGTACTATGTTCATGAGTCCACCATCAGGAGAGCACTGAGCAACAATGGTGTGCATGGCAGGGTTGAAGAACATCGCTGTCCGTCTGCAGTTTGCTAAAGATCACATGGATACGCCAGAAGGCTATTGGAACATACAAATGAAACCAAAATAGAACTTTTTGGTTTAAATGAGAGGTGTTAGGTTCAGAGAAAGAAAAACACTGCATTCCAGCACCAAACCTTCTCCCATCTGTGAAACATGGTGGCGGTAGTATCATGGTTTGGGCCTGTTTTGCTGCATCAGGGCCAGGATGGCTTGCCATCATTGATGGCACAATGAATTCTGAATTATACCAGCAAATTCTAAATGAAAATGTCAGGGCTGATCTGTCTGTGAGCTGAATCTCCTGAGAATGTGGGTCATGCAGCAAGACAACGAGCCTAAGCACACAAGTCGTTCTACCGAAGACCAGTTAAAAAAGAAGACAGTTAATGTTTTGGAATAGTCATGTCAAAGTCCTGAGCCTGAGCCAATAGAAATGTTGTAGAAGGACCTGAAGCAAGCAGTTAATGGAATGGAGACGGAACACGCGATATGGCTGGATAGCTCACATAGCGTAAATTAACCCTGTACGGCAGCACCTCCCCATCAAACTGTACTATTACAGATATGTTATCTGACTTTACCCCGTCTCTAAATCCCTTCAGTCGAACACCTCCTATCGCTGTGCCTTCAGGCAGATTATGTTCAACCTCTCCTTAAACAAGTTTGGCACTATCTTCTTATCACTTAAGTGCTTACATTTCAAAACCTTATCCCATTGCCACTCATCCTTACATATCACCAAAACTTTACCCCCTCTCAAGACTTTAGCACCTGCTACATCCCTTATAGCTGATTTCTGTCCTGTAGTCAGCTTGATAGGGTTCAACAAGCTATCAGACTCTGATCCAAATTTCAGGATTACAATATATTCCTCTTTCTTACCCTCTTTCTGTTCTCTTCTATCTCACCATCGCTAGACTCCCTGTCATCAAACATATGTCTACCTTTTTTCTTTCAAACCATTTGCCTTTGTTTTCTATCCTCCCAACTTCGAAACATGTGTGGCATCCTTGTCATCAAAGTCATCCGGGTAACGTGGGAGTGCCCCTACTTTCTGGGTCAGAAGCATCTCTGGTAGCAGGATAAGAGGGTAGTCAGTATCTGTTGACACAGGAACCAGGGGTTGGGAGTTCACAATCGCAGCTACCCTCTGCCACCTCATGAGTGAATCATCTAGGAGCCATCTTTAGGAACAGTGAGTCAAGAATGCATCTGGTGGCATCTATAATGCCACGCCCAACAGGTGCATGCATTAGACAGAAATTGCTGAGCTTCTTTCACAATGTATACAGATTCAGTTCTCTGCAGGCACCCACAAAATTCGTTCCACAGTCTGACCTTATTTGTTTGGTTGGTTTTCTAATTGACAAGATTTGTCGCAGGGCATTTATGAACGACCAAGCATCCGTTGACTCACTTACTTCGATGCGTATGGCTTGAGTGCTTATACTTGTGAATATGACTACAATAGTTCTCGGACAGGCCACCTCTTGTAGGACGAGCTGCAACCATCCAGGGATTGAACACATCTATTCCCACATATGAAAAGGGAGTATCAGTGCTCAAGCGCCTCAGTGGCAGGCCTGCCATCTTCTGCATTTCCATCTTTCCCCATAGCTTTTTGCAGGTGACTCACTGATGGAACACACTGCTGATACGTCGCTTCCCACCAACTATCCACAGACTAGCAGCTCTCACAGTACCCTCTGTGAATTGGCGGCCTTAATGATGAAACAGCTAATGGTAATGATGGATAAGAAGAGTTGTGACATGATTTTGAGCAGGAAGAATAAGGAGGTCGACTGGCTGGATGGACTGACTCTGTCTTTAGACTGCCTTGTAACAGACGTCCTCCAATCATGAGCATGCCACTATCATCTAGATAAAGAGACAAGCTAGAGAGTGGGCCGTTTTTGGGAACTGGTGCATTACCTTGGATACACTGCAGCTCTTTCTTAAAGGCCTTGTGCTGGACACTCTGGATTATAACCATTTTAGCTCGGTTCAGTTCTTCTTTGGAACAGGGCTTTTCAGCCATTCTTGCATCCTTCTTAAGCATCCATCTTTCTTAAATGAGGGGACAATGTGCACAAGCCTAGTAACAGTTCGCAGCAGTGCTTGCCAAGTTGAGAACCTTTCAAAGCGTTCTGGGCTCAAACCTTCGATGAGAACACTAAGATCTCAGTATCTCAGTAGAAGGTCACATGGTCAAACTGTGTTTATTGGTGCTGATAATTGTATGTGCTGTCTCCATTGCTAAAACAGCAGCACAAAGCTCCAGCCAAGGAACTGTGATCTCTGGACAGTGTGCAAGCTTTGTCTTGCCAAACTTCTTCTGTCCCACCTGAACTGGTGGTATGGAGGTAGGCTGCAATGGCATTTAAAGAGGCATCACTTAAAACATGCAGTCTTTCCACAGCTTACACTCTTTCAGCCTCTCTCCTGGAAGAGAAGCATCCCAGTCATGCGATTCTATAGTGAGCTGCCTAAGCAAAGACCTCCCTTGAATGCTGGAGCTGCAAATCATACAGACTGTTTATTGTTGACTAGACCCCATGCCTGGTATAGGGTTTTTCAGCTACCAAGACCCAAATTGTGAAGACATCTTTAACAATGTTCCAGCTCACCCCCATAGGAGGAGAGGTGGCATTAAGATCTAGACCTTTCAAGTCCTATGGAAAGAATGCCTTCACAGCATCAAATCTGTTGGATGTGATCTTGCGCAAAGAAAGTGTGATGGCTTCATGCTCTGTAGGCACGGATGCCAGACCATCATCTACCTAGACATTTCTGTCAACAGTGTGCCTGGCTTCAGCTCCATAGTCACTCTTACCTGTAAGTGCTGCCCTCCTGAACCCATATAATGCCACATGAATGCGAATCTTATATGCTATGACTTCATCTTTGATGTCATTATTGCAGTACAAAAGTAAGTGCAGAAAGTTCCAGGGATCCTTTTGCACCACAAAGCAGTGAAACACATGTTGCACTTCGACTGTCACCACTACTGACTCTGTTCTGAAACACAGAAGAACTCCAATAAGTCTGTTATTCATATTAGGCCCGGAAAGAAAGACGTCATTAAGTGACACCCCATAGTGGTTGGCACGTGAATCAAAAAGTGTCCTAATCTGTTCGGGTTTTTGGGGGGTAATATACAAGACAAATACCAGAATTCCTCTTCAGTGTCACGCCTCTGGGTCTCCCTGACACCGCCGATCTCCAGGACTCTATTCCCCAGAGTGCACTACCTGATGACGTCACACCCGCATGTCCCCAGTCATCCAATCAGTCACGGTCTAGGTCGCCCGAGTTTTGATTAGCTTCACCTGTCATCATTTACACACACTTGTATTTAAACCCCTCTCACACACACACACACACACGTGTTGCGAAGTTTTGTCAAACACTGTTTGCAATTCCGAGCGTGGGACACTGTGACCTACCTATCTACTTTCCCAGTTCTGACTTCCCTTGGTCTCTGGCTTTGTCTCTCTCGATTCTCCCTTTGGCTTTGTCTGCTCTTTTCTCCCTGTTTCTGACCATCCTTTTGTGTTCTGACCATTCTCTTGGATTTCCCTTCGGATTCGGTTGCTAGCTCTGACCCCTGCTTGTGTTGTGCTGAGCTGCCTGTTTGTTAAATAAAACCCCTCTGGCTTTTAGCTCTGCTCGTGTCGTGCCAAGTTCTTTGTGCCTGACATTCAGTCTGCATAAGAGGACCTGTTTTTGCATGCTTTTCCATTTTCAAAGATTTTCAAAGCTAATGAAATGGCCCTCCATCTTTTTGGAGCACGTTTCCTGAGTTGGTGAATTGAAATGGTTACCTGCCTGCTCATGATGTTTTTGGTAGCCTCTGTCATGGGCTGCGAAAGGGAAGTGGTGTGATACCATTGCTACTGCTATCCTAATAAACCTATTTCTCCATCAGTGTCAGGGAGGCAAGATCTTCCATGCAGTGAGCTGGTTTGTCATCCTCCTTGGTGTTGTAGAAAACAGAATCACTGTTATTGTGTCCAGTATCTACTGAGATAATCTGTGATGGGTTGTGAGGGTGGTATGTGTTGTTGTACTTATCTCTAATATGAACACTGGATGCTGGAGCATGGGGCCATGAAGCTAAGGCAACCATTTTCAAGGACATTGATCTTCAAGACATTCACTGACAAAGGCTTATGGGCACTTTGGACACAGAGTTCTCCAAATATCACTCAACCAAGAGCTAGACGTTGAGCAAAGGGAGCATGAGGTGGTCTGTTGCTGATGCTGTAGCACCTTGTGTGCCTGGATAACATCTCTTCCCAGACAAATAAGAATCTGGGCCTTGGGATTGAGCCGGTACCTACCCATTTAGGTTTTTTCATACTGCACAACCCTGTTTTTATTTTTTAATTTGTTTTATGTTTTACTGTGCTGTTTTTGTGAAACCGCTACTGGCTGCTAAATTTCCTTCGGGATCAATAAAGTATCTATCTATCTATCTATCTATCTATCTACAGGTGGTAATCTGATGGCATGCAGCCTCAGCTGGGAATGATGTTTTACTGCTGGGGTAGGAACATTTAGGAACTTAATGAACTTATCAGGACATTACACTCAATGAGAGTGGGAAGAGCTCAACGTACATTCTTGTCAAGTGATTCCACCACAGACCCAGCAGCTCTTCAACCTCTTGTTCCTGTGACACCTGCAGAGGTGTTGAGAGTGTAGGGTGAAGCATTGTCAGGTATGTCAAAGATTTTGAATTATGCTGTTCTATCCAGTGACCTGTTACTTTGGTAAATTTTGTCAGTCCAGCAGGGGGGTCAAGCTGAGCCAAGAATTTCTACTACAGTCTACTACATTTGAATTGGGAGCACATAAAGCACTGTGTTCTTGATCTGTGCTATGAGAACATGGACGATTACATTTGTGGTGATCCTGTAAGTATAAACTATTTAGTCTGCAAACCAGTGTTTGCTCTACATTAGCTGTCTCTTCAGTTTTAATGAGGCCATATATACGTGAGTCACCTTGCTGTGCAGTGTGGCCTGACTGTCCGGCTACTGGGAAGAGGTCATACAGCAGGGCTCTCTTTGAAAAGATGACTTCCCCACAGCATGATATGGTGGCACGTCTTTGTTTGTTGATGGCTGGTCTTTTATACAAGCTCTTTGTTCTTTCCAGAGAGTTTGGCTATAATGAATGTTACTCTTTCTAGACAGAAATGGCTGCATGCGGCTTCGGTATCCTTTTCCTCTTTCAGAGCCTCTAAAATAGCCTCAATGTATATTTGTTCGACTTTGAGCTGTGCTTACTTTACTTTAACCTCCATTTTCTTCTGAGCATATGCAGCCGTTGCCCTTGTAGCTTCTGCCTTTTCTCTAGCCACTATGACGGCTACACTTGATGCAGAATTATGAGACTAAGTAGAAGATCTACTTGATGAGCAAGAATAAGTAGATCTCGCCACAAAGACCTTTGGATGTGGGTGTGATATTCTGCCAGAGTCGCTTGTTTGTTCATACAGACAATTCTAGCCAAACACCGCTGGTCANATGAGACTAAGTAGAAGATCTACTTGATGAGCAAGAATAAGTAGATCTCGCCACAAAGACCTTTGGATGTGGGTGTGATATTCTGCCAGAGTC
This sequence comes from Semaprochilodus insignis, assembly GCA_034552555.1. Classification (NCBI taxonomy): domain Eukaryota; kingdom Metazoa; phylum Chordata; class Actinopteri; order Characiformes; family Prochilodontidae; genus Semaprochilodus; species Semaprochilodus insignis. Next base: position 20,405,539 of record CM067497.1, read on the forward strand.
GCTTGTTTGTTCATACAGACAATTCTAGCCAAACACCGCTGGTCATAATTAGTAAGCACCTGTGGGCAGCCACTGTCCTCTCCACTGTGAGTGTTAATGCTTTCTTTGATGTATTCCCAGTATTCCCAGGCACTGTGGATCAAGGGATGTTAAATGCTCACACAAATACGGAAATGGAATCCCCTATCCCTCTGGCTACTGAGAAGATCATGCCTCGTTCAAACTCGCCAGTGTTCGAATGCTGGCCAGTGTTGAACCTCACTCACGAGATAACACCTCACAACATATACAGGTGTGGGTATTCCAATGTCGCCCCCTGATGTAAAACCACTTCATAATCAATTTAAATATTGCTATCCCATGACTTATGGCACGTCAGTGTATTTTCATATACATTTCCCAAATCCGAATAATATTGGGACAGAATGTGAAATGCTAATAAAAATAGAAGGCAGTGGTTAGTGAGTTCTGTTTTACTTGTAAGCAATTGAAGACAGTACAAAAACACACATTATTATTATTATTATTTTTTTTTTTTTTGTTAAAAAAAAAAAAAAAAAAAAAGCTCATTCCAAATTTGATGTCTGCAATGTGTTCCAAAAAAGTTGGGAAAGGAGCATGTTTACCACTGTGTCTGACATCAGCTTTCTTTTTAACAGCCCTTAACAAACATTAGGGGACTGAAGATGCAAACTGATGCGGTTTTGAATATGGAATCTTTATTATTCTTCTCCTAAGTCTTCAACTGAATTAACAATTCATAATGCACTGCACTTTTTTAAGGGGGCAGGGAGGCCAGTATAGCATCGGCTCTCTCCGATTACACAGCTAAGTTGTTGTGACACACGCAGAATGTTTCTTGTCTGAACATATCAAGCATGAACATCCCTGAAAAAGCTGTCATCTGGAAGGCAACAAATGTTGTTTCAAAATGTGAAATGTGTTTATATACAGTATCTTTCATTGCTAATGATGCCTTCACAGATGTGCAGGTTCCCACTGCCATGGGCACTAGTCCACCCCTGTACCATGACAAGAGCCTGACTTTGGCACTGGTAACATGGTCTGGATGGTTCTGTTCTTCTTTGGTCTTGACAGCACAGGGTCCATTACTTTCATAAACAATCTTAAAGCAGTGCCATCTGAGGGAATGAAGGACACAGGTATGCAGCTGTTGCTATATACATTAACATTTCAGTGCAGTATACGTAGTAGTGCTCGTAGGAAAGACTAAAATGGGGAAATTTTAGAAGCACACTGTTTATTGGATTTCTCAATCAGATTTTAATCAGACCTTAACCGGAATTTGCTGTTTATGTGACCATTTGAATAATCAGATAACTGTGTGTAGTATACAGTACAGTAACAAGTTCTGACCTACAGTGTAGTATACTAATACAGTCACATGACCAGTTACCTCACATTTACCTCAGAGCTGTTATTACTCCATCCACTGTTTAGAGCTAGCTGCTGCTAACGCTGCTCAGTTCACCTGAAATATGGTTAGCCTAGCTGTTAGCTACCCTCGGCTATTTCACTCTAAAACTGACCCTCTAAAGCGAGTTCATCTTTTATTAATCTTCAGACCTGTATATTTTAACTTTCTGAGACTCATTCTGATGGAAACACACCCCACTACAATCACTACACCCACATTTATACTCAGAGCTGGCTGCGTTTTGCTCCCCAGTGTTACCCGCCGCCATTTTCTCTGGCTGAAGCAGGCTGAGAGCTGGTGAGGCCGCGGTGCATGATGGGATGCAGTACACCATGAAGATAGCTCCACCTGTATACTAAAAGCTCATGTATCCCTCCACCATGAATAGATCAGTAAACTAATTGAAATACATTTTAGACTTGAAGTTTGTCACAAAACTATAATAAAACAAAGTCCCATACATCAGGCAATGTATTCATAATCATTTTATGTAATACCTTTTCTATGAGGGAGCTTTTAGAGGCTTTAAACTTCCTTAGACGTCTGGTTACCATCACCAACACTATGAACAATTCTGGTTTCGAAAAACAGGTGGAATTCTCCTTCAAGTGCATATAAACGCATTCGACTTTAGCGACAAATCTATTAGGGTCATGGAACATTTCAGAGGTCTGGTTCCGTTCACCACCACTGTGAGTAGTTTTGACATGGCGTGTTTCTCTAGAACCGAGCATTTCACAACACAACACTCCGGATGCCTTTTGCTATGAACTGAACAGTTTAGTTACGCGGACATGTTGGAAAGTCGGTGTAGTTCCCCTTTAAGTGCGGGTGTTCCTCCGCGGTGCCGCTGAAGGCGCTGTGCTGATCCGCTCCTCTCGCCGCTCTTCTCGCGGTGACGTGATGAAGTGAAGAGAGAGGAGAGAAAAGATGGCGGAGAACAGCGGCGCGGACCCCGCCGTGGAGACAAAATCCGAGGAAAATGCGGCCACCGGCGGCACCATCATCATGGTCACCGTCAAAACGCCCAAGGACAAGGAAGAAATAGCGATATCCGAGGACGCCTCTGTTTCTCAGGTACTCGGAAGCGGCTCCTCCGCGCTTGTGTTTTTGTGTGTGTGTGTCAGTCAGCTGTCCGACATGAATCGGCTGCTTTAAGCCCGAAACGACGACGATATATTCGGCGCAGATTTTCGGGAGAAAAACGACTTCATAACTCGCGTTTAAATACATCATCTTCACTTATAAACGTGTTGTGAAGTGTTGCGTGTGGGTCTAGACCTGATATTACCACAGCAGTCCAAAGTAAAACTGGCAGTTATCTGGCCTGGCTGTGTGGCGTTACCCGGCTATGGCGGCACCGCGTATTCTCCTCATAAAACACGCTCCGCTTTACGGGTATTACGGGTTGTATAGCTTGTTCGGTCACTTGATTTGTGTTGAATGTATTCAGACATGGACGGTTTTCTTCATTCGTGCTTCTTTGGTCTCGTTAAAGTGGACACTGACTGCCCTGCGTACTGAATCGTCGGCGGAACAGGCTAAGCTAACCGAGGCTAAGCTAAGCTAACGTTAGCCGAGCCGCTGGCATAGAGAAGGTTCTAGCTGTGTAGCTCAGCCGGTTGTATTTTCCTTAGTCATTTCCCCGTGTTTTTGTTCGTTTGTGTGTGTTGTCACTGGAGATGGAGGTTTAAGTTGTATTTCACTGTAAGACAGACCGTCTACCTCCAAATAAACGCTTTGTTTTGGCCGCATAATTAATGTTTGTCGTGATGGAGGTTTACAGTTTAGCGTTAAATGGTGAATCTGATGTTTACGTTTAACGTGTTAACGTTACGAGCCGCGGACTGATAAGCGCTGTTGTGTTCATTTGAAGCCAAGGCAAAATTGAGTTTGATCACTATTTTGGGTATTTTAGATTTAATTTTATGCTCCAACAGGAATGTTCCTGAATGTAACATTCAGACAGAAATAACCAAAGTACCTGCTGATTAAAAAAAAAATTATTCAAACTGTTAAAATCTGATGATTTTGCAGCTTATATTGGGAACACCATAGAGTTTTCAATATTGCGTATAATTAAACGGTCAGGTTAACATGTCAGCAAAGTCATTCAGAGTGCTTTGGTGTGAAATGTTTAGTTCTAGAGAAACCTACTGATTCAGAATTTTGTTCACACTGGTGGTGATGCGAACCAGATATCAGTTAGAGTTTAAAGCCTCCAAAAGCTCTGTCATAGAAAGTTGTTACGTGAAATGGTGAGGAATACACTGCTTGATCTCTGAGACATTTAACATTCGTTTTGTGACTAAATTTCAATCTAAAATGTAATAAGCTTTTAAATCAGTTTATTTTAATCTGTTCCTGGTGGAGGGATACATGAAGGATGTCCTCAGACAAAATAGTCCCTAAAGAAGGGAGTAGGTTCACAGGTGGTTTTCACTGGTGAATAAAATGGCATTGTAAACATGCAATACACATCAATACACATCACTGTAAATGAAATCTGTAGGTTTGTAAGTTTCCTTGCAAATGAACTCTTTCATATCCAGCTGAACGACTTACTCGACTACGTAATTATACAGAGTTAGTGAAAGGTTCTATTAATGGGACGTTCTCACAAAATCACCATCCAACATGTCTAAGTGTTTGTCATGAGCATCAGCAATAGTTATATCAGTCAGTAGATCAACTGGAACTCATTATGGTTGGTACAGCCAAACGTTTGAGGAGTTCGTTGGTTATTGGGTTTACACCTATAATAAAAATCATTGTTCACCTAATCAGTCAACATAACGAGGTCCCAGAGAGTAAAATTATGAATAAATAAACAAACTTGTAAGTAAAGAAAGAGAAATGGGACAAATTCAACCTACATCAGTTTGTCCAGGTGTAGGCTCAGAGGTGGCTGAATCTTTGCCACCTGTATGATCCACATTTTCACTGAGGGCGTCGCCGTCTTAGACCTTTACAGTAATATACTTTTTTTTATTTTTGTGGTGAATGGAACCAGACTTTTTTCCATAACCTTTTGGACCATTTTGTTTGGTCTTTTTACCTTTAAGTTTACACACACTGTAAAGAATAGGAACCTGAAAAAAGCAAAATGTAAGGTTTTGTTAAGACAGCAGTGATATGCATTACAAAGCGTATACTCCGGTTATGTTTTGAGCAAGGCTTAGAAGAATTTGGGGGAGGTTCTCTGAAGACGAACAGGGGTAAATACGTTTTTTTGAATGAGTAAAAAAAAAAAAAAACCCTGGTCTGTTGACAAAGGTATAAGGAGTTTTTTTTTTTTGTTTTTTTTTTTTAAGTTTCTTAGAATGAAATATGCTGATGTGTTTTTTATTACAATTATTTACCCCCTTTTTAAATGAGAATAAATAAGCTGTAAGAGTTTCAACTAAATCAGTGTTATGTGGCAAAAGTAAAATCTCAGTGGCATTGTGTTGCAGTGAGGAAAACATTTCAAAATACATAATTTTGTAAATTATATAAATAATTTTAAAGTGTGCTTTTAAAATTAGTCTGACAACAGTGTACAGATTGTGAGAAGTTTCACAAGTTATAACGCGATTTAACGCGATTCACAAGTTATAAGTAAAGAAGATTATTTACAGATTTGTCTTCAAGCCTTACTGTGTTTGGGTGATTTTTGGGTGAATTCTTACTAAAACTGACAAGAGAAATTAAATTTGTTTGTTTGTAATGATTTATTCATTAATTATTTTTTGTAGTTAGATTATGTATAATTAATTTGTCAATTTAATTTGCCCAGTATTAATCCAAACGAGGATTTGCTTGCCTTTCGAGATCTGTATGACAGCTTTAGGTCCCATTTAGAAAACCATAAAATGTGTCTTCAGTTGGTCACAGGTCACCAGTTTAACCATTAGGATCCTTCATGCTGTGATATCAACCACTCAAGAAAAAACAGACTTTTATTGCTAACCTTTAGACGTCAGTACAAAAGCACTAGGACGTGGTAAGAAACCTTAGCTGGTTTCTTTGGGATGTTTTTTTTTTTTTTGTTTGTTTTTTTTTTTAAATTTAGCAGGGTCCCGGATCACGGATGAAAAGGTCTAAAGGTCTTCAAGTGCAAAAGTTTTTGTTTACTTTATTGCACAGTATCTCTACAGCTGTCTGCGGGCAGCGAGAATACCTTTTTGCGGGTTTTGTTTGCTTGGGTTTTGTACTTAAGCTAATAGTCTAGAAATGTACCAAGTTGAACATTCTCAAAATGCAGATTTGGATCTGGAATTTTGCTTAGAGCAGTATTGCAACAGTCTTGTAGAAGTAGACGTATGAACATGCCCTGATTTAAAAGAAGTAAAACAGAAGTAGGTAAAGCAGTATTGTGTAGTTTCACAGGGAGGGCTTTCAGGGCTTCTGATTTGGTGAAATCCTGGATGATGTCCTATTGCTTTACCTTTAGGGGGAGACTGTTACTTAAAATAAGATGATAATTGCCAGCGTGCAATTAGGCTGTGAAAATGAAGCTTTTAACTGTAATTTTCCCTCATTTGTAGTTCAAAGAAGAAATCTCCAAAAGGTTCAAGGCAAAGCAGGACCAGTTAGTCTTGATCTTTGCTGGTAAAATCCTGAAAGATGGGGACACGCTAAGTCAGCACGGTATTAAGGATGGCCTCACCGTTCACCTTGTCATCAAAACTGCACAAAAGTAAGCTACGTTCTGCTCTTGCATTAATTGTGAACCAACCCAAAGGAGGTTGTGATAGTTTTAAGGCATCCCAGTTAATGCTGGGGCTGCGTCATATGGATATATTGATGGTGTTGTTTAAATGCATTGGTGAATGAGTAGTATCACATGGTTAAAGACTGACCTGCATTATTTGTCTAAAGTGTTTAATTTTTGTTGCAATATAAACACTGTCATTCGAAAAAATCTGTGATTGGTCACTTCATTACTACAGGCTAGTCTCCTAATTAACAATACATCACGCAGCCCTAATTTGTGCATTAACAAATAATGGCATGTCCCTAGACTTATGTTTGCTTTGTGGCTGTTTCTTTTGAAGGGCCACAGGTGGCAGTTCGACGGCTGCGTCGTCCAGTTCCGGTGCAACACAGGCAAACGGTGGCAGTGCGGGCACCGCTAGCCCCAGCTCAGCTGCAAACCTGGGCACATCACAGGGCAGCGGGCCATCGCCAACCCCCTCGCAGCCAGCCAACATATTCAGTGAGTTTGGGTTATTGCAGTCTTTGAAAACTGTTAAAGGTTCACATGTAAAAGCAGCTCAGAGCTTCTGACATTTTTTTTTAAAGCCACAAAGTTCCCTCTTCTGCTTTGTTAACATGGAAAAATTACCTTCATACCAATAACTGATGGTTCAATATTTGGGCTAAATTGGAAGCAAAAATGATTGTCGTTTTCTTTTATTGCTGTATATTTCAATGATGGCGTAAAAGTTTAGTCATTCATTCATTCATTCATTCATTTATTTATTTATTTATCTATTTATTTATTTAACTGTTTATCATTGACTTTGTCCTAAATGTACGTTTGGTTTATTTTGTAATGTCTTACTTCAAGATTGCGGACCTTGCAGTATTAATAAACACTGCGTGCTTGCTGAACGTATTTGTTCATGTTTCTCCTCAGCTGGGTTCGGTGACCTGTCCAGTTTGACTGGCTTGGGCATGGGCTCCTCCAACTTCATGGAGCTGCAGCAGCAGATGCAGCGGCAGCTGATGTCCAATCCTGAGATGCTCTCCCAGATCATGGAGAACCCCCTGGTTCAGAACATGATGTCCAACCCGGACCTGATGAGACAGATGATTATGGCTAATCCACAGATGCAGCAGCTGATGGAGCGCAACCCTGAGATTTCGCACATGCTCAACAACCCTGAACTGATGAGACAGGTGGGTGAGGGTGGAGAGTGGTGTTGTTAAGCTAAGCTTGTATTAGGATTTTACAAAAAAAGTAAGTAATGCAGCAAATAGAGTGCGCAGCTTTTGCTCCACAGGTCTTCTACCGAAGTGTGGTGGTGCTTTTCACATTTGCTAGGCATTATTGATTTCCTACGTGTGTTACTTGTAATTGCAATGTAAGAGTGCTAAAGAATATGATTTTCCAACGTTCAGTGGAAATGCAACACCAAGTAAATCCTTTCATCTTTTTTAGACAATGGAGTTGGCGAGGAACCCAGCCATGATGCAAGAGATGATGCGTAACCAAGACCGAGCGCTTAGCAACCTAGAGAGCATCCCTGGGGGATACAACGCTCTACGGAGGATGTACACTGATATCCAGGAGCCCATGTTTAGTGCTGCACGTGAGCAGGTATAAGACCTTGTAGTTTCATATATATATATATATATGTGTGTGTATATGTATATATATAATATATATATATGTATATGTATGTATATGTATGTATGTATGTAACATGTTAAAGAAGAAAGGATTTTATTTAGTAGCTCAGCAAAAAAAAAAAAAACACAATCCTGAAAAGTGTTTTTTTGCTAAATGCTAGAAAATACTGAAAACTGTTTTGTTTTATGAATTGTAAAGATAACTGGTGTCATTTTCTTTTTCCCTGGCTTTTGTTTAGTTTGGAAACAATCCCTTCTCCGCCTTGGGTGGTAACACTGACAGTTCGGGAGCCCAGCCCTCTAGGACAGAGAACCGAGAGCCACTGCCAAACCCATGGGGTCCACCTGACACCAGCTCTACTGGGACAGGCACATCCACCACAACTACTACAAGCTCCACTACCCCCAGTGTCTCTAACCCCCTGGGTGTCGGCTCCTCTAGCCTGGGAAACGGTACCTCCTGCTGCCTCTAATCATTTCAGAAGTATTTGAGAACTTGTATATAATTTGTTTCCCCCCCCCCCATTGTGTCTGATAGGGATGCATGTTTTAGCAAACTATTTTTTTTTATTGGCAATCCTGCAGTCATGGACACGTTTTATATTCATAAGGGTTTTGGCATTATAAAATGAAAAATATAAAGCAACCTGTTACACACATGGCAGAAACGGCAGTAACAGTAAAGCTGTTCAAGGACCCAAATCACACCTACATTTTTTTTTTCTGAGGTTTTTTGGAATACTAGACTTTGATGTAATATGTAACACACACACGTTACATAAAAAGAGCACTACAGACGGAAAAATGAACATGCAAGAAGAAATTTAGGGTGTGAGCTATTTAAACCTTTTTGTCACAGAACTGCATAGCTTAACACATGTTGGCAGTAGCCTAAAGCAGAAGTTAAATGATGCTTAAAAATAAAGTTAGTTGTAGCTTTCTTTAACACAGCATCAAGTGGCTCAATATCGAGTGGTAAACTACATTTAGCTCTGCTATATTTATGCAACGGGTCTGATGAACTGAAATTAAGGGTAGTTGAGGAGTCATCTGCCTTTCTGTGGCAGGAATCAAGAGTCGACTCAAACAGTTGTGCATCATTAAGTAGTATTGGAACAGGTTGTACTCTTGTGCCTTCATGCATACAGTTCAGAAACGGTCCTCAGGTTGAATAAAATCCTGCCAATGAAATATTGAAATATTGGATTGTGTATCAAAAGTTAAACAGAAAACATTTAAACTGAAACTGTTGTTGTTTATTATGGTTAATAGGTTGATCGTTAACATCACTAGCATGTGGATATTTATCTTGGTGTTTATTAGTACTTGGATTCATTTAAATATTTTAGTCAGCACATTTCCAAAGTAATGTTTTATTCTACTGTAATAGCTGTATGAAGTTAATAGGCCAGATCCAGAGCAGGCGCTCATCACCATGCCCCTTTTTAGGGAAAACAGTCTCATGTCCTGTGCCTATGACAGTAGTTTCTAAATTAGACGTGTTTCTATTTTTTTCTCGGTATAAATGAATAACCCGATGCTGAAAAGTTGCTGTGTGGTTGGATGTGCTAGCAACAAATTAAAAAAACACTGCTCTCACATTTGTTCTCCTGGCATGTCCTCCTTGGGGCTAACGTAGCTAGCCAGGTCAGTTGTCAGAGCACAGTACTAATGCTAGGTATCATACTATTTATAGAGCAGGACTGCAAAGTAAGATATTTAATATTATAAAACCTTTAGAGTAATTTTTTTTCTCTCAAAAGTAGAATATTTCAGTGGTAATTTGCTGACCTGGATGCTCAATGAGATGTGTGTATATAAGACATCCGGCTCAGACACATCTGCACATTCAGTGGGGGTATTGCATGCTGGGAGGCCAAAGGGACTCTAGGTGAAGCACCTTTAACTTCTTTATTGTGTTGTTTGCGTTCTATGGCAGGCAGAGTGGTCATATTTTTTCCAGACACAGTTTATAAATGGCCCATCCAATTCTCGTGGTTCTGTTGGTTGCTGTATGTAGAGAGTGTGCAGGGATGGAGCAGGGTTGCGTTTCAAGCCAGTTCCAGAATGTGCTAATCTGATGTACATCCTGTTAACTGGTTTACAGTAGCCTTCCTTCATGCCCTAGCAGTATTGGTCCTATGTTTTCTAATATTGATTTAGTTTGTGCCGTGTCTTGGACAGGTATATTCAACAGTCCTGGCATGCAGAGCCTGATGCAGCAGATCTCGGAGAATCCCCAGCTGATGCAGAACATGCTGTCTGCTCCCTACATGCGCAGCATGATGCAGTCCCTGGCCCAAAACCCTGAGGTTGCCTCACAGGTGTGGCATCTTGATAATAAATCATTTTAAGTGAAATGAGCCAACCTTGCTGTTCATGAAATGTGGAGTTACACAAATGTAATCTTCCACATTTCCTTACAATAAGGCATGCATTTGTATGTGGAGCTTACAACAGCGTAGACCATCCAGAACAAGGTCGTTAATGTTTGCCTATGCTGTGCTCTTCCAGGTGTTGTTGAACAACCCTCTTTTTGCTGGAAACCCCCAGCTACAGGAGCAGATGAGGCATCAGTTGCCTGTATTTCTACAGCAGGTAGGTTTGCTAAAATACGTTTTTGTGGCTCTTCGATAAGGAGGGGTAAAGACTGGATGTAGTACCTATTAGGGCTGGGCAATATGAAAATTAATGTTATTGTGCTAAGTTAATGAATTGTCACAGCCTGCTTCTCTGAATACGCTCGCTGTCAAAATAGTTGCACCCGGAAGGAAGTGTCTGATTGCAATTGATGGTCTCCACCAGTCTGTGCTTATGTCACATGCGCAGCCTAGTGTGAAACTTGAATCGTTTGCAAGTCTTTAAAACTGAAAGAAAAGCTCCCAATGCTAATATTTTAAATTTAGCTGAACTTCAATTGAACAGATGATACAACCTCAGACAGAGTAGTAGGCAAAAACAAGTTATTGTTGATGTACACTTGTTCTCTTTTGTAGTTAAATTTTTTATTAGAATATTATTAAATTAATAACTCTTAATTTTTCAGATGCAGAATCCTGAAGCCCTGTCTGTGATGACAAACCCACGGGCCATGCAGGCTCTAATGCAGATCCAGCAGGGCTTACAGACCCTCCAGACCGAAGCCCCAGGACTCATGCCAAGGTACACATCTTTTAACTTTAAGAAACTGGTTCTTGTCCAGTAATGCCGCATGCAGTGCGGTGTGGGAATTCCCAGAGCACATCCTCTTTTTCAAATGTTATTTCCTCTTTGATGACGCATTACAGAGAAATGGAGCCTTTTTTTCTTCTTCTGTACTCTTGTGCTTATGCCCTGGCATTTTGCAACAACACTTTCCTTGATTGTCTCCTGTATAATGAGCACGGTTTTAAGATAGTGTGCTGTTTGCTTTCCGCTGAACTGTGTACGCTTTCCTCCTTGGCTTTAGCCTGATTCCTGGCGGGATTCCTGGCGGGATTCCTGGCGGGATTCCTGGTGGGATTCCTGGCGGGATTCCCACAGGAGTTAATGTGACTCCGGAGAACCCTCCGCCTCCTTCCTCTGGACAGGGCTCCACCCCGGCTGCTGGAACCAATCCCACCCAACAGCAGCTCATGCAGCAGATGCTACAGATGTTTGCCGGAGGAAGCGCATCGGTACAGTTGTGCTTGGTTTGCATTGCAAGAAAACACTGTGGCTAATTGAGATTTAACTTTTTTTTTCATCCGTATCTCATTTGATTCTATTGGTCTAATAACTTTAGCCTTGTTTGAGGCTTTTGATAAAGGTCCAGTCTTTTGATTCTGGAGAACAATTACAAAGGTATTAGAATTCAACAGCAAAAAACAACCCTCCCCTGAGTAAACCCTTAGCAGGTCCACCGCACAAATACTTTCACGAGACCATACAAGACAGTGAAGGATGAACACAGTATAGCAAACATTGATTGATTGATTGATTGATTGATTGATTAGGCCCATAAAATCCTTTCTCTGTTGTGCAGACAAATACCATTATGTAACGTAACAGTGAACAACACACCAAGTAATGTTCTCATTAGCTATGTTGTGGTTTAGGAATTAGACACTACAGTTGACTATTGTTATCACAAACGTAAGCAACATATCCAGCAGAAACGGCAACCTCCTCATCCCTTTGCATACCCGTCAACTCTCAGTGAAGCTTAAGTCAGCTTCATTATCGCTTTTATCTTGTTCAGGTTTTCCCGGTCATCTTTCCTGCTTGACAGTGCATGGAGTTTAGCGTGAGGATGAGGACATATTTGCTGAGTTTGACAGTCATGCATACATGTGACTTTGACAAAGTCAAATTAATGAAATTGGGAAATGATTGAAATCATATACTGCATTTTTAACCTATGGAACAATAAATTTAAAGTTATACATTTGTTTTCTTTTTCCTTTAAAAACTTGTATGTATCTCTGTTAAGATGTGCTTGTGTCTTAACGTTTTATACAGTTTTAGCTCATCCTTAGACAAGATCATTACAAAATGTATAAGAACTGTACTATGTTTTGTACAAGTTGTGACGGTGTTATTGTAGTTTTCAGGTGTGTAGGTTTTAGTAGATAGATCTACTAGATGTGTTACATAGATAGATCTACTATCTTCTAAACCTACACATCTAAAAACTATAATAACATTTACTTATTAGTTTACTTGTGCCCCTAAAAGACCCAGTTCAGGCTCTGCCTTTGTATACTGGCAATGCACATACAGTCATCAGTTTCATCTGCCTAAGGAAGGGGTGAAAAGCACAGTCAGCATTAACCAAAGTGTTCCAGCACACATAGCTTGCAATTGTAAATTTCCACCAGGGAGGTATCCAAAACCCCACGAATTACGTAGTGTAGTTTCATTTTTATTTTCTATGCAAATGATGCATCATGCTCTCATATCCAAAAAAGCACCGAGATGAGTTCGGATCATGGTGATATTTGAATAACCTATATTTTAGTGGAGTGACTAGAAAAGGGGGTGACTAACAACGCATAATACCCGGCCTAGCTTCCGTTTAAACCATTCCAGCGTAGTGTAGAGTTTATTGATTCTGAACTGCTCCCTTTTTGCCTCACCATGTAGACCCAGACTCCGGAGGTGCGTTTCCAGCAGCAGCTGGAGCAGCTGAGCGCAATGGGCTTCATCAACAGGGAGGCCAACCTGCAGGCCCTCATCGCCACGGGGGGTGACATCAACGCCGCTATCGAAAGACTGCTTGGCTCGCAACCCTCCTAATCACCCCAGAAGGAAACGCCAGGGGCCCCGGGAGCGATGCAGAAAAACCAGACATGAACACAGTCCTTCATCACATAATATCTGACAAGCCCCCCCCAGTTAATAGACTGAATTCCAGTTATGTCTCTTTTACTCGGTTGATCTGAGAATCTTAGGAAATTGGGGTTTTCAAATTTTTCTTCCTTAGACCAATTCAGCAAAAATGAGATCTCAATGGAGTAACATCTGGCTAACCCCTCTCCTCTTTCGTTTGAGTGCGTCCCCTAATACAATGGGACGATGCTTCTTTGAACCAAGTGTAGCTTACCATTCCTTATAGTTGACACATACTCACTTGAGGCACTACTTTCATGATTTTGGGGAGTAGGGGAATAAAAATATAGGAGACATGTACTAAGACAGAGGAACCCTTGTCTTTCATGAAGATGGTCAGTTTACTTTAATTTTTCTTTCTTTTCCAAGTCATCCCTGACTAAACCAGTATTTATTGCAGACAATGTAGAAGTTACCCTTTACTCCCATACCGCACCTCCACGATTCACAGTGCTTTAAGACGTCCTTCTCATTTGACATTGTTAATTAAAATCTAATAGAGGAAGATGTTGGGAATCCCTGTTTGAGCATTTATAACAGCCTCACGCAGATGATCGCTTACTCTTCAGCTGTTTAGAGAGGAAATGAACTTTTGGAAGTGAGATTTGAGATACTCCGTCATCTCTTTAGTCTTTTACCTTGTAGGGCGAGTGTGAATGATTTTGCCGGTAAAGACTGGTGGTTTTGGGGAAAGGTTGTAAAAAGGCATCAATAAAATACTTCTCAGCTTACGAGCAACGCCGAAAGCAGACGCCATATTTTATTTTTTTTTGTTGTTGTTTTTGGTTTTTGTTTTGACCATATCTTTATGCTTTGACATAGAAGTACTCTAGTGCGTCCAAAGCATTGTGTACTGGATACGTCATCCTATACAGTTGATCTGGCAGCAAACCTGGTAACAGCATGGAAGTTGATGTTAGCTTTTCTGTGCACCAATCTCAGTGCTAACCAACAGCAGTCTAATGGAACTAACAGTTGAGTTTTGATGTGAATTAAAATGTGTTCAACTTTGCTTTTTTTTTTTGCTGCACGTTCATAATCCACTCTTTCATCTTATTTGATTAATTACATTGCAGTAATCTGAACTCATACTTGAGTTGGTATGTTTTTTTGTTTTTATTTTATTTTTTTGCCTCATGCCGAAGCAAGTTGGCTGGGCCGTTAACAGTGAGTGATTTGAGGAAAGATTGTTGTGTGGCGAGCAGCGTGTTTGTTTGATGTGTTCTGTGGCTTTCCCTTGCTAACTTCTGTCTTACCTGAGGGGTGATCCATTCCTGGCCCTGGAGATCCATCACCCTGGAAAGTTCAAATCCAACACACTTGCTTATAATATTCAGATGCCCCTGAAGGCCTTCACTGCATGGATCAGGTGTGTTAAATTAGGGTTGGAGCTAAACTCGGGGTCGTCGATCTCCAGGGTTGATAGACCAGGGTTGGGCATCACTGTGATGCCTTAACCTGGGCCATATTCTGAAATGGGGTAGTACATCAGCCTGTATACTGAACATGCGTCATTCTGTTCATTCACGTTTTTTCAGCCTTACCGACAGGGATTGCTTTACACTCGGTGATCTTAAATAATATGGAATCTTGCAGACTTCTTCATAATCTGCTAAAATGGGTTCATGAGGAGGATGGCACCATGCCTCCTTTTGTAGTAGTGATCTTGAAACCTTGAGTACCAGCTGATAACAATACTAATCCAATATTTTGCCTTTTAAAAGCTGTTGAGCTTTAAAATAAGCTTTTACTCTACGGGATCCAATTCGTTCTTTTCTCTGACTTCGAATTCAGCGTTTTCTGCTGTTACCCATTGATGATAATACGTCAGCTCTAGTTCATGATGTAATACGCAACTTGACCTTTGGATTAGCTTAATTATTACCTCATTGTCGCTTTTTGTAACATGTATAGTAGAAGTCTGAGTCGGCTTGTGTAAGAGCATTATCACACTGAACAAGAAGTGATCAAAATGTAGCATAATGAAATGCTAGCATAAGTCTTAAGGCTGAAAGAGTCATTATTTCTATATTATATAAGTTTATTTTAGTGCAGTTTTCCAATAACAATAACTGTAGTTTTAATAATGGCCAGCAATCGGAGTAAAATAAAGTACATACAAAATTCAATTTTAAAATATTAATTTATTGCAAGGAAAAAGTTCTGTAACGCCCACCGGCCATGTGGGAAAACGTAATCGCTCCCTTGAAATATTTAATTCCTCAAATTTAGTTGATTGTTGGAATCAAACATCATAAACATTGATTTAAACATGACTTAATTAGAACCTGTTTAGCAATGTGAAGTAGCCTGTAAGCACTCATCTATCACCAAAATCCGGAGCAGTGATGAAGCTTCCCAGAAGTGGCTTGACTACCAAAATTCCTGCAATAGTCCAGTGATGACTCACCAGGAAAGTCCCAAAAGAACATAAACGGATATCTAAGAAACTGGAGGCATGGTCAACATTCATGACTTCACTGTTTGAAATAAATCAGGCAAAAACATAATCCGTGGGCGAGTTGCGAAGGCAAACGCAGGTGCGACTAAGAGGAACATGAAGGCTTTGCTCACACCTTGATGATTGAGAAACACCTTGATGATCCCCCGCCTCTATTCTGTAATGACATGCCTGCAGTGAAACATGGTGGTGGTAGTATAATGACATGGGGACGCGTTGCTTTTTCAGAACCTGCCATAATCGCAATACGAATGAATTCTGCCCCCGAACAGAAAATCCTGCAGGAGAACATCTGGTGCGTGATCTGAAGCTCAGGGGCCGTTGGGTTAAGCAGCAAGACAACAGTTCAAAGCATAAGAGCACGTCCACCTCTGAATGGTTGAAGGTTTTCGAATGGCCAGGTCGAAGTCCTGATTTGAACCCCATTAAGATGCTGTAACAGGATATTACGTTTCTTGCTCAGAAGCTTTCCAATAATCGAATCAAGGTAATTCTGCAGAGAGCGGGGTAGACATCCTCCACAGCGATGCAAAATATTGATCCACAGTTATAGCAAGCTTTTGGTTGCAGTTGTTGATGCTAAAGTGAGCACAGCCGATAAAGTTAAGGGGCAATGAATTTTCAGGAGTTGCAAAAATTTTCCTTTAATAAAAGAAAGACTGTTTTGCGTTTCCTCATGTTCTCCTTGTTTTATTACATTAAACCGTGTAGGGTGACCAGACAGTACTCCAGCGTACTGCGTGTAGTGGACAGGCTGGTGGTGTCGGGCAAAAATTAGAATGAACTTGTAGAAACCAGTCGAGAATCACAATATTACTCTGAAAAATCACAGTTAGATATTTTGCCCAAGCTGATTAGCCTTACATAACTGTGCTCTGAGAAACAAGGTCTGTATTCATTACATAATGTGCCAACAAGCGTAAAAACATTCCGTCTTCTTTTCTCTAAACGTAGTGGTAGACAGGGTTAGCTTTGACTCCATGTTTGGTATATAAGCTTGTGCACATGAAGTTATGACCTCTTAATAGATGTTTAATACCAGTTTGAGTCCTAACACATTTGAACTTTGTCTTGTGGACACTGTTTACTTTAAACCGTGGAAGAGGTCGCCGACTTTCTGCGGAGTCACAGAAGAGCTGCAGAAGCCTTGGTTCACCGTTGTCCTTCATTAGAACAACACTGAACATGAGTGGTGTTCATGGAAGGCCATGACGAAGGAAACTGCTGTGTCCAAAAAGAAAGGGTGAGGTGGTAGTAACTCCAGGCTCCTGCAGATGGCGCTGCAAAGGGATGATGGATCTATAAATACCTGTGGGGTGTGAGTGACGAGATTCATAGATTGAGAAGAGGTGGCACAGTGCAGTGGATGTCTCGTTCTATGTGTAGAAAATGGCTCCAAAGAACAGGCCATAGTGTGAAGGAAGTAGCTGAATCTGCAGGTGTATGGAAGCGTACGGTCATACGGGTCTCCCAGCAGTGACTAAAATCCCAGTCTACAGGGAATTCTCCTGGGAATGGTGCCAGGGAAGGCATCCACCAAATCTGTCTGGCCCAACTGTACAATTCTTTGATGCAAGAGTGTCTGAACGTTGATGTGGCCTACATCCAGAAACTTGTCCAGTCCATGGCAAATCCAATCACAGCTGTTATTCGTGTTTGTGGAGGTATTAGACACTATTAGGTACCTTTTTTGTCCGGTGAGCTTATTTAGTTATTTATATATATATATATATATATATATATATATATATATATATATATATAT
>CM067497.1:20425951-20446943 GCA_034552555.1 Semaprochilodus insignis
TATATATATATATATATATATATATATATATATATATATATATATATATATATATATATATATATATAATGTGTATATATATGTATGTATGTATGTATGTATATGTTTGTTTTGTTTTGGTTTTTTTTATTTTATTTATTGATTTTATTTATTTATTTATTTTATTGTTGACTACAGCTGTGTGTAGGTTGGTCACATTTCTGACTTTGGAGCTTTAGTCCTACTTCCGTTATTCCGACCAACCTCATTATTATCAACTACAGCTCGCCGTATCTCAAAAACTACAACTCCCAGAATCCTTTTCGCTACCCCGTTGAGGAAGTCGCTGTCAGCTGATGTGTGTGCAGGTTCCGTATAACTACTGAACTCCAGATTTCTGTATCAGATTTTTCTTTTTCCCGCCACTATTATGCTACGACCGAAAGCACTAACTCAAGTTCTCAGTCAGGCAAATACGAGTGGAGTTCAAAGCACGCTGTGAGTATCAGACGAGATTTATTTGCAGGTTTTGAAATCGCTTGGCTAGCCGGCTACCTAGCTAGCCAGTTAGCGGACCGATGTTTATGTCTGCATTAGCTTTTATCCAGAGTGACTAAACTGCAGAACGATTAATACTCTTTATTCAGTGCTGGAGATAGAGGTAGTGTTAGCTTACTAGCCTCTGTTATCATCCGGGTTAGTTAGCTAAGCATGAAGCTGAAATGGTCTTTTTATTATATTTTATTTGTTCGTTGCATTTGTCCTCCAGTATGTGAGCTCATGATCTGAAGAGCTCGAAAAATGAATGTATTACATGATACATACGTTGTTAGTAGTGCAATCACATTTAGGTTACAGGGGACTAAATCAATTAAAGGAACAAACAAAAATGGACAACATTCCTCTACTAGTAGGCCCCCTTGTCGCACTGTGATGACGTCATAAGGTTGCACTGGACTCAGCCCTTCAGAAAATAGAGGCTTGCTGTTCCTGCTGCAGCTGAAGCTGGAAAGGCTGAATGATACACAGTCGAGTCACATTATTATGACCACCAGCTAATATCCAGAGTGACAGTCGTGTGCAGCACGGACAGCAGCTAGACGGGCCGGGAGTGACCCGGTAAAGTCCTGGTAGGTTGTCACAGGTATCTGGAGCCATACTGACTGCAGTGCTTCCCACAGGTAGTGGAAGTCTTGGTCATGCTCTTCCAACAGTGTCGGACGTTTCTAGCTGTGTGATATGTCACACTGTCTTGCTGGAAGATCCCGTTCACCCCCAGGGAAGGCAGTCAGCTAGTATTGCCCCTTTTACCCATGACAGCAATGAGGGATGTGTATGCAGACAGTCTGTCTCACACCTTATATACCCACCAAGCCAGCTGACGACACGTGACTTCCTTCATGAGCTAAACGTTGCCGCCGTCAAAAGTAGGAGGTGGTCATAATAATGTGATATATTTATAGTTATATATTATTATATATATTATATTAATAGTTATAGATATATTAATAGTTAAACAAAATGTTTACTGTTCCCTGTTCCTCACTCAGTGGACGAGACAGGGAACAACCATCTGATACCGCAACAAAGATTGTAGCCTACTAGTTAAAAGATTTATGTCTGTTCTTCATAACGAATAAATAAATAAGTTACACGATAAGGGGGCCTGTTTGTTGTAACAGTTGGGGTTCCCTGTGAAGAGGAGCCTGTCTGTACAGTAGGTGCTGTGTATTGTTTGTTCTGATGCTCTCTATAATCACTGGGTTGGTTTTCTCCTGTGTTAGACTATTGAATAATGAAGGGTCACTCTTGGCTTACTCTGGCTATGGGGACACGGACGCACGAGTAACTGCAGCTATCGCCAGCAACATCTGGGCAGCCTATGACAAAAATGGACATCAGGCCTTCAATGAGGACAAACTAAAGTTTATTCTCATGGACTGCATGGTAAGGAGTGGAGCCTTTGGCATATGTCAGAAGTGAAAGTGAAGTACAGCCATGTTCCATAAAACGTCCTACCCATCAGGCATTCTCATACTACTTATGCACATATTATAAGTATAGTTTTATTTTAATGCCCGACTTGTGAGGCTAATTGTGGGGGGAAAAGGCTTCAGTTTGCAGTGGAGCATAAAGATTCCACTCTGGAGCAATGGAAAAAGGTCATGTGGCCTAGTTAGTCCAGATAAACTATAATCCAGAAGGAAAGTGCCTGAAGTGAGGCACACAGCATGCATAGTGCCCGACCTCTGTTAGGCAGTGCTATGATCTGGGGTTGCTTCGGTTGGTCAGGTCGAGGCTCAACATTATGTGGCAGTAAAATGAAGTCAGCTGACCACCTAAATGTACTGAATGACCAGGTTATCCCATCAGTGGATTTATTCCTCCCTGATGGCGTAGGCATATTCCAGGACGACAGTGCCAAGATTCACTGGGCTCACGTTGTGAGTGAGTGGTTCAGGGAGCATGAGGATTAATCTTCACACATGAGTTGGCCACCATAGAGCCCTGAGCTTAAGCCCCTTGGAAGTCTTTTGGGATGTGCAGGAGAAGACTTGACTATGGAGTGGTGACTCTCCCATCATCAGTGCAAGATCTTGGCCAAAAATGAATTCAAGTGCAGTCGAATCGGATTTGTCTCTCCAAGAGGCATTTTACAACCTAAAACCACTCCTGGTAAATCCGAAACACCTCCCCCCATGCGGTCTGTCATGGGGCATGTGATCTGTGTCTGTGAGGACGATGATCATGGAGGACACGCATCGACAGTAGAGGCGTTTGCTACATCTGCAGTCAGGGTCATTGCCATGTTAATTAGTCTAGCTCAGCTCAGATCAGCTCAGATCCCTTGTGTAGAGTTGTTTTTTGCTGAAATGGTCCTAAAGAGGCTGTTCCAGGTTCAGTACCCACAATGAGCACTCCAAGGGAGACGATGACAGGAAAAACTCTCTAAAATCAGATTTTTTTTTTTTTTTTTAGTCTGATTATGTTAAAAATGCTAGCAGATGATGGAATTGAGATTTTAAGGCAACTGAAAATGACCTAGCTTGTATAGAGGTTAACAAGCTTGCATGAAAATACATGCTTTCCCAATCCAAGGACGTACTGATCATTTTCGGAGGGAGTTGAAGGGAACCGTTCGGATTTGAGCTGTTGACCAGCATACAATTCAGATATTTGTAAAATACTGACCTGAAACTAGACCCAAAATGTGCAAACTGACCGCAGGCTCTGATCAGGATATGTGGCTGTAATCAGGCTGTAACTCCTGCAATGTCAGGCCAGATTTAAGAGCATGAGAGAGAAACACTGGGGGAAACCTTTCCCTTTGAGATGTGCCGGGTCGTGTAGCTATGATGCAAGTGCTACAGTAGGACAGAATTTAAGGAGGAAATCTCTTTAATTGTAACTGTAAATCCAGAGTTTAGCCTTCTGCTTTCAGACCAAGACTCACCGGGGTCTGTATGCGTCGGCATTGCCTGCATACTTGAAGAGGGTGATTTAAAATATGGTGTTCAGTAGGATGATAGTTAGAGCATGTTTTTTAGGTGCTGAGAGAAAACACTCTGCACTTTTGCTGTTTGTGGCCGAGCGACAAACAGAAACCGTGTCCTTGTGATTACAGGAGGGCAGAGTGGCCATCACACGTGTCGCAAACTTACTACTGTGCATGTATGCCAAGGAGACTGTGGGGTTCGGGATGCTTAAAGCAAAGGTAAGGTGAATGCTGGTCCTAGTTAAATTCCTAGTTCAAAATGTGTTCAAGCACACATACAAACTTCATTTTCCTGTGTGATATCTTTAATAGCTTTGAAGTGATTGAGTTTCTTTTGTGGTCTTTTTTAAACACGTTCAAGAGTCCAGAAATGCTGCTTTAGCACCGAGTTAGACTGTTTGCCAGGCTAAAAACAGGTTTTCTCTAAGTGCTCAAAAAGGATAAAAATCATGCAAAAATTGAACACAGAAGATTAAAAAGAATAAAAATGATATCATAACTGATTGGTCATGCTATAGAAAATAAAAGTACATGAAAAAAGTTATTGAATTAAAGTAAAAACTAAATGTCAGACTGACTTCTGATCCATTCCAGTAACAATTAGTCTGCTCAAGGTATGGGGGCCCTAAGGCCCTAAGTTTTCACCCTTCCGATCAGGCCTAGTCTATAGGCCTTCCCAAAAAATGGCATCTCAAAACTCTCCGGGCCTTCTCTGCCCCAAAACTCTCCAGCCTCTCTCTGTTCCGGGGCCACCAGTTAATCCGAGGGTTCCCAGTCCTCAACCGATCAGAGTTGGTTGATGTAATGCTTGACTGTTCTAATCACCCTCTCTATACGTCAAGTCCTTGGGGAGGGTCCCAAAAGACGTTTGTTCAGAAGAGACACAAGGCCGTACATTATCTACAGAGAGTTATCTGCAGGGGCCAGTTGTACTTACACAGAAACTCTCAAGACCCCCAGATACACAGAAAGGAATGTTCTTGATTATATTATCGATTACCAATACTGAGTAAAATACGAGTAAATATTGAATAGGGCTTTAAACTTCCATTAAGTCATTTTTTTATTGCCTGATATGCCAAAATACACATACACATATATAAATGGAAACTTGGATTCTGTCTCCTGTGTCCAAAGTGCAGTAGTTTGGTGAAGAATCTAATTGATCAGCCAAGACATGTGTTCCCTCTGGAGCTACAAGTCTAATATAGTTACCATTGTGCAAATGGCATCACGCATTACTTCACACTGCGTAGAGCTGTCAAGTGTTCTCAAACAAACTTACTAATGTGGTTTCTTTTGACACTGTATAACTTGCCAGGTTTTGACTGTGAAACCATCCATTTTGATACACAACAGCATATCAGACAGTGTCAGAAAATTGCCTAAAGCTGTACTATGTGAGATTTGTGAGTAGCATTACTGAGTCAGGAGGGGGAAATCAGGCTTACATATATTGTCCACGAGTTGCTGCAAGTAGTGCTAAAAAGCCTGAAATAAAATGTAGTTTGTTGAATATTGTTCAGTTCTGATTTTCTGAGGTCCAGTGTCGTTAACTCGCATTCGTGTAATTGTGTCGGCCATTATTGTGAACAAACCTGTTCTCTGGAACGACCTGCATGTGCACGTCCTAATTAGTAACGCAAATTAACCACGCTCATAATAAACAACAGCCAAGCTAACCGGCAGAACAAGCCTTTGTTTGATAAGATCATTAGCTCTGAGCAGCTGTTAGCTGTTCATCAAGAGGACGAGATGAAGGCTAAAAAGGGTCAGACGATTTGCCTTTGCACCGTTTATTGGTACTAATTAGCAATTGTCTCTTTTTTTTTTTTTGGTGCCACGTAATGGATCTTTCGATATTAACGTCACATGCGCAGGCTCAACAAAAGCTCTGGCTCTATGTTTAAGGCTCAAATGCAAAATCAACATTATACTGATGGAGGAGCGATGACCAGAGTAGATAGTAGACTTCCTATTATCCTGTGAGTCATGAGTAGGCAGTGAGTGGGTGTGGATTCTAATGTGGTGTTGTGAAGGCGGCCTAGATGTCGTTTGGCGTATGATGTTTTCTTCTTTAGTGTTAGTAAAGGAAGCTGATAAAACATACATACATACATACATACATACATATAACAAATATCCAAAGCCTGACATTAAAAACCAAATACCCAACAAACAAATATCCGAACTGTCATGTATTCGGGTTCGGACCTAAAAATATAATATTTTGATGCTACTTTTTCCATTTTAACAAAACAGCTTTAATTGATGGGTGGATGGTGTGGCACAGGGGCTAACACCACTCATCTCTGTAATTACACAGCTGAACTATCACCCCATGTGGGAGACGGGGGTTCGGTTCCTGGTCTGGGTGACTATGCTGTGTTACACTATAAGAGTCTTTGAGCAAAACCCTTAACACTACACGGGTCTACCTGTGATACAGTTAACCTCATAAGTCACTCTGGATAAGAGCATCAGCGAAATATCATAAATGTAAATAAATGTAAATGATTGTGGTGCACAAAGGAACGGAGAAAGACATGAGATATGCTTCATTAGCTTCCTTCGCTGTTGGTTACTGCCGAAGTTCCGGAGCCCAAAAAATGGTGTTTTGGACAGCCCTAGTACTTTCATACATTACATATTTTTATTTCACTTTTGTGTTTTTAATATTTCAGTATGTTCTGATTAGCGAAGGGGTCCGGAGGACAAGCCCACATTACAAAACATTCTTTCACATGTTGCATGCAGTTATGTATTTCCACCAGGGAGGTCTTTATAGTATATGTATAGCACAACTTTAAGGATTTGATACATTTGGTGACAGATTTGTGATGATCGAGGGTAGAGAGATACTTGCTGTTTGGTCATGTGTTTACAAAAACATTCGCCTGTGTCATGAGCATAGCTGTTGACATACTTGCCTGTTTACTACGCGTGTTACTGGAGGCTTCCTCTAGAGGACGGACCACTCCAGACGTCTGTCCAGCATTTTCCACTGTGCACTGAAATAACGGTCTCTGATTTTAAAAATAGTACTGATCTCTTGCCAGCTGTTCTGACAGGCATATTTGTCACTGTTCTGCAGCAAGAACGCATCACACAGATGCGGGTAATTGACTTGGTCACACGGCCCTTCTTCAAAACTTTCCGTCCTTTTGATGCCCCTAAGTACGTGCAGTGCCCCCAGCATTTTTCTGTGTACTGCACCTTGCATACGCATAGCGATGCACCAAACTGACACAGGATACGCGAGGCAGCCATCATGCCCATGTGAACGTGTAGTTAACAGCAAGTATATCTCTACCCTAAAGGCATGCAGCGAAGAAGCATCAGACACCGAACGAATGTCTTGACATACAGGTTACATTTAGGGTGAGAGTAAATCTGACTGTTCGTCAAACTGCTTTTCAGGTTTTCTGTCTTGTTCGCTTCGTCAGTGTGAAAAGCAGAAATGTGTGATGGTTGGTTGTTGGTTCTGGAGCTGAAAACCTTCTTTTGTGCTTTTCAGGCTGAGGCCCTGGTGGAGTACCTTCAGGAACCGTTAACTCAAGTGGCAGCGTCATAGAAGGCTGATTCTGAAATGGTCGGATCTCCAGGGATTTACTCATGCGTCCTTGATTTTGTGAAAGTCTCTTTCTGGCTTTATTTATTCAGCTATCTTTGTGACAGAGTGAGAGACACCGGCAGTGCGGTTACGCGGTTCCTTATATAAGCCTGAATGGGAGTTCTCATTAACCCCAAACCAAAATCCTTGTCATCCCTGAACTGTCCCTGTATGTTTGTGTGAATGCAGAAAATAATCAGTTAACCTACAAAGAAGCCAACATTTGGTGAAAACATAAATCTGCTTTTTTGTATCTTGCAGTCTTGCTGTTTTTATTCCGATGCCATTTATAGTTATCAGATGTGTCCACATGTTTCTGGATGCTCTGTTATAAAGCGAGTGCAGTTTTTAACATCACATGAAATGCAGTTGTAATTATAGACTACACAGCAGCATTGCTTAAAGGTTTAAGTGGGGAAATTTAACCTGATAACACAGAGCTTAGAACCACCTGTAGATAAGCTGTAGTAACAGCTGTAGTATCAGAAGTAACCATCTTTGTTATGACATCACAACCACAGCTAACTGAGTCTGGCTGTTCAGTGTTCAAGCCAGAAACCAGAAAATGTAGATAATCTGGTCTTGGCTAAAATGAAGCAGGCCTTTGGGTGTGGGGGGTGGTGCCTTTCAACCCCTCCTTCCGGATATGTGATACCTTTGGAATGCTGCAATGATCCATTTGCTTCCAAACAGCCTGGAATAGAATAGCGTAATGGTTAATCATTCAGTTCCTGTTCCTGGTTGTGACGTTGTGACCATGATGGTTTCAGAATGGGTCGTGTTCTTCAGCTTAGTGTTCACATATGGGCAGTGGAATGCTTGTAGTGCATCACAGTGTACAAAAGCGGAAAAACCAAACATGCGAGTTAACTTAAACGGGAATTCAACAAATTTTTCAGAATTTCTCTACTGTGAAATTCTTCGGCCTAGAGAATAGTCCACAGTGGTTGTGACTGTGACCAGACTTGCCCACCCGCTGCCTGCAACTCAGGACCCCCACAGCACCAGCACAGAGCAAGTATTATATGAGTGGTGGATCATTCTCAGCACTGCAGTGACACTGACGTGATGGCGGTGTGTTGTGCTGGTGTGAGTGGATCAGACACAGCAGTGCTGCTAGAGTGTTTAAACACTGTGTCCACTCACTGTCCACTCTATTAGACACTCCCACCTTGCTGCTCCACCTTGTAGATGTGTTGTGTTTGTGTTGGTCATCCTTCATCCCTGGTCACAGGGATGTTGAGCAGTGACACTGAGGTGTCCAGCAGCATGGGAATGATCCACTACCCATATAATACCTGCTCTGTGGTGGTCCTGTGGGGGTCCTGACCATTGAAGAGCAGGGTAATAAAGTATACAGAGAAACAGATGAACTACAGTCTGTCACTGTAGAACTACAAGGTGCACCCATGTGGTCAGTGGAGCTGATAAAATGGGTAAGAAGCGTGTGGATTGGTTTTAGTGTTATGGCTGATCGGTGTATGAAACAGGCGCAGTGAGTGTTAAACTGGTCAATTGGCTAAACATAAAATGGGCAGTTTCTCAGGCCACAGTACATGTGCTTGCTGGTCTGAAGGATCAGGTTTTGTGTTAAGGGGTCATTTTTGAAATACTATACCATCATGCAAAGCATGAGAGTCAAACCAGGGCTTGGCAAACAAATATGAGGTACAAATGAAACTACTTAACAAAGGAAGAACCTGGAGTGTAAAATGGGGGCTGTGTTGTTGAAAACGTTTGACTGTCATCTGGATAAAGTGATAGCCGAGTTCACGTCCTGTGTAAAATAAACATTTTCACAGCTTTGTGCTTCGACTGTCCGCTAAAATGTTCCACCTTGTTCAGGTCGCGTATGATGTTCCCGTATGCCATCATATAAACAGCGCTGCGTCTGTGGTGTGTTGATACCGCCGTCCTTGGCGGAACGTTTGCTGTTTTTGTGTGTGACACTCTTTCACAGCCTGTTAGAGGAGTCCTTCATAAACGTGTGTATTGAAGGGCAATTAGTGTAGGAAAATCATTTACACTAGTGACTACCCTTCAGGCTGCGTTCAGAAGGACTTGACCTGTTTACAGCTTGCACCAATATGTGGTATCTTATAATTATGACTTGCTGTCTCATAATAAAGAGATCCTGCCTCAGAATTATGAGTGGTGATCTCATACGTATGACGTAATGTCCTAATTAATTATGCCTTGCTATCTCATAATGATGAGAACCTATTTCGTAATTATGGCTTAACATGACTTAATCCTTTCCGGTTTCCTCCCACAGTCGTGCAGTCAGGTGAGTGGGAGATACTAAATTGCCCTCTAGGTGTGAGTCTATGTGTATGTCTCTGTGTCTGCCTTGTGATGAACTGGTGGCCTGTCCAGGGTGTTCCCAGCTGTATGCCCAGTGAGCGCTGGGATGGGCTCCAGCATCATTCACTACTCAGAATGCTAAAGCGGTTTAAATACGAGTGAGATTTCAAAATAACAACTTGATATGTCATAATAACAACTAAGTATCTGAGGTGTCGTCTCTGAACAGCGATTTGTAATCTCATACTTACCATTTAGTATCTCAATAATGGCATAATATGTCATAGGTATGACTTAGCATCTTGGCATAAAATTGACTTACTATGTCAAAATTATGATTTAGCATCTCAAAATGATTAGGAAAGGTTCTTGTTATTATGAGATAGGAAGCCATAATTGTGAGAAACCTTCTCATTAGTATGAGCACTCATTATTATGTACTCCATGTTTTTTTTTTTCCTAAGTTGCAGAAACTGGATTCAGTACTCGGACGTCTTCTTCGGCCCAACATGCAAAGAAGGCTCTTATAGTTTGGAGATAAAGCCAGCCTCACGATCCTCCATCTTTATTTTCATTGTTGCTTCTTACACCTCCTGGCCTTTGTAGTAGTTACACTTGTTCGGAATGCCAAGTCAAGTCAAGTAGTTTTTTATTGTCATTTCAACCATATACAGTGGTGTACCGTACACAGTGAAACGAAACAGCGTTCCTCCAGGGACAAGGTGCTACACAGAACAATAAATACAATAGATACACAAGACAATTTACAATATACAAAACAGCAAACAATAAATACAGGGAGGGAGCAGTAAAGTGCAGTTATGTCCATTTTTTTAAGATGAACATTGAACATTGTTTTTAGCAGCAGTTATGTCAATATTTGGTATAAGTGTAAACATTTTACTCCTTAAGTTTATGTGTAGGCAGATTTAAAAGATGAGATTGTGTGTGTGCGTTCAGTCCAGTCACTGAAACGTGTGCAATTATTCAGACCAGATTCAACAACTCTGGTTGTTGAAGATTTAAATGATTTAAAAGATTTAAATGATCTGATCGTAATCAGATCACAGTGTGTCACACCTGGACTTTTATGCGGTCAAGTGAAATCCAAATGTGATCCGATCACTAAAACACATGTTAATGTAAGGAATTAGTGTGTGTTGTGCTGGTGTGAGTGGATCAGTGTCACTGCTGGACTGAGAATCGTCCACCAACCAAAACCATCCAGCCAACAGTGTCCTGGGGGCAGCGTCCTGTGACCACTGGTGAAGGACTAGAGGATGACCAACACTGCACTGTGCAGCAGCAGATGAGCTATCGCCTCTGACTGTACATCTACAAGGTGGACCAGCAAGGTAGGAGTGTCTAATAGAGTGGACAGTGAGTGGACACAGTGTTTAAACACTCCAGCAGCACTGCCGTGTCTGATCCACTCACACCAGCACAACACACACTAACACCACGTCAGTGTCACTGCAGTGCTGAGAATGATCCACCACCCACGTAATACCTGCTCTGTGGTGGTCCTGTGGTGGTCCTGGGGGGGGCTGTGGGGGTCTTGAGCATTGAAGAACAGGGTAATAAAGTATACAGAGAAACAGGTGTAGGAATAGGGAGCTGGATTTAATAGTCATGCTGTATCTTTAAACTGATTTGGTTTGTATTTATATCATCATATTGTTTATTATGTTCATCAAATTCCAAATTAAAATGAATCGGTATTTCATTTTCACCCCTACATACAAATTAACATCCCTGAGGTGGATGGGTGGAGGGGCCCAGGATATTCCGAAACTTCCTCCTCCACCAGCTGCTACATGAAACCAGCAAGGATGAAACTTCCACATAGCAACAGGAGTCATCTGAACTGTTTGTACTGGGAGAGGCTTCCTGCTTCGGATAGAAACCAAACTGATTGGCTCTCCCTCTGAAGGGGGGCGGGCCTGCGTCTCTCTTTATCCTTATTGGCCAAGCAGGTACAGCGCTAGAGGCAGTTTCATATGACTGCACCTGTGCTCGCCCTACTTGTTTAACCTGCTTACGATTCAGCCTTACTCACACCCCCAACCCCACCCCACCTCACCTCCACCCCCCACACAGTCCGCTTCTCAGCGGAAATGCCTGGCCAAACACTGCAGCTAGTTCCTCGTACCAGCAGGTAAACTTTCTATCAAATACGCACTGAGGTGTGATTAAAGACATTAATGCTGAGTTTCATTTATGAATGGATTTATTATTCTGCTCTACAGCTAGTGGAAGTGTCCTGTCATCTCCTGCTTCTGTCCTCGTCTGCACGCACTGGGATTTTGACTCATGAGCTTACCCAGATTTTGAGAAAGAGGAACTCATGTGAGAGATGGGGTCAGATGAGGCCTACAACTTTGTCTTTAAAGGTGGGTTCTCTGCTTTTATTACGCTTCTGACGTTCTGGTCTCCATTACCTCTTTTTTGGGAGGTGGGGAGGTTGGAAATTTGGTGCTGTATTGCCGAGCAAATACCTTTAACTCTGAGCTGTTTCAGGAAGACTTTCCACACATCCCATTATTCCATTTATACCTGGTCACAAGTTTGTAAATGTAAATGTGTATTAGATATTGGGGCAGTAGCTTATAACCAGCTAGATCAAACTAGTCCTCCGATTAGCAACAGCCAAGCTGTCTTCTTCAAAACAGCACATACAATATCAGCCAATATCAACAACTACTTTCCTATATGTATAGTATTAACATTTAAAATGTATTTACTGGATTTGCATCTGTTCTAGTGGTATGTGGTGCTTTTACTGGCAAAATATACACATATTTCCCAAACAGATGTTATTAAATTGCTTAGACAATAACTTTAAAAGGCATTTAATTCCACATTTGTTTGCACAGGGGGATATTTAATGTTTCTGGGGCTCTAGGCAAAACACAGGAATGGGACCCCCGGGATACACAGTTTTAAATTAGTGTTGCAACTTCCTATATTCAAAAATGATATGTTGGCCAGATATATCACACCAAATATGTCTGATTTTGTGAATCCTGAGTAAGAATATTCTAAAATTATTGAACTAATTTTGAAACTATAATCTAAATATGCACTGAAGTCAACCTATTATTGTGGCAGGTCATTTTTGCTCATTTTAAAGAAATGTGCTTGAAGCCAGCAGAAGTATCTACCAATATAATAAGGTATAAAGTAAGGTAGAAAACAAGTAATGAGTAATATGATATACATATACAATAATTATACTTTTTACAGAAAGTAGTTCTATCATATTCTATCATCTCGTTTTATCATATTCTGAGAAAAAAAAAGTAACTAGTAACTTTGAGTAACTACCTCAAGACTGGATATATACCACACCAACCAACATTCCATACTGGTGTCCTGTGCTAGGATTATGTGCAGCGCTCTGTATATGCTGACTGAATACACAGAGTTATCTTTGGGAGTGCACTATACGGTACCATAATGTAGATTATTGCTTAATGGCCTGTTTTATACCAGTCTGTCTTTAGCCAGTTGTGTCATCATGTAACAACCTGGTATAGTCCATCATGGCCAGAAGGGGGTGAGGCTCTCCTGAAATATACTGAAAATAATCACTACAATTGCAAATGACAGCTATTTTAAAGTGCATGTATAGTTTGTAGTAAATAGGTTACTGAACAATGTACATTATAAGTCATTTATATTTCCATGCAGGCACGTCCACTATAAGTCATATATAGTTTCACGTGGCTGCCCACTTTTGAATGTTTGGTGGGGCAAACCGATATTATATTAGTGGTGTGTCTTACGTACAGCAAGTTTGGGTTTCCCTGATCAAATGACATGCTGTTGTTGGTTTTCTTAGTGAAAATGAGTTAACCCGTCATCTACAGGGATGCACATTTTTTAAAAATATGCGTATTTAAAATATGCATATTTTGAATTGAATATATTTTGGCCCTGTGCAAAAGTTATGGCACATTTTTATGTTTTGGGTTTTGTTGTTTTTCAAATTAAAATGTTAAAATTAGCACCAGAATGCCAGACTGAGGTCTTATTCTCACTTTCACAAATCAGCGACACATGTCGTTTGACTGTTGGTATATGCACCTGTATGCACAGGTGAGTGCAAAAGGCTGAGACCTCGTTGAAAACTGTTTCATGGAAATAAACGACAAATGTTTCAGAATTTGGGAGGGAATTTTGGAGGGATTCAAGTTGTTAGGCTGAAAGTAGAACCTGTGATGAAAATCTGGCTATGACATTGGAAAGGAAGGCAAAGTAGAAGCATTTTCATGAGTGGTCCAGACTTTTGGACCTTACACTATATACACCGATCAGCCATAATGCAAAGCCACCTCCTCGTTTCTATACCCTTTGTCCATCTTATCAGCTCCACTTACCATCTAGATGCACTTTGTAGTTCTGTAATTACAGACTGTAGTCCATCTGTTTCTCGGTATACTTTATTACCATGTTCTTCAATGGTCAGGACCCCCACAGGACCACCACAGCGCAGGTATTATGTGGGTGGTGGATCGTTCTCAACACCGCACTGGAACTGAAGTGTCTGATCCACTCACACCAGCACAACACACACCACCACCATGTCGGTGTCACTGCAGTGCTGAGAATGATCCACCACCCACATAATACCTGAAATGGTTTGTGAACAGTGTGACATGCTGATACAAGTATGCAGAGCAATGACTGTAAACGTTGCTCACATGAGGTCATGACTGGACTGCCAGGGCCGCTCGATTTCAGTGATTACAGCAGGTGAATGGCCTCCAGGATGACCACTGTTTAATAAGATGATTTCTAATTAGCTTCAAACACGTACACGATTGCAACCGAACGCATGACAAACAGACGTAACGTGCACTGTGGTACAAAGACAGAGTGGGATATTTTCACCCAGCGGAGTGACTCGTTTCTCACCCTACATATAAACAGAAAGCTCCAAGGTCACAAATCTGATTTGCCATAGCAACCAGGGTGCTGTTTGTGCAGGGCAGGTTACTGTGCAAGGGAGGGGAAGCGTGTGGGTTTTCTCCCAGTCTCACCCTAACAAAGCTCAAAGTAAGGTTTGCAGGGATTTCCATGATTGGGAAAGCAAGGCAGGCGCCAGCGTTATCCTACTGGCTGAATGAAAACAAGAGACTAGTCCTAGTTTCCTGTGTGGACATTCACTACCGAGCGTGGTTCATCATGAGCAAATCAGCTTCCATCACCAAGTCAAACGCTGGCTGCATCTCACATGGCTTAGTGTAACATAGCATCCAACTTCAGAGCATGAAAGAACGAGCCTGTCCTTTCAGAGTCCCTATAATGACTTCCATTCAGACATATTTGGTTTGTAGAAGCTGTTATACATGGTCATATGCAAACGTGCTGTCAAATGACATGTTTTGTTGAGATTGCACTAAAAATATGCCACTTTTTTCTATAAATTTTGGTGCACAATTTCTAACATTGGAAAAAATTCAGCAAATAGACGGAATTGTGCATTAAAATGGGCTCTTTTGTGAAAGAAGCTTATTTTCACATAGAAAATCAATAAGCATATCATCGCGGTCCAAAGACAAACATGCATCTCCAAACCGGTGACCTTATAGGAGAAGCCAAAAACGTTCTTTACTTTCATTGTAAGCGAATGTAAATAAACTTCTTTTCCAAGCCATTCTGGAGCATTTCTGTCGACCCAATTGTCATTAAATGTTCATGCGATGTAAAGGACAGCCGGCGTGTTTAAACGATCCAAAAAAATCCAAAAAATGATATATGAAATATATGCACAGTGATGATATCACTTGGCTATGGGCACCTAAACGTTTCAATTTGACTATATGTACATGGCAGTGGATATATGTGACATCATGCAAACATGATATGCTAATTTTGTTTTGTATTTTTTTTTTTTTTTACCACAAAGATGGCGCTATAATTAACTGACCTGTCAAACTGCGGATGCACACCCTGACTTCCCTTTCTCTCTTCTCTGGATAAACTTAATGCAAATGAGCCAAACAGCACCCAATCAGGGCTGCGTTTCCTGAAAGTGTGGTTAAGCAACCATGGAGTGAGAGTGAGAGTGTGTTCAGAATGATAGACTCTCTATCACTGTGAGCAAGTACTGTCATTAACAATCACGTATTGCTAGTGAAACTGTGAAAGAGTGTGGAACATCTAGCAACAACTACAAAACCGCTGTTTAAGAGGTGTGACAGTCGTTTTCAATTATGAAACGTTTAAATCTCGCTAGCTTGCCTGGACAAACCTGCAATTGCCTAATTTGTTACAGGGCGTGATGGCTAGCGTTTTCATCCATAGCAACAAAACATCTCAAATGAATCATAAGGCCATCAACTCCCTTTAAGATTAGATTTAGTTCAGTCCCAGACGACCTAAACCATGCTACCCGTTTTGCAACCACAGTTACTGAATAGCTAGAACAGGCCTGTGCCTGTAGTAGCAGGACGATGGCATTAACCTGTGGTTCTCCATTTGTTTTCCAGTGGTGCTAATAGGGGAATCAGGCGTGGGCAAGAGCAACCTGCTCTCGAGATTTACCAAGAACGAGTTCAGCCACGACAGCCGGACGACCATTGGCGTGGAGTTTAGCACAAGAACTGTGCAGCTGAACAGTTTGACCATCAAAGCCCAGATATGGGACACGGCTGGACTGGAGAGATATCGAGCCATCACCTCTGCGTGAGTACGGCCTATGGGCACAGAATATGGAAAGGGTATTTATGCGGCGCTTGGACAGTGTTTGTTAACTCGTAATGTCGTGAAATCTGCTGAAATGGACCTCAGCTTAGTCCACTGTACTTACGTGGTATCAGAGAATGTTCTGGCTTGTGTTGGGGTCAGCTTGAAACCCAGTTAAGATGAAACTTGAATTCACCACCTTTATTTGTGACTTTGGTCCCACTTAAGTACTGTATTTAACAATGCTCTGGCTAACCCTAACTACAAACTTGGAAGAGTGTCTTATGTGTATTATGTGTTAACAAGGTCATGTGACATTGTGACTTGCCACTTAAAAAAAGGCCATATAGTATCTCCTAATTATGACTTAGCATCTCATAATTACGACATGCCATCTTATAATTGTGACTTAGCAGCTCAATTATGACTTACAATGACTTACTATCTCAAAATTTTGACTTAGCAAGTCATAATTAGGAGATACTATATGGCCTTTTTTTCTTTAAGTGGCAGGTCACAATGTCACATGACCTTGTGACTTAGCATCTCATAATTACGACATACCATCTTATAATTATGACTTAGCATCTCATAATTATGACTTACTATATGGACTATAAGTGGCCAAAATGGCCTTCCTTTGACTTATGTGTTATATAGGTTAGGTTATGATTTTAATTCTGTTCTAGTATCGTGCCTGAGATGGCTGGAGCAAGTCCAGACATTAACAGTACCAATGAGCTTTTCCATGTTTAGAAAATACACTGCAAATCATACACTCATCATCAAAGGAATAGCTGCACCCAGAAGGAGGTGTGGGATTGCAGTGCTATTGGGAAGGAAGATAAAGATTACCAGGAACAATAAATGATGATAAATTTAGACTGATATGGGTAATATTTATTGAGCTACACATACAGAAGTAGTGTCTCTCAGTATGGCGTCGGGGCGCCATGTTTACTAACCTAACATGCCAGACGTCACGGCATGGAGTTGTGGAGGTTCCTAATGGTGTCCTGTGATAATCCATCCCATGCAGCTTGAATATTCTCACACAGTTCCTGCAGATGGTCCAGTAGGGGTGGAGGTGGAGTGACACCAGGTCTTCTGGATGTGTAACTCATGACAACAAGCTGTTCTGTGCTGACCACGGTGCCTCCACACACGGATTCGCTGGTCATCTCCACCCAGACAAAAGTGGGACTTTGGCGGCATTGATGTGATGTTAAGAGCAGTCGTCGTAACGGTCTGTGGGCATGTAGTCCTGCATGCGCATGGCTCACAATGCTAACAAACCTATCCACCAAGTTTCATTCCTGTCGGTTGATGCCTTCTGTGTGCGGCTATTTGTGCAACTTTTGATGACGAGCGTATTTTACCCCATTTATTAAACATCATCAGTTATAATTAATTCCAACATTCCAAAAACTGAAATCATCTAGCCTAAATTCTGAAGATCCACTTCTAGGAGTTAACTTTTTTTTGATCCAGAAGATCCCAGTCAATCTGGAAAACTTCTACCTAAATTTCTTACCCCAAATCAAGAGCGGCCCAAAGCAAGCCATCTGGGGTCTTACCCGTCTTACTTTTGTTCCTCCTCTTCAGTTATTACCGGGGGGCTGTTGGAGCGCTGCTAGTTTATGACATTTCAAAGCACCTGACCTATGAGAGTGCGGAGCGTTGGCTGAAGGAACTTTACGACCATGCAGACCCCCACATAGTGGTCATGCTGGTGGGCAACAAATCAGACCTGGCGTCGATACGATCTGTGCCAACAGAGGATGCAAAGGATTTCGCAGGTACTAAAGTGAAACTCTTTGTTGTATGTTTTTTAGTTGTCTTTTTTTTTTAATAATCCCTTGAAGTGCAAAGGGTCTGTACGTGGGCCAACAGTTCAACTCCTGCATTTCAGCTCACTATCATAGCTGCAGAAACATTGGGTAGGCACTGAATACATTATGCAAGTTACTGAATAATTTCTAGTAGTTAATGAACAGTTACAGTAATAGTAGTTACTGAATAATAAGTGTTACAGTGTTGTAGGAGAGGGTTTCACCATCTAAAGAAAATCTCATGTCTCTTAAATGTACAGTACTATGTGTAGCCATGTTCAAATGTTTTGCATTAAAACGTGCAGAAGTGTGTTTCTCCGTAGAGGATGTGTCCGTTTACTTAACTTACAAAATCAACAAAACACATCATGTGACCAGGGCCACACAAACTCCTGCACACAAGCGTATGTTGATATGACGAGATTGGATTCCAGGCAGTTCCAATATTTCTTTTGGCCCTTTTGTCATTCATGGTGACATGTAAAAGGCAGCTAGCAGAATGCTGTAACTGATATGACAGCAGTGATATGCAGTGTGCTGATAGACACTCCGAACTGCCTTACTAAATGCCATGTATCACTCTCATGTTTAGAAAAAAATGGACTGCTGTTCATGGAAACTTCAGCCTTGGAATCAACAAATGTTGAGACTGCATTCAACAGTGTCCTGACAGGTGAGTTCTGTGTACAGTCAATAGCTCAGCTCAGATTTCTGTGTACCTTTCTTTCTTGTAACGCTGCTCTTAGAACTCCTGTACTGCACTTTACAGTGAAATCTATTCCTGCCAGATAGAGGAGGGAAAAAACAGTGTTATTGTTCTTCTTCCTCATAGCTGAAATAGTATTTCTACATTTCTATATATTTTTTCTGGAAATATTAATTTAGTATCTCAAAATAATATTTCAATCAAATTTTTGGACTCGGTTTCCCAAAATACTGAAACATTTCTCAACAATATTTCTCAACATTTCGACTTATTTGGTTTAAATAATAATTTTGAGATAATAAGCCAACATTCCAAGAAAATAAGTCATTTTGAGACACTAGGTGAAGTTATTAATTTATTCATTTGGTCATTAGTCTTCTAAGCTGTTTATCCTCCAGGGTTAAGGGAGGTGGGGTGTGCAGTGGCCTATTCTAGTGCTCCTTGGCAGAGGGCAAAAAACGCCCTGGACCGGTCGCCAGTCCATCATAGACTAAGCTAAATAATTGAGATTCTGTTTTGAGATGCTACATCGAAGAGTGGAGGAAATAAGTCGTTATGTCAAATTTCTGAGATAGTAAATCATTATTTTGAGATACTAAGTCAAAGTTTTGAGAATGTAAGTCATTATTTTGACGTACCATGTTAAATTCTTGAGAAAGTAAGTAGTTATTTTAAGAAACAAAGTGAAATGTTTAAGAAAATAAATCCTTATTTGGACAAACTATTTAAATTCTTGGGAACATAAATCATTATTTTAAGATACTAAGTCAAGATTTTAACAACATACGTTGATCATTTTGACATACTATGTCAAATAGTTGAGGAAGTAAATAGTTGTTTCAAGATACTAAGTCAAATTTATAAGAAAATCATTATTTTAAGAAATGAAGTCAAACAGGTGAGAAAGTAAGTCATTATTTTGACACAGTAAGTCATTTCAATATACTAACTAAAATTTTCACCCTCTGGTTTCATAAACAGAGCAGAATATTTCATTTAAAAACCATAAACTAAAACATAAAATACCAAATATATATTTACAATACGTGTCATAATGTAGCTGTGTCACTGAAAATACAACTGTCCTTTTCTGATATTGGTATCAGCCACATTAAGACGTTTGTTTTTATTACATTTTTATTACATTTTATTCATGTAGACATAATGTACACATTTGAATTCACAAGTAGATCCAGTGCAACACTTTCTTTCAGTGCAAAACACCGTGCTCTACTTCTTTTGCAGAAATCCATAAGAAAGTAAGCAGTAAAGAGGTGACCCGCGGGTCAATCAATGCAGTATCACTATCCAGCCCCTCAACTACACCAGCTGCTTCTCAGGAGGAGAAGAAACCGTGCTGTAAGAATGTGTGAGAAGATCTGGAGGGATGGCAGAGAGTGACAGAAGTTAGGATGACCTTCTCTCCTCCTTCATCGTCCAGGAATGGACACTGGGCTCCTACATACAAATCTCAGTTAACTAATCGTCGTACGCTCATAAGAACCACTTTTTGACGACTGATGCGTTCCTTCATACCGTGTGACGACTGACATGAGAAAGTATTTTTGTATGTCTTAAATTTCAATGTTTGTACAGCCAATTAAATAGCTTGGAAGGAATAGTTCAACCTAATGTCCGTCTGCTGCATCCGCATCACATGACCGATTACCTTGTACAACAATAACTTCAACTTGTTTCCCTGTACTTACGTATTCACTCAAAATGCAAAGTAAGTTAACGCTTATGTTATGCGTATTCAATATTACACACCGATTACCCATAATATTAAAAATACCTCCATGTTTCTACTCTCATTCTCCATCTTATCAGCTCCACTGACCATATAGGAGCACACTGTAGTTCTACAGGTACAGACTGTAGTCCATCTGTTTCTCTGTATACTTTATTACCCTGTTCTTCAATGGTCAGGACCCCCACAGGACCACAACAGAGCAGGTATGATGTGGGTGGTGGATCATTCTCAGCACTGCAGTGACACTGACGTGATGATGGTGTGTTAGTGTGTGTTGTGCTGGTGTGAGTGGATCAGACACAGCAGTG
The DNA here is from genome assembly GCA_034552555.1 of Semaprochilodus insignis. Lineage (NCBI taxonomy): Eukaryota > Metazoa > Chordata > Actinopteri > Characiformes > Prochilodontidae > Semaprochilodus > Semaprochilodus insignis. The sequence goes on from CM067497.1 coordinate 20,446,636, forward strand.
CTGCTGCTGGAGTGTTTAAACACTGTGTCCACTCACTGTCCACTCTATTAGACACTCCTACCTTGCTGGTCCACCTTGTACAGTCAGAGACGCTAGCTCATCTGCTGCTACACAGTGCAGTGTTGGTCATCCTCCAGTCCTTCATCAGTGGCTCACAGAACGCTGCCCACAGAACACTGTAGGCTGGACAGTTTTGGTTGGTGGACGACTCTTAGTCCAGCAGCACTGCTGTCTCTGACTCACTCACACACTAACACACCACCACCACGTCAGTGTCACTGCAGTGCTGAGAATGATCCACCACCCAC
>CM067497.1:20451867-20502322 GCA_034552555.1 Semaprochilodus insignis
GGAACTCTGGTTATAGAGCAGCATAGGGTCTTAAAGGGGAACTCTGTGGGGAAAGGGCAGCATAGGGTCTTAAAGGGGAACTCTGGTTATAGAGTAGCATAGGGTCTTAAAGGGGAACTCTGTGGGGAAAGGGCAGCATAGGGTCTTAAAGGGGAGCTCTGTGTGAATGGGGCAGCTTAGGATCTTAAAGGGGAACTCTGTGGGGAAAGGGCAGCATAGGATCTTAAAGGGGAACTCCACGGGGATAGGGAATCACAGGATCTTAAAGGGGAAGTCTGTAGGAATAGGGCAGCAAAGGATCTTAAAGGGGAACTCCACTGATTTTTTTTTTAAGTACATAATTAAAGAGTCACAATGTAAACAAAGTCATGTGGCGTGGTTTGGTGTGAAATGCTCCACTCTAGAGAAACTTAATGAGCTAGAATTGTTCACAATGGTAGAAATAGGAACCAGACCCCACCTCTGAAAGCCCCTTCACAGAAACTTATTACATTGTTATTGCTGACTCATATTCCATACTTTAATAGTTTTGTGATACGGTTTTGCCTTAAAATGCATTTTGATCCATTTATTTTAATCCATTGAGGGCAGAGAAAGATATATGCAGGGCATTATAAGGCAAAATAGCTGTCAAAGAACATTTAGCACTGCATATAAAACTCAGAAGGCAGATGCAGATTCTCTGGTGAGTTGGGTGATAAATAAAAATGATTATATTTGTGTTGTGCCATCAGTACCACAAACCACTCTGAGTGACTCTGTTTACATCTCAACCACTGAATTATTCAGATCAAACTTTAAAAAATGGTGGAATTCCCCTTTAATCAGACCTTCAGAGAATGCAGTGGTCTGCATTTCCTGAGAGGAGGCTTCCCTACTCAGATCTGATAAGAATCTTTAAGACTCTGAAGAAGCAGCTGATTCAGTGCAGTCAGGTGTTTCCGTATCGACTGAAACTCCTCTCTGCTTCCTACGTGGCATTTCAGGTGCTGTAATCGCTTTCTTGGACGGTCACCGGTGGGAGGAGCGTGGCGGCGATGACGTCTCACACCTGCCAACACCGACGCGCTCACTCATTGGGCACCGCTTTGTGATTGGCAAGCGAATTGGCCAATCAGATGGCGGCCGGTGGCAGGTGTTAACGTCGCTAGGAGCCAGAGACGAGTACTGAAAGTTTTGGTGACGCAGGCAAGCGGGCTTCTCCGGGAAACGGCGACGTTTTAGCTTTAAAAGTGGTGTAAAAATCGGTAATTTTTGGAGATTTATTACTTGTTTACTTTGCTGAACGTAGTCTGAGAGCAAACTTTCAGAGTTATGCGCTGGTTTCCCCCTGCAAACTAGCTAACGAACTGCTGCTGCTGTCGTCTTCATGACAACTTTCTTTGACGTTAGCTAGTTAGCTAGCCGAAAGCTAAGTTCACGCTACTTCGATAACTCTGCAGACAAAACCCTCCAGAGAAGCAGAAGTGTTTTGCTCGCCGTTTATTCGGGATTTTAACTTGCCTACAGACACAGGACCGAAGCAATGACGGGTAGAGAAGAAGAGTATGACTATCTCTTTAAAGGTGAGTGGCTAAGCTAGCACTACAACTTCCCCACACAAGCCAAGCTAGGCTAAGCATAGCTGTCACTCAGCTTGACTTCACTGTAGCGACAGACGTTAAATACTCATTACTGACCGGAAAAAGTAGGACATTTTGTAAATGGGAAATGAATACTATTACTGAAAAACAGCCTCAAATTTCAAAGCACTGTTATAGTTTTATAGAATATACTAGAGAGAAGCGGTGCTATTAATGCTGGAGTTCCTCAGCTTCCTCATTTCCTTAATTTCGGCAACAGCCCACATCATTTAGTCACTATTTACTCCAAGAGTTAAGACCAAGACGTCTTAAATCGCCAGCTTTTTTGTTCGAATTTCTCCGTTCCACCTTAAAAGCTGCAGCAGTTACATTCTGGCGCACTGCCGCACTATTTAAGGTGGAACGGTAAGGTTGACCAATAGGTAGCCGAGTTCAGCTTGGCCTTTTTAAGTAGGACTTTGTGACCAGAGTTATGAAAGCTGACACTTACAAAATGGCCGTTTATTTCCAAATGATGTACTTTCACAATAACCGGCTTGTAATGTTGAAGCTAAGGTTTAAATAGCACGTCCCTTGTCAACTTAGACGGATCTGTGTAGTCTTTCAGCTTCCAGAGCAAATATCCCTGTTCAGGAATGTGTGTTGAAAGCTTACAGATAGGCTGATCATCATCATCATGCCATGTCTTTTAAACGAGAACCCAGCATTTGTAGCCTTTGTTCCCAAGCGGAAAGGCCCCAGATGCAGTAGAACCGGAAAGACCTGCATGAATCTCCCTTTTGCACCATGTGTTTTCCATACAGACATGAAATCTAACCTCCAGTTGGTTTAGTCTTTTTAATGTTTCATGGTTCCCTGTTGGGGTCAGGTTAAGACAGATGTAACTTTTACCTTATATTTGTTCTCCACTGTGTGGCTACACCTGGCCCCCGGTAGCTAAAGCAGGGATTTATGAGCCAGCCTGTGGGGGCGTTTTATTCTGACATGCCTTGAATCTTCCCCTTGGTGTGTTTTACAACAAAGAGCCCCACCTCTGACGTGCTGCTGCACCCCTCACTGTTTGATCATGACTCAGTCACTGCTAATGAATCACTGCTCGGCCTTGTGCACAGAGCCAGTTCCTGCTGAATAGCCAGTTGACCAGCTTTCCATCAGGTGCACATCAGGTGCTCTTTCTGAGGATGTCTGCACGGCCCTACCTTTTTTTTTGCTTTAATCATGGCCTGGTGTTGTAACCTTCCGTTTCTGAAATGGTAGCATATCACAGTGTTAATGTCATTTTACGATGGGAAATTTTGAATCAATTTCCATTGTGTTGGTCCCTTCAGCGTTCGTACAGTGTAAAGGAGGGCTGGAAGAGTAACCGTTTAACCGTAAATCAGAAATTTAACAGATGCATTTTTTAAATCACTAGAGCTGCAGTTTTCTACATAGCCTGCATTATCAAAAACATCTTTTAGTTTGAAGTGAGGAAACTGTACTTATTGACACACAAACGAATCAGGTCCAACCAAAGCGTGTTGTGACAGCACAACCACAGCTTGCTGGAAGTCTGGCACACTGCATTCAGAGGTAATTGCAACACAATTTTCAGTCAAATTGAAATTAGATGTTCAGTTCAGCCCTTATGTAAAGGGGAGATGGCAAATATAAATGGTGTATAAAATAAATAAACTAATAAAAACAGACAAAAATGGAAATACTGTGTGCAATACTGTGAAAATGTCAGAGACCACCCTTTTTAAAATGTATTTCCCATCAAGGCCATTAAAAAAGCAGAATTGCATATTTTTACATTTCTGCATAATTAAATGCTTAAAATGTAAACAGTCATTCAGAGTGGTTTGTTGTGCAGTCACAGTTGTTCACAGAGGTGGTGATGGGAACCAGACATCCACCTTTAAAAGCTCCCTCACAGAAAGTTATTACATGAAACGGTAATTAATATATGGCCTGATGTCTGAAACATTGTTTTAGAGAAGGTTTTGGCCTAAAAGATCGTTTTAAAATACATTTGTGTTGGAGATTGACCACTATTTTACCATGAACTGCATGTATAAAAACACAGAAACACGTGTGGGTCCACTGGGGGTTTTGGATAGTAAACAAAATGGTTATATTTGCTTTGTGGCTAAACATTGTATAAGATCAATCTCTGAATGATGCAGAACCTCTGAAAAATAGATGAAAGCCGTTAACTAATTTTGTCAGGACAAGACATGTATGTAACAGGAAATTACACAAAGCCACAAAACAACTAAATATCAGTTTTAAATGCTATAAAAAAATTCTTAATTTGTTATTTAAAGCAGCTGCATATGGCCTTTTTATTAAAAAATCAAGTTTGTAGAAACATGTCCTCTCAATTCTCTTTCAGTGTTGACCAGTTTAGGTGTTTTTTCTGTGGTTAGAGCAGTGCTTTCACAATTCTTTGAGAATTCTTTGAGCTTAAAACCAACCAACCAAACCTACGAGTCTCACTTTTGAAACCCCCTCAGTGGTGCTGATTGGAGACTCTGGTGTCGGGAAGAGTAACCTGCTGTCCCGTTTCACACGCAACGAGTTCAACCTGGAGAGCAAGAGCACAATTGGCGTGGAGTTTGCCACTCGTAGCATCCAGGTGGAGGGCAAGACCATCAAAGCTCAGATCTGGGACACAGCAGGCCAGGAGAGATACCGCGCCATCACCTCAGCGTGAGTATTAAAGCAGAAATCCATGAGTTACAGTTAAGGCATGTTGTTAGGGATGGTGCTGTAAAACTTCCTTAACTGTGGCAAGATTGTAACACGTGACCCTGAGTGGCTTATCACTTTTATAATACAGTGGCAATATATGGTATAATTTCCCGATGTTCAATAAATTAATTTATTTGTGAGTAATCTCAATAAGAATTGGATTCTTCCATGAATGGAACAACGGATTTTAATAACTTACAATTATTAAAATCTGTAACTTAAGCCACATTAATGTGGGGTTCAGCTGAGCCATACAGTCATATGTGTGTGCATAGTGAGTATTCAGATTTCAGAACTGAAACCAAAAATAAAAAATTTATTATAATATTCCTTTTTACAAAATAGACCCTTTGACCTTTCCCATTAACAGGTGAAAGCGAACAAATTAAAAGCCTTTATTGCAAATTAGTCCTTTAGCTTTTGGCAGTTTTAAAACGCACATATAACAGTACTGCCTTAAATGAATCCTTTAGCATTTAGCATTTAAGATATAATCTCCAAGCAGCCATAGGACTTTATCCCTCAAATAATTTTCAGTGTGGTCCATCTGTAGGATTTCTTTAAAGGAAATGCTGGAAAGGAAAAATGCTGGTCTGGGATCAGGTCTAATGATGATTCCTAATCTCATAATCACATGTTTGTCTTTATTATATGTTGGGTTTTGTTTGCAGATACTACCGTGGTGCTGTGGGTGCTCTTTTGGTGTATGACATCGCAAAGCATTTGACGTATGAAAACGCAGAGCGCTGGTTGAAGGAGCTGCAGGACCATGCTGACAGCAATATAGTCATCATGCTGGTAGGCAATAAAAGCGACCTGCGGCACCTGAGAGCTGTGCCTACAGATGAGGCCAAGGCATTCGCAGGTCAGTTTAGATTAAGCTCCTTTTACTCATGCTTTATTTACAGTGGCCTTTATTGGCGTGTTTCAGTTAAGAAACACAGTTTCATGCACAGAGGACTCTTTATATTCAAGTAACAATGTTTCACTCGTAGGTGAAGTTTGTGAAACTGAAACATTAGTGCTGATGAAAGACCAGTATTTGGAGTGGATTTTTAAAAAATGGTTCATTTGTTATTTTTAAATGGTTTTCATTTTCTCCTCTAAGCATGAATACTGGGTCATTGGTGGTGTGTTGTTTCTAAGCAGTAAACATACTGAGCTCAGTCTACATGTGTGTATACATGTGTGGACCATTAGTTTATTAACTTGTCTTGTTTATTCTTGTTTGTTTATATCAGCAAGAAAGGCATCAATACTGCAGTAACTCACGATAAATGACTGCATTGTACAGAGGTGTAGTGTACACTATAATGATGCATTGTAATAACCCTAAACGGTGAGAGTTACAGGAATGTAACTGAAATGTGAAATCTAATTTTTTTTAATGCTACATGTTGTTTAATCTCTGAATTGTGTGGGGTTTTTTTCCCTTTCCTTCAGAGAAACATGGGCTTTCTTTCCTCGAGACTTCTGCTTTGGACTCTTCTAACGTTGAGCTAGCCTTCCAAACCATTCTCACAGGTCAGTCCACTTTACTGTATTTGCCTGTTTAAACGCAGGCATAATTTCACCATGAATAAAACATTACATCAGCACAAGTTTGTCTGCTAGTTTATACATTTTGTGAATAATGGTTTTGGTGTTGCAGGAATGCCTAATGTTGTATTTATCACCTGCCATTAGGTGGCAGCAAATTCTAAGCCACTGTATAGATCCCCAGTGAGTTAACACGTTTTCAGGTCAGATTAGCAGTATTTGCTCCACTGGAAGTATAGATACATTTCAAAAGGTGCTTTCTAAGAAAGTTTCTCCTATTTAGCTGGATATTGTCATACTTTTAACTGGGTTTTGTCTGAATGTAATGTAGTTAATTTCCATTTTGCAAAGTTAAGCACTGTAGGTTTTGCAACCACTGGCTAAAATCTCTGTCTCTGTCTCTGTCTGTCTGTCTGTTTCTCAGCAATCTATCGCATTGTGTCTCAGAGGCAAATCTCAGGGCGTGGTGATGCCGATTTCTCGCCCAACTCCAACGTAGTGCCCATCACAGTGCAGCCCACTCAAAGCTCTGCCAAGCAAACCGCTTGCTGCCAGAACAACTGAGCAACCACCACACCATTACGGGATCATGGGAAAACCGACATCAGGCTGGCCATGGGCCGCAAGAAAGGCTTCGCATGTCCAGTTCTGCCTAGTTTGTGGTGTCACTTACTATGCAGTCTGTCTTTATCAATTGTAACAAGCTTTATCGGTTATGCCCTAATTTATAAGCTTTAATATAGGAAAAAAGAGAACGGAACAAGATTTTTTTTTTTCTTTTTTTTTTCTTCTTCTTTTTACATGGACTGGACGGATAAATCGTTCTTTGTATTTTGTCACTAGTTAGAGACGGCACTGGGAGAACATTTTATTTTTATGCACTTTTGTCAAAAAAAAGACAAACTAGTTACAAACAATGCTGGAAGAACTTTATCACTGAATAGAGCACATAGAATGTTCAACGGTAGTCAAAAAGCCTGTGCGTTATATATATTTAGATGGAAGGAGGGTACTACAGTGAAATTCTATGCTTTTATTAACCACTACACATTGAGTCTAGCTTCTGTTGCCTCCTTGAACAAGGGAAACACACATTCATCTCTGTATGTCTCATACTGTCTATTCATAAGGCTGGCTGAAGAAGTGAAGCAACCACTGTGTGTTTGATGTTAATGAAATATCTGAGATTACATTTTTGAGATTAAATCCTGAGAGTCTGTTTTAATATATTGCAACAAACATGTTTTCTCATGGTGGTGTTAATTTGTTATTCTGCCTATATGAAGTCATTCCTTTATTTATGGGTTCATTAATTGTATGTCCTTAATTGAGTGAGTTCATTCACATTCCATACGTGGCATTCTGTACGAGGGACGCCCAGAGTAAAGAGTAAAGCAGCTTACTCTAACGAGGACCTGAAAGTGTCTATGTTGTTAAGTTATTTGACCACTTTATATGCGGCAGAGATTAATGCTTGTACAATTTTCTACTTTAGTTTTTGCTTTAAATGCATCACTAGTTTCTTTGGTCTGCGTGAGCGTGGTGGAAACATGAGCGCCTCTAGCTTTTTAGTAGCAGTTTTGTTGAGGAAATGTTGAGATTTTAATGGTTATCGCATAGGTGGCTTATCTGGATGTTGTCCTTTCAGTAATAGTGATTTTACCAATCATTTTTTTTTCTTCTGTGGCTAGAAAACAGAGAGGCAGGGACTAAGATCAAGGCAGGAAGCAGCCCCTCTCAGGCTGGAGGCTCATCCTCTAGGTGGATGTATTATGTTGCAGGATTGAGCAACAGTGGCGCTCGGAGCTGCTCACTGAGGAGTTTCTGATGTACTGGAAGGGGCTTGTCTTACTGTAAGTGAAATCCTCATTGCCCACCACTATTATCTGCCATATGTAACCTGAAGAGAGCCATACCCTCCGGGATCTCTGTTAATTGTGTCCCATCTCCCTTTCTCTTGCCCTCTCTCCTTCTTTCACCCTAATTGTAGTTGTGGCCATAGCTAGGTGGTGTGGTGTAAGGGATGCAGGGCTGAAATTGTAGGTCAGGTTAGGAAAAATTAAAAAAGGCAATATGGTGAATGTCATTTAACTGTAATGTACTTACTGCAACTTTCTAATTAAAGGAATGTCTTATCAGCTGCACGTATATCACATGATAGATTATGACAAAATTATGTATGTGAGCAAATAATTTCACATTTCTCCGTTATTAAAAAGAGAACAGGAAACCTGTTGACTTGACACACTGTTAGCCAGTGGGACGGTGCTGAAGCAGCTTATTAAGTCTTTGGAGTGAACAAATTTTTTGTTCTTTGACTAATTACAGGAAAATGTGTTAATTATTGTCTCTGTGGTAATAGACCTAATGCTACAAATGCTTTAAAGTGAGATTGAGTTGAAAACGCTCAGCAAACTTCATAATTTGTTCTATGATGGAACGACAATAATCTGTGTCAGGAACATGGCTTCTTAAGCGGTGATTATTGATTATTGCTTGATTTGAGAGCCACCTGTTCATTACCCATCATGCACAATGACTAAAGATTAAAGTTTAGATTAAAATTTGTGGTCAAAACAACAAAACTCAGGCTGATGTTTGTCATCCGTTAGGGTATTGTTCATGCACATTATTGTCTTCTGCAGTTTTTCACCCAAGAGTCTTACGTAGGAAGTAACAGAACCTTTCACCCAATAATAGTTTCAATTAGTGGGGCAGTAAGGTCGCTTGTTTCTAAAACACTACTGGAAAACTAAGTACTACTAAGAGTGGAACATTACATGATGAAATTAAGTCTCACAGCAGTCTATAAGCTGAGGAAAATGCCATTCTTTCTTGTGGTATTCAGCAGAACTATGCACCTTACATCTTGTTCTGGTCTCATAACCAGACGTGTGGCCAACCATGTGACCCCGCATGGTAATGTAACTTGCAATTGAAATGAGAAAAATGTGACTTACTGTTGCTTTAGCATTAGTGGCATTCACACGGCATGTGACGGAAGAAGCCTTTTTAATGGTCTGTGTGTTTGAATGTAATAAACTGTATTTGCTTTTAGTCGCTTGCCTCATTTAGTGTGAAACTCCTCACAGACAAAAATGAGATTATTAAATTTGTTTTATTAGAAACATTTACAATACATTTTTGAAAATAACCAAAATCAAAACTAGTATGGCATAGATACATTGATCAAATATCAAAAAATGGAAACTCACAAAGAACATGTGCTAAGAAATCAACCTGCAATTTGTATGCCTCGTGTGGGCACGACACTGAATGAAGTTTCAAAGAAAACTTCTGAAAGTATTGGCTAGCCAAGACTACGGGTATGGCAAACCCTTCTCACTCACCAACGAGGAACCAAACACTAACAGCAGGAGATGCTGGTCCAAACTAATGCACTAAGACCACTACATGAGTTATATGAAACACTTCTACTGTGTTGGAAGATTCTGAAAGCTACCAAAGACAGACTGTTGGACCGGAGTTATCCATCCAAAGCAAGACCAAGAAAATGATCACCCCATAGCCCCCTTTTTGTGTTTTCCCTATCATACTGAAAAACATACCACGCTACACAGTTACCTTTGCCATTACGAAGTCAAAACAGTTGAGATACACTTTCACCATAAAGTTAGAGCTGAGACTGTCCTTTTTCAATGCAAGCTTGAAATGAACAAGCCACTGTCATGTTACGCTAGAATTCGAAGTGATGGTGAAAATCTACAAGCGAAAAAGAAGTTAAGCCCTTCAGTGTAGTGTGTACAAAAGCCCCCACTTGTATGCAACATAACATTTTCAGCACTGCTTCTCCAGGCCCAGTGATGATGCAAGATACATGCGTTGTATTACTGTTGTATTATGTAGTATTTGAGTATGTTTTGTGTGTGCTGAATCCAGCATAGATCTACTACATTCCATTCACGTATTCATTAATAATGCTAATCGCAGGGCAGCCGAATAGAACTTTTTGCGTCGTCCGTGTCAGGATTTTGAACACACTCTCTGAACGTCTGTAACATTTATGTAGTAGATGTATGCATGAACAAAAATGTGTATATGCACAATTATCCTCCTGCTTCTCCATTCCAGACACCTTTGTGATGCCCATTCACTTCACTGCAGTCAAAACAGATGAAGCGTTTAAAGTACAAGAAATAATTTTAAAAAAATCTTTTTTTCTTTTTTTTTTCTTTCTTTCTTTTTTTTTTTTTTACAGCAAATGAGGGAGTAAAGGATTCTGTATTCAGTCAGCAGTATGGGGTTAGTTAAAGGACAGGCAAACAACACTTTCGCCAGTGTTGACGCAATGCAAAAATGTGATTTTGAGGCACAAACTTGAAGTGACTAAAATACCTCCTAATCCTAAAAAATATTAAATTTTTTCCTGAAATTATTCCTTTATTAATGCACGTATTTCTCTAAAACCGTGCATATCTGAAGTTAAAATATAAGCCTTTGAAAGCCCACAGCACCCACTTCATTTTACACTGTCAGAAGTATGAAGGATTATCTAACTTTTATAAATAAAAATTCTATAGTTTTAATCATTTTAGTAGAAATCAACTTCATGTGTTTTAGAAATATATTAACTTTTACTTTGTAATAAAAAAACAAAATGTCTTGAAGTTACTTATAAATATGTTTGCTTCATTTAAGATATTCATAAATAACATCCAGATACTGACCTCTCCCCCTCTTTCTATGAAATAATAACCCATGTTAGCAAAATAGAATCTTACGAAAATGTTCTAAGACTTTTTTCCCCCGTAGTTGCTTCCTATAGGGAGAATCTAAACAGAAATGGTGGTTTATCTAAACCATGGCATCAAAAACATAAAGCTTTTGTCTTTGATTGATGGTCAAAAGGCAAAATTACACACTGATTGGGTGGTCTTTGTTGTTTACATTCAAAATGCATTGGCCATCTACATTGAAAAAGGCATTAGAATTGCTTTAGTGCATTATGTACATCTCGTGTGTTCACGTTACGATGCGAATGCTGTGTGTATATATAGATAAACGCCTAGAGCCCTGCTAACTGGATTATGTAAAAGGGGTTTCTTGAGCTATTATTACAAATCAGTGGATAGTAAATATTAACAACACTATACAAAAAGTTAGATTGTACCCTTATGGAAATATTGTGACAGTCGTTGTTTCATTTTAGGTAATTGTGCAGTAGATACTATAGGTTGGTGAAGAAGATAAAGTCTAGGGGAAAAAAATAACTTAATACGTTATTATTTCAAACACTAGATGATGTAATTACTAAAGCTCTCTGTAGTACATGTAGCTCTTTTATATCCACATTTCAACTGATAAAAGGTAAATGCTCTGTAATTAATCGGCATGCATAACCAATATGTATCTAAGGGATTATCAAACCATATAACACTATGTACTTACTATAAACCACAGTGTTTCTTAATATTTACCTTCACAAGTACAACACATTATTAAAATTAAAATCCTTCTTCCTTTATAATTCCGAATTGGACCACTCTCCAGCCCCATACTCTCGTAATATAAGCCTCCTTCCTCTCTGCATTTACAACACTGTCATATTGGATATAGTCTGTATATACCAAATTTCATTAGGTATCATATTAAATGGAATTTGCTGTTAAGAGACTAAAGACGCTCTGGTCCTGAATAATGGTTATTGCAATGTTGTCTTTATATTGGTATGTTTTACATTACATTATCAAGGTGTATGTTATCTTGTTATATTCTGATCCAACTTTTGCTGTTTGAACTAAACTGCCCTGGTTTCAGTCCCCATATAATTTAGAAGGCTTTCAGCCTATTTAATGCTATAGTAATATTTCAGTCGTAACTTTTTTCAATCTCTTCTCAATTCTTTGGCTACCATAAACACTTTTAACTTAAACTTTCTATTGGGATAACAACTAGTTACACTATAATATAAACAAACTGTCAAACAGAAGCATTAGGAACCTTTAAAATATTTTCATAATTGGCTTAAATACTGAAATATATTCTCATGATATGCCTATGGTAGTCACATTTTATATCTATCTCCGTATATGTGAGTAAATACAATTCTTTTAAATTTAATAGCAAATAAATGCTACTCTGTAAAAAAAATGTACCTGACTCCTTGCTATGACGGGCTCTGTTTATGCTGGGAAAAGGTCTTTTGTAATGGCTGAGATTCATCCCACCCAAACCTTATTGTATCGATATATGACTTGTCCCTAGTTTCATACTAAAGTCATACAATATTAATCTTATTGTGGGTAAGAGTAACACCAACTTGTGAATGCTGATAGGTTTTAGAATTATGCATTCTGAATTTGTCAAACAGGAAATGTCACTGCTCCAGAAAAATGTAATGCATGGGTGTGTTCACATTAAGGGGGCTCCATCGGAAGGGGTTTCAAAATTTTAACAACGCTAGGATTATGTACCGTCACAATGCACATACCTTTGTGCTACGAATCATAAAAAATGGACTAAAAGATGTTTGACCGAGATGCTTAAAACTTCAAATTTGCTGAAGTTCTTTCCAACTTTGAGAGCTACCCATTGTTCTAGGTGGTCGTATTTATGTTAAAATATAGTTCGTTATTGCTTCATGTATTCCCTGACTTGATGAATGTAGATATCCAGGAATACGCTTGTAAAACTTTTTTTTTTTTTTTTATCTACATGGGCACAGTTTTCTAAAATCCAAGCCAGTAAATGTGATTTGCATAATTGTTTTAGCTGTTTGGCTTCAAAAATACACAAGACGTGCATACATACATTCCTCCAAATAGGCCATTGTTTTTCCTTGATCAGTGAATGAGACTGATGACGTTGTTAAAAAGTAAAGAAAGCATGCATTGCTTTTTTTTTGTCTGAAGAGAAGTTAAGCTACCGTTTGCAAATGAAACACAAAAACCTCGGCATAAGCCTGCGTCACCCAAATGTCAGAGAGAAGTTTAATCACTCTTAATTTTGTATCAGTGCAAAGTAAAAAAAAACAAAAAAAACCAAAAACCTCAGAATGTAACCCAGTTGTAAACAGCAATAATAATAATAAGTGTAATAATAACAATAATATACATTAAGCTCTCTAAGATGTTTACAACTACTATGAATAGTATGTTTGGTTTCAGACATATGCTGTTTGTCTTGAAATAAGGTGCTTCACTCTTATCCAGACGTAAATGTAGTTGGAGTGTAAGTGCTTTTAATAGCTTGAATTCTTTGTACAGTAAAATCTCACTTTCCGTCGAATTAGAATGTCTAAGCCTATATGTAGCACTATAAAAAGGTTTAACTCGTTTACCCCTTGAAACTGTAGTCCTATGATTAAAGAAAATGCTTTGAAAATTGTAGTATTGTGTCAGCAACAAAAAAAAAAAGTTCTGGAGAAATGAAGTACTGCCAGATTATACTGTAGTAGTTTTTGCAGACTATCGCGTTCCCCATCTACTAAAACAATACAAATAAAAACACTTCCCATTTGAATTCCTTACCGGATATAAAGAATCTCAGCAAGGGATATCTAATGTACTGTCAGCTCTATTGTTTAGTAGTACAATCGTGAGCTTACCCTAACATTCGACCATTCCCACACATGTGGCGGTGGCGCAAGGAGTCTCCAAAGGGACAAAACTGACCCATTTCAGATGGACTACATTTTTCAGTGGCTCCTTTCTTTCTTTCGTAGCAGCCCTCTTGAGGCGAAAAAGACCGAAATGAGAGACTCTTTCCCTATCCTCCAAATGCTCTAATCTCCTCTGCCAAAATCCCCTAGCTTGATATGTGGCAGGCGGTGGGTGTGTAATTTGATTCAGCTTGAGCAGCGACTAAATGGGGCGTTTCCCCCCGCTCTCGTGTCAATTACAATTGTCTGATTTTGTTTCGGAGTTCAAGGTCGCTCTCCCATTGGTTGCCCGTGGCCGTTGGCCGGCGGGGCTGTCTCAGGGGGGTAGCGGCAGGATGTCCCGCATATGTCAGAAACTCCATGGAAACTTTGATCGACCTTCAGTCCCTCTCACGCACACTGGACCCGCTTATTTAGGGGTGGGGGTGGGGGGTGCATTAACGAGGAAGACTGCCAACCGTGACATACAACTAGCTTTTTTTTCTGGAACTAACTTGAAATGCATCAGAAAGGTCTGATACACTTAAAGCCTAAGTAATATCTGTTTGTCTAGAAAGTGTTTCCCTGCCTCGAGTTGGACTCTCTCTCTTTGAAATAAAATCTGCACTTGGATTTTTTTTCCCTTTGTCAGGACAAAGGAGGCCCCTTTCCCCATTGGGAATACTAAGGCTCAGAAGAGCAGGAGAGCAGGGAGAAGAGGGAGGAGGGAGACACAGAGATGGAAGGATGAAGGGAGGGGCCCCCAGCTGCACCTAGTCAAGCTCCTCTGTAAGGGAGTGGGGAGGGGTGCGTGTGGGTGTTTAGAGCACCATGGAGCTGCACGGCGTCCACCGCGGGCCGGACCTTCCACATTTACTACAACCACCCCCTCCTCAACTGCCTACTAGCCAGTTACTTGCACCTGGTCCGTGTCACATGACTAATTATCAGCTCCTTATTGGGAAAGGCCAACGTCGGAGCGCTCCGGGGACCGTCCCACCACTGCGACAAAACAATATGCTCTCTGGGAAGGGCCTGTGTAGTTGAGCAGTTGTAGTCATTATAGTCTAGGCAGGAGGACGGTTGAGCGGTGAGTGGGATAAGGGCACTCGCAAAGAAAAGAACTTGGGTCAGATTTGAAGCACAATATGAAACACCTGCTCCTGAACAGCTTCAATAAAGACGGACAGGCAGCAGGCACTTTGCAACTCAAATTCAGGACCAAATGGGGACCAGGGAGCTGCTGCATATTGTACTACAGCTCTGAGTCTCTCTTTCCCTCTCTCTCTCTCTTTTGTGCACAGTCTATTCAAGCTCAGATTACCGACCACCCTTTCTTCATTTTTCTTCAGCCCCCCCCCCCCCTTTTTTTTTACCCGGTGCCATTTGTAACATACATTTCATGTGTCTATGATAGAACAACTGCTCACATATTAATGTAACTATATCTAGGAATGGTAAGTTTAAAAGGAAAATGTGATTGAAATTAACTTGGGGGAAACACCACTTAGATAATATCCCACTGGATGAGTTCCAAAACGTTGAGCTGACAAATCGGTTTCCTGCCCAACAATAAGCAAACCGAGCTGTTTGTTTTTGAGATACACCGGTATGTTGTGTAAAAACTACAACAACAAAAACATCACTATTTTAGTTACTGATTGACAGTTGGTATATTAATAGATTATACAGTTTTGCGACAACTGGTATATGAATAGGTTATGCAACTTTGTCATTTACATGTGACGTTTGAGCGCACAGCGTCCTGTGCCTTGATTCAGGATTGTGTGCATTTAGAATTCTTTCCAAATTTAAGTCCACACCTTCACAGAGGCAGAGATACATGAAATACATAAAAAGTGGTCTTTTTTTTTTTTAGTGCCTTCTGTAATAGTTGACAATCAAGCTATCCATTTTAAGGTGCAACGATAGATTTAAGATTCAGTCAATATTTACCNCATGTTAGCAAAATAGAATCTTACGAAAATGTTCTAAGACTTTTTTCCCCCGTAGTTGCTTCCTATAGGGAGAATCTAAACAGAAATGGTGGTTTATCTAAACCATGGCATCAAAAACATAAAGCTTTTGTCTTTGATTGATGGTCAAAAGGCAAAATTACACACTGATTGGGTGGTCTTTGTTGTTTACATTCAAAATGCATTGGCCATCTACATTGAAAAAGGCATTAGAATTGCTTTAGTGCATTATGTACATCTCGTGTGTTCACGTTACGATGCGAATGCTGTGTGTATATATAGATAAACGCCTAGAGCCCTGCTAACTGGATTATGTAAAAGGGGTTTCTTGAGCTATTATTACAAATCAGTGGATAGTAAATATTAACAACACTATACAAAAAGTTAGATTGTACCCTTATGGAAATATTGTGACAGTCGTTGTTTCATTTTAGGTAATTGTGCAGTAGATACTATAGGTTGGTGAAGAAGATAAAGTCTAGGGGAAAAAAATAACTTAATACGTTATTATTTCAAACACTAGATGATGTAATTACTAAAGCTCTCTGTAGTACATGTAGCTCTTTTATATCCACATTTCAACTGATAAAAGGTAAATGCTCTGTAATTAATCGGCATGCATAACCAATATGTATCTAAGGGATTATCAAACCATATAACACTATGTACTTACTATAAACCACAGTGTTTCTTAATATTTACCTTCACAAGTACAACACATTATTAAAATTAAAATCCTTCTTCCTTTATAATTCCGAATTGGACCACTCTCCAGCCCCATACTCTCGTAATATAAGCCTCCTTCCTCTCTGCATTTACAACACTGTCATATTGGATATAGTCTGTATATACCAAATTTCATTAGGTATCATATTAAATGGAATTTGCTGTTAAGAGACTAAAGACGCTCTGGTCCTGAATAATGGTTATTGCAATGTTGTCTTTATATTGGTATGTTTTACATTACATTATCAAGGTGTATGTTATCTTGTTATATTCTGATCCAACTTTTGCTGTTTGAACTAAACTGCCCTGGTTTCAGTCCCCATATAATTTAGAAGGCTTTCAGCCTATTTAATGCTATAGTAATATTTCAGTCGTAACTTTTTTCAATCTCTTCTCAATTCTTTGGCTACCATAAACACTTTTAACTTAAACTTTCTATTGGGATAACAACTAGTTACACTATAATATAAACAAACTGTCAAACAGAAGCATTAGGAACCTTTAAAATATTTTCATAATTGGCTTAAATACTGAAATATATTCTCATGATATGCCTATGGTAGTCACATTTTATATCTATCTCCGTATATGTGAGTAAATACAATTCTTTTAAATTTAATAGCAAATAAATGCTACTCTGTAAAAAAAATGTACCTGACTCCTTGCTATGACGGGCTCTGTTTATGCTGGGAAAAGGTCTTTTGTAATGGCTGAGATTCATCCCACCCAAACCTTATTGTATCGATATATGACTTGTCCCTAGTTTCATACTAAAGTCATACAATATTAATCTTATTGTGGGTAAGAGTAACACCAACTTGTGAATGCTGATAGGTTTTAGAATTATGCATTCTGAATTTGTCAAACAGGAAATGTCACTGCTCCAGAAAAATGTAATGCATGGGTGTGTTCACATTAAGGGGGCTCCATCGGAAGGGGTTTCAAAATTTTAACAACGCTAGGATTATGTACCGTCACAATGCACATACCTTTGTGCTACGAATCATAAAAAATGGACTAAAAGATGTTTGACCGAGATGCTTAAAACTTCAAATTTGCTGAAGTTCTTTCCAACTTTGAGAGCTACCCATTGTTCTAGGTGGTCGTATTTATGTTAAAATATAGTTCGTTATTGCTTCATGTATTCCCTGACTTGATGAATGTAGATATCCAGGAATACGCTTGTAAAACTTTTTTTTTTTTTTTTATCTACATGGGCACAGTTTTCTAAAATCCAAGCCAGTAAATGTGATTTGCATAATTGTTTTAGCTGTTTGGCTTCAAAAATACACAAGACGTGCATACATACATTCCTCCAAATAGGCCATTGTTTTTCCTTGATCAGTGAATGAGACTGATGACGTTGTTAAAAAGTAAAGAAAGCATGCATTGCTTTTTTTTTGTCTGAAGAGAAGTTAAGCTACCGTTTGCAAATGAAACACAAAAACCTCGGCATAAGCCTGCGTCACCCAAATGTCAGAGAGAAGTTTAATCACTCTTAATTTTGTATCAGTGCAAAGTAAAAAAAAAAAAAAAAAAAAAAAACCTCAGAATGTAACCCAGTTGTAAACAGCAATAATAATAATAAGTGTAATAATAACAATAATATACATTAAGCTCTCTAAGATGTTTACAACTACTATGAATAGTATGTTTGGTTTCAGACATATGCTGTTTGTCTTGAAATAAGGTGCTTCACTCTTATCCAGACGTAAATGTAGTTGGAGTGTAAGTGCTTTTAATAGCTTGAATTCTTTGTACAGTAAAATCTCACTTTCCGTCGAATTAGAATGTCTAAGCCTATATGTAGCACTATAAAAAGGTTTAACTCGTTTACCCCTTGAAACTGTAGTCCTATGATTAAAGAAAATGCTTTGAAAATTGTAGTATTGTGTCAGCAACAAAAAAAAAAAGTTCTGGAGAAATGAAGTACTGCCAGATTATACTGTAGTAGTTTTTGCAGACTATCGCGTTCCCCATCTACTAAAACAATACAAATAAAAACACTTCCCATTTGAATTCCTTACCGGATATAAAGAATCTCAGCAAGGGATATCTAATGTACTGTCAGCTCTATTGTTTAGTAGTACAATCGTGAGCTTACCCTAACATTCGACCATTCCCACACATGTGGCGGTGGCGCAAGGAGTCTCCAAAGGGACAAAACTGACCCATTTCAGATGGACTACATTTTTCAGTGGCTCCTTTCTTTCTTTCGTAGCAGCCCTCTTGAGGCGAAAAAGACCGAAATGAGAGACTCTTTCCCTATCCTCCAAATGCTCTAATCTCCTCTGCCAAAATCCCCTAGCTTGATATGTGGCAGGCGGTGGGTGTGTAATTTGATTCAGCTTGAGCAGCGACTAAATGGGGCGTTTCCCCCCGCTCTCGTGTCAATTACAATTGTCTGATTTTGTTTCGGAGTTCAAGGTCGCTCTCCCATTGGTTGCCCGTGGCCGTTGGCCGGCGGGGCTGTCTCAGGGGGGTAGCGGCAGGATGTCCCGCATATGTCAGAAACTCCATGGAAACTTTGATCGACCTTCAGTCCCTCTCACGCACACTGGACCCGCTTATTTAGGGGTGGGGGTGGGGGGTGCATTAACGAGGAAGACTGCCAACCGTGACATACAACTAGCTTTTTTTTCTGGAACTAACTTGAAATGCATCAGAAAGGTCTGATACACTTAAAGCCTAAGTAATATCTGTTTGTCTAGAAAGTGTTTCCCTGCCTCGAGTTGGACTCTCTCTCTTTGAAATAAAATCTGCACTTGGATTTTTTTTCCCTTTGTCAGGACAAAGGAGGCCCCTTTCCCCATTGGGAATACTAAGGCTCAGAAGAGCAGGAGAGCAGGGAGAAGAGGGAGGAGGGAGACACAGAGATGGAAGGATGAAGGGAGGGGCCCCCAGCTGCACCTAGTCAAGCTCCTCTGTAAGGGAGTGGGGAGGGGTGCGTGTGGGTGTTTAGAGCACCATGGAGCTGCACGGCGTCCACCGCGGGCCGGACCTTCCACATTTACTACAACCACCCCCTCCTCAACTGCCTACTAGCCAGTTACTTGCACCTGGTCCGTGTCACATGACTAATTATCAGCTCCTTATTGGGAAAGGCCAACGTCGGAGCGCTCCGGGGACCGTCCCACCACTGCGACAAAACAATATGCTCTCTGGGAAGGGCCTGTGTAGTTGAGCAGTTGTAGTCATTATAGTCTAGGCAGGAGGACGGTTGAGCGGTGAGTGGGATAAGGGCACTCGCAAAGAAAAGAACTTGGGTCAGATTTGAAGCACAATATGAAACACCTGCTCCTGAACAGCTTCAATAAAGACGGACAGGCAGCAGGCACTTTGCAACTCAAATTCAGGACCAAATGGGGACCAGGGAGCTGCTGCATATTGTACTACAGCTCTGAGTCTCTCTTTCCCTCTCTCTCTCTCTTTTGTGCACAGTCTATTCAAGCTCAGATTACCGACCACCCTTTCTTCATTTTTCTTCAGCCCCCCCCCCCCCTTTTTTTTTACCCGGTGCCATTTGTAACATACATTTCATGTGTCTATGATAGAACAACTGCTCACATATTAATGTAACTATATCTAGGAATGGTAAGTTTAAAAGGAAAATGTGATTGAAATTAACTTGGGGGAAACACCACTTAGATAATATCCCACTGGATGAGTTCCAAAACGTTGAGCTGACAAATCGGTTTCCTGCCCAACAATAAGCAAACCGAGCTGTTTGTTTTTGAGATACACCGGTATGTTGTGTAAAAACTACAACAACAAAAACATCACTATTTTAGTTACTGATTGACAGTTGGTATATTAATAGATTATACAGTTTTGCGACAACTGGTATATGAATAGGTTATGCAACTTTGTCATTTACATGTGACGTTTGAGCGCACAGCGTCCTGTGCCTTGATTCAGGATTGTGTGCATTTAGAATTCTTTCCAAATTTAAGTCCACACCTTCACAGAGGCAGAGATACATGAAATACATAAAAAGTGGTCTTTTTTTTTTTTAGTGCCTTCTGTAATAGTTGACAATCAAGCTATCCATTTTAAGGTGCAACGATAGATTTAAGATTCAGTCAATATTTACCTTTAAAAAGCATATTTGCCCCTTTGCAGAAAATGCCGGGATGTAAAACTATATTCTTTCCAATCTTACAAATTAATAATAATATTTATAATAATAATAATGATAATGGTAATAAACTTACAAAGTAAAGCAAAAGTGTAAAACGTTCACATTGTTTTTCTGTTTCTATCCACACCGCAATCCATGTGGAAAAACAGCAGCAGTATAAAATAAAATTAAATTAACAAAAAACACTAAGCGCTAACTTTTTCCCCATTTTAACAAAACTTTTATAAAATATATATGTATATATGTGTATATATAAAAGAAAAATCTGAAAATACTTCTTACTCTTTTTAGTAAAGCAAGCAGTGTCTTCTAAAATATCTGCTTGTTTTTTTTCTTCGTTTTCTGAAAAAAGCAATGTGTACATGGGGCAAATACTGACAAACGAACACTAAAACGATAAAAAAAACTAGACAGTCAAAATGAACGAACCAGAAAATAAGAAGTAGTAGAAAAAAAGAGCTTTTAGGAGAAGATTCGGATAGCCTGTGTGACGAGGGTGTGGCAAACAGGGCATTCAGGATGGTTTAGCTCACAGATTCGAATGGCACACTCCATGCAGAAGAGGTTGTGGCCACAGGGGACCAGAGCGGCTGTCACCTTGCTCTCAAAGCAGGTCATGCAGTCCCGGGCCATGGCAGGTGGTGAGTCCGGCACTGGGAGGCGGCCAGCAAACGGTGTCGAGGCGGAAGTGGGCTCGCTGTGGGCGCGGCGCGCCTGGGCGTGGGGAGACCCAACATTAGCGGAGCCGCCACCGGTTCCGCAGGGTTCCGGAAGGCCTGGCGACAGTCTGGTCAGAGGGAGGGGTAGGCCTCCAAAGCTTTTGGAGCGCTGCTGGACGTAGTAGGCCACCTGTTTGGGATAGTCGGGGTCACCCCAGCTCTGGGAGCCCTCCGAACCGAAGTAAGAGCATGGCTTTTCACCGTTGTTGGGATTGGGGAAATCACCTTTACTGTAAATCCCACCGCCGCCTCCTCCTCCGCCCCCACTACTTCCAACTATGGCATCGGAGAAATTCTGGCGGTAGCTGCTGGTGAGCGGCTTGCGCTGGCCCCCCTGCAGCCCCCACACCTGCTGCAGGCGGCTCTCCAGACCCCCGTTGCCACTCTCAGGTCCCAGGCAATCGTTCTCGTTGTTGTGGTCATGCAGGCCGCCTGTGCGGAAGGCGATGTGTGCCTCGATTTCCTCACGTGCCCGCTCCGCGTTCCCTGGAGAACCAGTGATCTCAAAGACAGGGTCACGGTCACGGCTGGGCGTGACGATGTAGGTGCACGTTTGCTGTTGGATGCGCTTGATGGTGGAGCCCTTGGGTCCTACCACCAGGCCCACCACACGGTAAGGCACCCGCACCTGGATGGTGGTCTGGCCAGGCAGCGGAGTTGGAGGTGAGCCGTTGAAGGAAACGCCCAACTTGTTCCTGGAGGCCCTCAGCATGGAGAAGTGCTCCGCTGCAGAGATGATCTCGCGCCTAGCTAACGCCACATCTTCCTTACGACCAGTAATGAGAAAGACAGGCTCTTCGCCCCGGACTGGGGTCTTGATGTAAGTGTTGGTCTTTGCCCGCAAGGCTTTGATTTTGCAACCTGTGGAATGGAGAGGAGAAGTATAAGTGACAATGATACGGATTATGTTTCAATATGACTGTCTATTATGATGTAATGAAATGTTGTACTCGTACTGTAGGGCCACACTTTACTCCTATAAATCCTAATTTTGTATTGTATATTGAACAAAGATGAGACTACAGCTAACAAAAATGGAGGACACAACTGTCCATTAGTTTTGATGTTTAAGAAAATAAGACTCAGTTAAGGAGGAGACATGTACATCACTGTCTCAGCAAAATATATGATTTTGTTGGTTTATGCACTTGTTTATTTCTTTATTTTGTACACCATCAGCTGCCCTTTACATAGTGGGACTATTTCATGGTGACTGGCTGAACAAAAATGACCCACCTGGAATATAGTCTTGTTAAATTAATTTATTTTACAGTCAGAAAAGGTTTTTACTTGTCTTATAAAGTTTCCCTAAGGTCTTAGGTCTTGTTACGACAATGACAAAAAGAATAATATCACGCCCCAGTGCATTGTTAAACCCACTGACTGAGATATTAATTCCCCTGTATCAAAAAAATCCTTGTCCCCATGCTCTGGTTATGCTTTTATGGTCAGGTGTAATTAACAAGGTGCTATTAATAAGTTATGTAATAAGGTGCACTTCAGAATAAAAAATGTCTGTGTCGTAGGATTTGGTGCAAGGCAAAATGTTCTGTGCCTGTAAATCAGTCTGCATTATCCCTGAAATGATATGCTGTTTTAAGGTTATGAGGTGCACTGTGATGATTGTGTCATATTCTCAAAATGACACTCATGATATGATAATGCTATGTTTAATAATAAGAGAAAATCTTTAGAGAGTCAGATAGTAATAAAAATCAAAGTGCAAATTACTTAGTTTTAAAACTGCAGTGTTATGCCACACACTACAGAAAAACAGGCCCTCTGATACTGTGATCATTACACCCTCAGTGTAAAAAAGATTTCACACGTTTATTGTTATGTTAATGATGTTCTGAAAGAACAGTGCATCGCATTTATTGGCTACATAAAAGAAATGTAATTTTCTAAAAGTCCTAAAATGGTCAGTTTGATGCACCCGGAAGCAGATCTGTTAGCTGCCCTTGTGACATAATATTGGAGAAAATTTTGCTTGGTGTTAAAGCACGCTAATATGCCCAAACTGAACATCTCCAACTAACAGATTCTGCCTAAGTATGCCTTTCGTCCTCTGTGTACTGTTTTTTTCCAAAAACTAGCAATGTTATTTTGTGAAATCCTCAGTGGAAATATTAATAAGTCTTTGTTAAGAAGCATAAATACATCATCCAGAATCTTCTGCTGTGAACAACAAAATAACAGGCCCTTAAAAATTCTTAGACAGCATCTAAATGTAATTCATTCTAAAGTAATTCAACAGTATTTAACCAATAATAATTTCTTAAATAATTATAATGCATTTATTCAGTATTAATATACAAAATGCCATCATGACTGTCTAAACACTACACGTTTTGCTATAATAGAGAAATATTTGCCAGTATTGTAATGCATTGGTGCAAGCACTCTTTACATGCTATTGATTATGTTAATAGGGAAAAAGGTCACCTGAGGACAAAGAAAGGAATACGCAAGAAGCATGTAAAAACGCATTATTCAAATAGGTGCACTCAAGGAGAAACTGCTGGAATATTGCATTCTTTGGCGTACACAGATCTAAAGCAGAAAGCCGCAGTATTGTGTAGGAGAATTTGTTTGGGTGGTTCACATGCAGCATGGCGATGTCTGCTGCTGTGAAGCTTCTGAATTGCCTGGCTGCTGGGTGGGATTTGGTGAAGGCCGAGGGGGCTGTTTCATAGCCAGATCATGGCTCGCTGTGTACAGCAGCAGCTCAAAAAACAACAACAAGAATAGGGAGAGGAAAAAAACCTAGATGGAGCATCTAACAGTGACAACAAGCAGCGCAAGCTCCTCTCCCACTGTTGAATAGCTCTGCACGCTGCAGGACTACAGCCCCCCTAACAGGCTTGGCAGCCACTGCAGGTGAATGAAGCACGCTTACTACGACCATTCAGACTGAGCATGTTCCCTGTTTGCATTCAAGCAGACTCTACGGCCTAATGACTAAAGGAGGACCATGTGGCATGAATGGCGATCGTGTTGTGGACGTCTGTGGTGGCGCTTACTTTAGTTTGATGATGTAGTCAAATGCCTCTAATGGGCAGTAAAAAGCTAAATAAGCTGATCTTCGCCAAACTGAGTGTGGTGGCCGAAATGAAAGGATATTAATTAATAAAAAGCGGTTCGGCCCCTTAAAAAGGAAACTGCAGCATTCACACACACACACTGAAATCCAGCTTGCAGCCTCTACATTTTTATACCCACCTCTTTCCAGCCAAGGTCTATACAGCAACTGTATGAATACAGTAAGCTGGTCCCCATCATTCCCTTGTCAGTGTAAGACAAAGTCTGAGTCGTTCAGAGCAAAACATGTAGCTGCACTTGAATTGACTAACTAATAAAGCACCGAATCAAAAGAAGCTCTTCCCAAATCCTCCTAATCAGCACTTTTCAGACAAGGCAAAGCTCTCTGCTGCACTTGGACTGCCTGGTCCTACCCCTACGGCCCACTTCCCTCCCCCCCATTAAATTTCAAGGGCACACTTCACAGTAACCATCCAGAGCCACATAGGAAAACGTAGGCACTTTAGCAAAACGTAATGAGCACACATCCACAGGAAAGAAACTGGGGTTACACTCCTGGCCTTTCAGGGGGCGTGCTCGGTTTTACACGTCGTTGGACTTTTAGTGAAAGGACCACGCTCTTGTTGTTGCTCTTCGGATCCTCCCATGACCTCGTGCTGGTGTGTGTGTGGATGGAGGAAAGCTCTGAGGATGCTGTAGTGGTTGCCTGGGCGTGACTCTCCTACAGTGAGCAATGACTCTGAGCTCCAGCAGCCCTTCTTATCCGATCATCTCCAAAGGCTGAACAAAGCCTGGCTTTCTCGGCCATGGATTAATAAAGCAGCTATTTCATAGGAAGCAGGGCTGACCCCTCAAAGCATGACAGGACTCCAGACAATGAACCCTTACTGGGCCAACAGCAGTGTTTCACCTTACAACTTACATGTGCTGCACAACAATAGGCCATAACGTCATTGAGCAGCAGGGTCACATTTTCAACGGTCTGCTATTACTTTTTTTACTTCTCTTTTGAAGAACATAAAATAAAACATTAGGTCGTCAAATTTACAGCATCTCCGCGTGAACAAGTCCATCAGTCACCACCACACCAGCCCTCCCAACGTCCACCTGCCACTTCCATGTCTTTGTTTGACACCTTAAGCGAACATGTCCACCAAAGTCTCTGAGACGAGCTTACAAAGTGCTCAAGCAGGACACAAACTTTACCCAGCCCACATCTGACCCTATTCTTGCATTGTCCAGCCGAGTCAACAAGCTAAGCCAACAACTATTAGCAGTTCTCCGTGTTGTTGTTTTCTTCTACAAAGAAACTGCGGAGGAAACTTGACGAAAACAAACCCGACAATACGTGGTCCAGTTCAGCTGCCGTCTAGAAACCAGTACGACCAGTAAAAACGTACAAAAGTCGCTAAGAAATAGCTCACAAAGCACAAAATTAGCCACCACAGGCTCTCAGGCTAACGGTTAACGTTTTTTTTCCAAAACACTCCCTCGCGCTCAGACGACAAAGGAAGCGCGCGCTTCCAGCGCCTCAAAGTGTGCACGCTGCCACAGCGATCCATTTCGAATAAAACCGAGGACGAAATCCACTTAGCCTTCCGTTTTCTTACTCTTTACCCCAAAACCTCTCACTCTCTAACATATGCGTTTGTTTTTGGACGTGGGGGGGACGAGTTACGCGTGTAAAACCGTTTTTATTACCCCGAATGCCTCTACAGCGTGGCAGCAGCGTCTCGTCTGAATAACAAAAACATGCAGCACAGCACCACTCCCTTTCCAGCGTGAGTGAAACCGAGCTGCAGCTCTTTTTGTCTTAGGAGCGAGTTTTTTTTGTCTCTCTCTTTCTCTTCCTTACCTTGCCTGCCCACTATCTCAGCCACATGCTCGGAGCTTGGCACGGGAACGCACTCGGTGATGTTGCAGCCCCGCGCTTTCGTCTCGCTGGCCGAGCCGTCATACAGCGCACACAACTTGCTCTTGCTCTGCAGGATGCCAGCGTCTCCACCTCCTCCTCCGGCGCCTCCGCTGGTGCCGTGCCCGGGCTGATGCGTGCTTCCCCCGTTGTTCGTGCTACTCCCGCCACCTCCACCTCCACCTCCACCACCACCAACAGAACCGCTGCTTCGCTCCTGTACCGCCCCGTCCTCGCCTTCCCCGAGCCCCAGCAGGGAAAGCTGGCCGAGAGCCACGCGGAGCGCCCGCGACTCGTCCTCGTCGTCGTCCGGCGGCGGGGCGAGGAGGCCCTCGGCACCGAAGCCCGAGGCGGCCAGGTCCCCGCCGTAGCCCCCGTTCTTCTCCATTATCCCTGCTAGGAGCAGCAGGCTAGGCATGGCTAAACAAAAGCGAGTGAGGAGACAAAAGACGCGCGAGCGAGACTGGAGGGAGCTGTAGCGCTCGTGCCGCCCTCCTCCTCCTCCTCCCTCGTGCGCTTGCCCCTCCTACGTGCCCCGCCCCCTCCTTTTGCCCCCTTTCCCCCTTCGCTCGCTCACTCATTCATGCTAGGTTGCAATGCGTTGATTTCCTTAGCCACCATGTATACAGACAGTACAGCCACGCACACGCTATATACCTATATATATTATATTATGTTCCTCGCAGTGGTTATTCCTTGTGGTCTTATTGAGTTTCCTTTAGAGCCTCTCGTGGGTTCTTCTTCGTGCTTGTATGGAGTTTTTCCTTTTGAGTCTTGGTTCCACTCTGTGATTCCCCCCCCCCCCCCCAAATCTCTTATGGACTTCTTCCTTTTGAGTCTTGGTTCCACTCTGTGATTTTTCCCAAGCTCTTATGGAGTTTTTCCTTTTGAGTCTTGGTTCCACTCTGTGATTTTTCCCCCCAATCTCTTATGGACTTCTTCCTTTTGAGTCTTGGTTTCACTCTGCGATTTTTCCTAAACTCTTATGTAGTTCTTCATTTTGAGTCTTGGTTCCGCTCTGTGATTCTTCCCCAAGCTCTTATTCAATTCTTTCTTTTGAGTCTTGGTTCCACTCTGTGGTTCTTCCTCGTGTTCTTATGGAGTTTGTCCTATCCTTCGGAGTCTTGGTTCCACTCTGTGGTTCCTCTTCATGCTCCTATGGAGTTCTTTATTTTGAGTCTTGGTCCACTCTGTGGTTCTTCTTCATGGGCCTATGGTGTTCTTTATTTTGAGTCTTGGTTCCACTCAGTGATTCTTCCTCATGCTCCCGTGGAGTTTCTCCTTTTAAATCTTGGTTCCACTCAGTGGTTCTTCTTCATGTTCATTTGGCGTTCTCCTGCCACTCATGAGGGATCTGGACCCAGATCTCTAGAAAACAAATGGCTCGGGACAGGGTTTGTCCTAAAAGGCACTGCACAAATGAAATAGAATTGAAGAGAATTGGAACGGGGCGTTAGGCGGGGCCAGACTGCACCACGGGGCGTGGGGAGGAGGCGGGGCATGTGGCTAACCCCGCCCCGTCTGGCTCACGTCTAGCGAGCCGCCTGCTTTCTGCTTTCAGTCTGGATTTGTCTCGTTTCCAGCAGCGGTTTCCCTCAACAGAGCTCCTCGCCTTCTCCTCGGCAGGACGAGCTGCTGTCACTCGGGATGAACCGCTCGAGCGGAGCGTTTTTTTGTTTTTTAGTGTTTTGGCTTCATTCGCCGCTGAAACGCTGACTAAAGCACTGATGGTCAGGATGGAGACCCACGTGCTTCTCGTCTCTGTCTCGGCCATTTTCTATCAGACCGACCCCTCTGTGGGGGGCAGACCCCCCCTCCAACACATGCACGCATACAGGCTGATAAACAGCGCTGGGGCTCCGCCCTCCGGCGGGGTTGCGGTGGGTCAGAGAGAGAGAGACGGACTGCGGAGGGAAAACAGAGAGCAGCGCCGAACAAAAGAGTGACTCCTGTACAGACAGTAGCACGTCCACACCTGGGGCAGCAGAGGAGCATACATACAAACACACAGCTAATAACACATATTAATCAATTAATATTACTATGGCTGTAATAATAACAATACCAAACTACACTATAATAATAGTAATAACATTATTATTACTATTATTGTTCTCGTTATTATTATTATTATTATTATTATTATTATTATTATGCTAAAGAAGCCTAACACAATGTCTTGTACTCCTCAGTGGTTCTTTAGTAAAGAGACCGGTTCTCATTAGAACCAAGAGATTTCATGAAATGGTTCTGATGGTAACTGATGTATGGAACTTTTTTTTTTAATGGGTCTTTATAGAACCAAAAAGGGTGTTCTGCAATTGTGATGATGTCACAATAATGTCATTTCCACATACAACACATTCTCCACACATGGTTCTTTGCGTGGTGAAATGGTTCTTTGGATTGATAAGGAAACCAGTTGTATGTGGTTCTGTATAGAACCTTTTTGAAAACAGTTCTATATAGCACCGAAATCCACTTCTGCTAGGATATCAGAAGTGGATATCACATCAGTAGCAGAACGCTTTTTGGCGCTTTGTAGAACCATTTTCAAAGGGGTTCTATTCACATTCTCTGTGAATCTAAAGAACCATGCAAAGAACAATAAAATGGTTCTGTATAGAACTCATGG
The DNA here is from genome assembly GCA_034552555.1 of Semaprochilodus insignis. Taxonomy (NCBI): domain Eukaryota; kingdom Metazoa; phylum Chordata; class Actinopteri; order Characiformes; family Prochilodontidae; genus Semaprochilodus; species Semaprochilodus insignis. The sequence goes on from CM067497.1 coordinate 20,480,477, forward strand.
TTCTAAATAAGAACCATCATTTTTAAGAGTATGTAGTTAACATGACATAACATGCACAACATGCAGTCTCTTTGTACTGATACATGCTCTCTCGCTCTCTCTCTCTCTGTCTCTCTCTGTCTCTCTCTGTCTGGATTTCAGGCCTGAACAGATTTCTCACATCTATCTCTACATTATTATCGGTTCTCGTTATTGAATATCGAACAGACCGTCTGGACACAAGTGGCCTGATTCACTTCTATCTGAGTTTGAAAAAATTAGTCTGCAGAATCCAATAAGGTAACCGTCTGATGCAGTGAACAGATATGGGGTCCTTATATGCACAAACTGATCCGGCATCAGCTACTGACCATGAAACATTACCAGGTCCTGCATCATCGCTGTGATATCATATGTGCTTTTGCTGGTTATGGTGTCATGTCCTGAGTCACTGAACAGAAGGAAATTCCTGAGATGTGTCGTATGGCCAGGGTGGATGGTTCCTATACACTCACTGAGCTGAACCTATTAGGTACATCTCCTTGTATCTGCACTCTTTGTCCGTCTTCTCAGCCCCACTGACCGTATAGGAGCACTCTGCAGTTCTACAGTTACAGAATGTAGTCCATCTGTTTCTCTTTATACTTAATTACCCTGTTCTTCAATGGTCAAGAGCAGGTATTATATGGGTGGTGGATCATTCTCAGCACTGCAGTTACACTGACGTGGTGGTGGTGTGTTAATGTGTGTTGTGCTGGTGTGTGTGGATCAGATGCAGCAGGTTTGCTGGACATCTCAGTGTCACTGCTGGACTGAGAATCGTCCACCAACAAACACAATCCAGCACAACAGCGTGCTGTGGGCAGGGTCCTGTGGGCAGTGTCCTGTGATCACTGATGAAGGACTAGAGGATGACCAACACTGCACTGTGCAGCAGCAGATGAGCTATCGCCTCTGACTGTACATCTACAATGTGGAGCAGCAAGGTAGGAGTGTCTAATAGAGTGGACAGTGAGTGGACACAGTGTTTAAACACTCCAGCAGCACTGCTGTGTCTGATCCACTCACACCAGCACAACACACACTAACACACCACCATCACGACAGTGTCACTGCAGTGCTGAGAATGATCCACCACCCACATAATACCTGCTCTGTGGTGGTCCTGTGGGGCTCTGGCCATTGAAGAACAGAGTGAATGGTCTTCAGTGGTCATTTGGGGATGACAAAGACGGTAGAGAACAACAAAGAGAAAGAATATTGGTATTTTATTCCTACGTCGATATGCATCAAACTGTGGTGCAAAAACCACAGTACACATTGCATTGCGAAACTTGATGCGCCTCCAGGCTCAGGTGAACGTACAGCGGACTTCTTTTACAGGGCCCCGGATTGGGCCCAACTGTCAGACTGTCCAAAAGGTCATCGGCCTCCACTAATGGTGTCCATTGGGAGTCCAAGGCTCAAATGAATATCAGCTATGGATCCTGGATAATGTTTCCCTCTCGCCCCAGCCTGTCTGCGGCTTTCGCTCTTTTGTCCACTTCACCCCTCCCTTTTTCATCCTTTGTTTGTGTTTTTCATCTCTTTGCTTTAACGAGTCGAGGATCATTTCCTGAAAGGTTTGTGTCCGGCTGCTGTACACCTCAGCAGCGAAATGCTGATTGTTTTCTGCGGGGTGATTACGTCACAGCTCATTAATCCATAAAGCTCTTTATGAAAGACAAATCGCAGTGAGCGCTCAGCGTTCATATGCAGCAATGACCTAATATGACATCATCTGCTGGAGAGCGTGTCTGAATAGGGCTGCCGTGTGGTGGGAAGTCATGTGACGAGGACATCCAGTCATCCTGGGGCTTGCTGACTGCAAATATGACTCTTACACACAAGTTCATCATCACCCTATTATTATCATCAGTAGTAATAGTTTTCTTTTTGTTACTGTATCAGATATGGGTACATCTTACTGAAATACCAGGCTAGGGAGGGAAGCGTTGGGGTTTTGTTTTGGTTTAGATTAAATATCTTAGTAATATTTTTTTATCTGAATGCTGGCCATTCCGTATTTGCTGTTAATTTTGCAGTAGTAATTACGGAACAAATGGACTCTCTATGAAACTCTATACAGTGTTATGTAGTTATGAGAGTGAGTGTCCATGTACAGTCCCTTTAAGGCCTTAATTGACTGAATATTAAGGAATTAATTGACCACTTTCAGAGTCATTCATTGAATCAAATGCTTCTTCCATCTGCCCAGTCATTTCCTTAGATTCCAGTTCTTCCCATTACATAGGGCTAATGTGGCTGCAGGTTTTCATTTCAACAAAGCAGGAGCTCACATAATTAACTGCACTGTGATAAAAACAAATTTAGTTCAATATTAGCATTAGTTAGCATTAATTAGTTAGCATTAATATTTTGAGCTATTTTAACTTACGTTTCTGGGCATAAAACAACCTGATTCTTGAACTTATTATTTAAAATTCAGTTAACTCAAAATTTCACTAACCTTTTTAAGTTAAAATAACTTTATAAGTGAATTAACTTAAGTTTAAATAAGTGTTTTTACAGCGTGCTTGTCCAAAGCCAACTGGATACATTTCTTAATTAAATAGTTAAGATGCAAACAGTCCGAATTTCGCATCTGAACAGACGAAGTTTTAAATTTAGTTGCTCATGAATACCATCCCAGATTCCTGAGACACTGTTTAGGGTTTTTTTTTTTTTTGTGATTGAGAATTGTTTATTGTTTTACAAGACAACAACAAAGGGATGGGGAGCAACAGACAACCAAAACTGAAAAAAATAGGAGACATGGAGACAGCAGAAGTGGTCATAGGTACAATCATCATCTCAAACAAATTGATATAAAGGAGGAAATGTCCATATTCATTGCATACTTCAAAGAAATTCCAAAATGCGCAACATATAAGTTTGACGTGTTTCAACAGTCATGGGTTTAGCATGGTTAAGTCGTGCAGCAGTACATTCAAATTTCGCTATGTTGAAGAGTACAAGCCCAAAATGATTCCAAGTGAAGTCCAGGTGTGGTCCAGTTTGGAGGGATTGTCTTTTTAGCTGCAGTAAACCCAGAAAACAGTAGTTAACCCCATATTAGAGAAGACACAAACATGTGTCATAATTATATTCAATTTCCAATAAATCAGACAACACCTAATTTACATATTTCCAGAATTTTTTAACTAAGGGACGTTCCCAGAACATATGTAAAAACGTGCCCAAGCTGTGTTAGTGGGCGCTTAATTTAAAATCTTCTATATGGTGTATGGTATGAATAACCTTGTAATGGACAAGTTGGTGTGCTAGATTCTTTGATGTCCGATCAAGATTAGACCAAATAGTTCCCAGACACTGTTTTAGTTTTGACGTAAATATTTTGGCCTAAAATTAGACACATGTAGGTCCACTGGTTGTTTTGGACATTAAATAAAATGGCTATGTGCAAAGGTTTTGGCACCTGTGATCAAATAACATGTTTGGTTGACAAAAAATAAGTGAACACATCCTATACAGACAACACACTTCTGTAGGTTTTAATACACAATCTCTGTTTATTAGCACAAAGTTATAAGTTATAAAATAAGACCAAAAGTTGTCCCAATCAGTGTGCTTTATCCCCCATTTCCAATAAGTTCAATTCAGCAAATAAACCGTTCAGTAATATCAGCAAAATATTCAGATCCAGTCTGCTTCACAGGGTTCACTACCAGTCCATTCTGTGTACACACTGGAGCACCTGAATGGAGCTGCTGCAGAAAACCTGAACAAGAAGCTGACAGAATAGAAGCTGACTTCAGCTTCATTAAAAGGGACGAGGAGGCTGCACTGTTTCTGCTGGACAGGTGAGGAACAGTAATTAATAATTTGCTGTTTCACTGAACCAATTGGTCAGTATTGTTTTGTCCTGTTACCTAACTTTGTGATAAGAACTGGTTAGTATTGCAGCAGCATTTGTAGTATCAGTGTACTAACCAACAACCTCGATAATGCTAGTTTATCTAGTCTACTTACTGTGTCGTTGTTTACGCCAATATTATATCACAGTATTTGTCTGTACAACCGACAAAGGGCTTTATGGCCATGACGATCTAATAAAAAGAGTGCTATCTTTGATGCATGTTTATGAATGTTTATGAGTTTTTGTTGTTTATCAGTTTTTGAAATAATTTAGAAATGCCTGATTCCCTTTACAGCATGTGTGAATGAACTGAATGAGTGTCATTTCCAGCACTTAAAGAACAAAAGGCCACATAGTAAGTCATAATTATGAGAAATGAAGTCATAATTATAAGAATGTAAGTCAGAAATATGAGATGCTAAGTCATAATTATGAAATAGTAAGCCATAAGTATGAAATAATAAGTCATAACAATGATATGCTAAATAGTAATTATGAGATAGTAAGTCATCATTATGAAATAGTAAGACATAATTATGAGACAGTAAGTCATAATTATGAGATGCTAAGTCATAATTATGAGATAGTACATCATATTTATATGATAGTAAGTCATAATTATGAGATAGTAAGTCGTAATTATGAGAAAGTTGTAATTATGAGATGCTAAGTCATACTTATGAGATAGTAAGTACAATTTATAAGATAGTAAATCATAATTATGCAATAGTATTACATAACAAAGAGATGCTAGGTCATAATTGTGAAATAGTCATAATTATGAGATGCTAAGTCATAATTATGAGATGCTGTGATAATTATGAGATAGTAAGTCATAATTATGAGATGTTAAGTCATAATCATGAGAAAGTAAGTCATAATTTTGATAAAGAAGTGAGTCATAATTATGAGAAAGTCATAATTGAGATATTAAATCATAATTTTGAGATGCTAAGTCACAATCATGAGAAAGTAAGTCGTTATTTTGAGAAAGTAAGTCATAATTATGAGAAAGTCATAATTATGAGATACTAAGTCATAATTATGAAATAGTAAGTCATAATTATGAGATGCTAAGTCATAATTATTAGATAGTGAGTCTGATAATGAGATACTGTATGGCCTTTATATTTTTATGAAGTGGCAGAAATGGTCTTCCATAAGTCTTCTTAGTCATAAGAGTTCATCCAGCCAGAATGCAGTAGCTGCTGCTGTTAGATATAATATAACTTTGTGGGAGCAGCTGGAATGAACACATAATGAAGAGTAATGATAACATATTAGACGGTAAACTTGTCCAGTGTTGGGCTAAGTCAGTGCTAATGAAAGGTCTTCAGGCGTGAGTCAGGTGTGATCAGGTATTTTCACAAACACAAAGGTTTCCGCTTATGCATTGAGTGGAAACACTCCGCTCAGCTGGGAGCATGAGTCAGGTGGGTATGACCTCATTGCTTTCTCTCAGCTATTAGGTCATTCCCTCTCTCTCCCTCGCTCACTCTCTCTCTCTCTCTCACCTCATCAGATATGCTTCCCAAGTGACACACCATGGTGTTCCTGATCTTGGGATTCTCACAACGTTGTGTTATAATCGTCCACACCCTCGAGAGAGCCCACCTCCATCGCAGCCCTGCAGTAGATGCAATAAGGTCCAGTTTATGTTCATTTGTTATTAGTATATTATTAGTTTATTATTGACAGAGCAGATATACTTTGAATATCTGCTGCTATGTAAAACTGGTAGAGCAGTAAGCTTCACCCAACATGAAGAAAGATCTTATCTACTCAGGTATCTAAAAATAAGAGTATTGACCAAGGAGGACATATACAGTACAAGGTCAAGTGCAAATGTTTGGGCGCCTCTGGTCAAATGACGTCGTTTGTTGATTTTCTAAGATAAAATAAGCTACAAATCCTCAACAGAGAGCACACTTCAGCACATTGTGAGAAACATTTACTGTTTATTTGCTGATTTTAACACACTGGGGGAAATTAATAGCATAAAATGTGGCCTGTGCAAAAGTAATACCCCTTCCTTTGTTTTATTTTTATTTTTTCCAGTACGTTAAACTACAAAATATTTAAATCACTGATTTGTGAGATAATATATTGCTTTCTTCTTTGCATTAAAAATCAAGATATTAATGATAATAAAAAATACCTTAGGAGTTCAATCTGAAGGACCAGTGTGTGGTCATTAAACAGATTTTATATATTTTAAAATAATTTAATTTCATTAGAATTTGTTCAAACCCAGGCTCTGTACTCTGAAAGTAGATGCAAATGAACCCATCCGCAGCAAGAGATTACAGAGATTACGATGTGTGTTTAAATATGCTACAAATGTATAAATGTCAAATGAAGTAAATGGTTCTGAAATATGTCACATAATACACTCGTCATCAAAAAATAGTTGCCGACAGGAATGAAACTTGGTGGGTGGGTTTACGTCCCACCATGTCGTGAGACATGCAAATGATTCACATTTCACGCTCTGCCACGCATGTGACGTAGCCAAGGATGGGCCTTATCACTGTACCTGAAGAGCCACGATTGCAGACATTCAGTGAGCAGTGCTGCTGTCCATGAGTCATCCTGTTAGTGCCAGCACCACTGGCAGACGACTGCACAACGCAGGACTTAACACCACGTCAACATCAGCAAAGACTGCAATGGTGTCGTGCCATGGAGTGACTCAGAATGGCAGCGGGTCATCTTCAGTGACGAGTCCCGCTTTTCTCTTGGTGGAGACGGCCAAAGAAACCGTGTTTGGAGGCACCGTGGTCAGCACCAAGCTGAACGGTTTGTTGTCATGCATCACACGTCCAGAAGGCCTGGTGTCACTCCACCTCCAGCCCTACCGCACAATCTGCAGGAACTGGGTGAGGATATTGAAGCTGCATGGGATGGATTATCACAGGACACCATTAGGAACCTCTACACCTCCATGCCGAGACGTCTGGCATGTTGGGTTAGTAAACCATACTCAGAGACACTAGTTCTGTATGTGTAGCTCAATAAATATTACCCATCAGTCTAAATGTATAATCATTTATTGTTCCTGGTGACCTTTATCTTCCTTCCCAATAGCACTGCAGTCCCACACTTCCATCTGGGTGCAGCTGTTCTACTGATGATGAGTGTACATACATTTTCTGTCAATTTATTTGCATGTTTTTTAATAATCCTGAATAAATCAACCCCAATGACCTGCTCTTGGGGATGGAACAGCAGGACGTTTATATTTAAATATACAGACTTCAAACCTACTTTAAACACAGTTTTAACATGTCACAGCTTTAACATCTCAACACCACCTTCCCATTATGATCGTCTTAGCTAGGAGTTCTGGAATAAATGTTGCCACTTTAGATTTGGTTATAGGTGCAGCAGCAACTGGGGAAAAACAAAATGACCCCAGTGTTACAGTTAGGATGGGAAAATATTTCATTTCATTTGGTCGGTCATGTTTTATGTCCACAGTTAGTTATAGTAATTTACAGGAATGACCCCCTGGAGTAACTTAGGGTCAAGTGCCTTGCTCGTGGCAATGTTCCCCAGGTGGGATTTGAACTCTTATGATCACCAAGCAGCAGTTCTACTCACCTTTTTATAGTGTTTATCTATTAAAACACCAGCTGAACTACATGGAATGATGTCTTTTTTGCCTAAGAACATTGATTATATACGCTTAATATTAAACACTAATGTACAAAATTACGGAATTTTGAAAATAGATTGTTCAAAATAGCAGAAGATCAGAACAGAATGTATATAATGCATTTTATTACTTAACTCTGTTACAGAACAACGTTATTAGATACCTGATGACGTTACAGTCTTGTTATGCTGATCATATTAAAATAGCATGCCTTTGGTGGATTTGACAGAGTAATACGTACACATTCACGTGTGACTGGTGAGTGTCTTTTTCTGAATTTATACAAACACTGTTTCCTTTATAGTAAATGTGTTTTGGCTAGTTTATGTTTATGAACAGAGACCTACAGATGCAGTATAGAAAAAAACTAATTTGTGATCCTGTTTAAAGCAAGTTTTTATTAAACTTTTTTTACTGGAGGAGTATTTTACCTCTGCTTTAACTCAAGTATATGGTTTGTGTACTTCATCCACCACTGCATATAACATAGAGGGTGAGTATATCATGGATATGGCCACTGTCCAAAAGAAAACAAGTATCTACAAAGTGGCAGCTTTACAGGAGAGAGCAAAACCTTCATTCAAGTTTAATGTAAGTCAATGGAACCAGACTTGTTTGCCAAGCAATTCCCATGACATTTCTACACAGTGTAAACAGCAGCTGCAGTGTTCAAATGATGCATAAAAATTAAAATCGATAAAAATGAAGATACACATTTTTCTTTGGACAGCCACAATATCATCAACACTTAAAGAACAATGACCAGCTGAATGTTTCAGTAAAAAGCATAAATTCTGTTCTCATCTTACACTGTTTTAAAAATCTGTTTTCAAAATTCTGTAATTTTGTACATTAATGTTTAATATTAAGCATATATAATCAAAAGAGTTAAATAGTAACATTTCTTCAAAATGGTAAATAGGACTGCTGCCTCAAAAGATCATGAGTTAGATCCTGTTTATTTGGACTTGATATACATGAAACACTAAATTAAAATCACACTGGAAAAAAGTATTTGTAATATTACTTTATTATGAATATAATATCACTTTATTACGAATATAATATTAATTTATTATTAATATAATATTACTTTATTATGAATATAATATTAATTTATGATCGCTTTATTACCAATTTATCAAACCTCAGAAGATAAACGTGTGTCATTTATTGTCTGATATTTGTTTATTGCTGAGATTAGTGAGCTTTGAAATGGGAATTAGCTTTTGATCTCATGCTCTTTGCACAAGCCCTGTTTTAGTCATTTTTCTAAATTGCTAGTTACTTATTTATGTGTACCTCATTAGCCAAGTAAGATCTTCATTGTAGAGTGGAACCACCTGTTTCACTGTGCATATGACTAAACACTTCTGAATCTTGAATTCCACCAATGTCCGTATAATTCAGAGTGGTATGAGGTGAAGTGGTTCGTTGTAGAGACTGTCTGCAACACGGATATAGCCATTTTAATGTTATGGCTGACTGGTGTATACCTTATATATGCAACTATATAGACGATTGTATCAAACGGGTTCAAAGTCAGTCAGAGTTGAAAACACTTTTTTAACTCACTTGGGCTAAAATCCTTTTGCTCTGAGTGACCCTCTACCTTATTTATGTTCATTTTGTTATGATAAATGGTGAAACATTACTATGTTCCCACTACCACAACAGTCATAACACTACCCCAATTTTACCAGATGTGTTAGTAGAGAGTTTTAGCTCATTCTGAGCAGAACTTTAAAACACTAGCCTGTACATGACAGTCGTTCAGTTGTACCGACACATTAAATCATTAAAAAATAAGTTACTAAATTCCAAAAAGATATATGTTTCGATAGTGACAGGTCCTAATGTTCCACACAGATTAGCTTAAAAGCTCTAAAATGCAGGGGGCGTGGCTAAAACTCTATGTTTCAGCAGAGATATGAAAACATGGCACAGCACTTTTTATGCAATTATTATTACATTTTATTGAAAATTACCCCATGATACATGTAAATCTTTCAACTTCCATAGAAATCAAAGAGATAAAAATAAAATAACTTATAAAATTCAGAGTATTATTATCACAAGTGCATCGTTGGGGGTTTAGGGTTTAGGGACAGACACCTCCCAATAGAAGTCACCCTGTAAATTATGATTTTGTATATACGTTGCTTATTTCTGTTTTAATTAATTCCTTTAAATAGATCATTATTTAATTCTTCTAACATCCTTTTTATAAAATACTTTTTTTTCTGATTACTATTTTCTCACTGTCTGACTGTAGTTGGAACTAATCCAGTAAAATGGTCCATATGTAACTGTTCCTTCATGAAGATAAGCAGATCAGCAAAGCCTCCACTCTGAAAGCTTGGGTAAATATGAGTTGTGGGTTGTTCAGCACAGACGCACACTGCATCCATGTCTATGTTTTATCGTGGGTACTTATTCTGTCCAAAAGCAGCATGATTCGTCCACTGGGGGGCGCTATTAGCCTTAATATGACTTCCACCTGCCCTGTCTCAAAGTTACAGCCATGTTTATCTGCGTGTTCTAAAGGGGACAAACTGTAACAGGCCCTTTACAACAGTTAAGTTTATATACACTAAAGATACAGTAAAACTTTAAAAACATTAAAAGCTAAACCCTATATTCTTTATATTCAGTGGCCCATATCAGCCACTCAGTCCAAACGTCCAGTACTGTAGCTCTATAGAAGCAAGCACGTCACCGCACTAACACTTTTTTGTGTTTCTACAGAAGTGTTTTTAAAGATTGATCATTGAATAGAACGTCAAAAACAAATATGGCAGCTGGTGAGCTCGATGCTCACCCACTCCAAGACCAAAAGAAGCACTGATTCTGAATGGTCCCATATTAATATATATATATACATATATATATATATGTGTGTGTGTGTGTGTGTGTGTGCAAATTTTGAGATGTGTGGTAAATTAGGTATTTAAGACTCTTTACAAAACCATTTTTCATTGAAGAACTTATCAAGGACTTTATTTTGAAGGATTAAAATTAAGGTTATTATTGTTTTGTATTCATTTCAAAGGACTCGCAATTAGGTACATAAAATCTGCAAGACTTTAAAAACATAGTTACTGATAATAATAATAATAACTAGAAAAGTGTATTTCTTGAAGAAAATGCAGAGTGATTGCGCAGTTTACACTTGTTGCTAGCCGGTAGCTACGGTGTGCCTAAAAATGAATGGAGGGATGAGGGATGAATGAATGACACATAGAGGTGTGAGGGTCAGTATGTCTGTGGATTAGAGTTTGGGGATCTGTCCTGAGTGAGCACATGCGGTTTGGTGGCTGTAGGTGAAAATGAATGGGAGGAGTAAGTGATAGGGGAAAACAGACAAACAGATGAGTGTGGGTGAGACTAATAAATTTAGACTGATATGGACAATATTTATTGAGCTACACATACAGAAGTAATGTCTGGCTAATGCAACATGCCAGATGTCTCAGCATGGAGTTGTAGAGGTTCCTAATGGTGTCCTGTGATAATCCATCCCATGCAGCTTGAATATTCTCACACAGTTCCTGCAGATGGTGCGGTAGGGGTGGAGGTGGAGTGACACCAGACCTTCTGGACGTGTGATGCGTTACAACAAACCGTTCATCTTGGTGCTGACCACGGTGCCTCCACACACTGATTCTTTGGTCGCCTCCACCAAGACAAAAGAGGGACTCGTCACTTAAGATGACCCGCTGCCATTCTGAGTCACTCTATGACAGTCTGGCACGACACCATTGCAGTCTTTGGAGACGTTGACAGTGATGTTAAGGGCAGTCGTCGTAACGGTCTGTGTGCATGTAGTCCTGCATTGTAGAGCCATCTGCCAATGGTGCTGGCACTAACAGTTTGACTCATGAAGGGCATCACTACTCGCTGAATGTACACAGTTGTGGCTGTTGGTTTAGTCAGGTACAGAGATAAGACCCGTCCTTGCTTACATAACATGCATACAGCATAGTGTACAGTATACACTCATCCTCAGAAAAAAAGTTGCACCCAGAAGGAATCAACTGAGACTAAATTTCATTCCTGCCGGTTGATTCCTTCTGGGTGCGACTATTTTTTGGAGGATGAGTGTATGCTGTACACTATACTGTACTGGGAGCCATAGAAAGATGTTTCAAAGTTGGACTGATGTGCTCCCAGGATCAAGTATGGGTTACATATTGATGATATCAAATATGTTCATTTTTCACAATCACTGAATGTGCGCCCATGACCACATTTCTCCAACCATGTGTACTGATGTCTTTATATAGATCTAAATGCAGAGGTCACTGTTCCTGTTGAAGCACTAGCCAGTAAACTGGTCTTTGTTACCAAAGTTCCTGCAAAAAAAGAAATATACACTTCTTTCAGAGTCACTTACCTCTTCTCCTTTTGCTACCCAGATCCAACACTGAGGTCAGCCTGGCCTGCTCAGCATTTTTAGACATGTAGAGCATAGCAAGATATTCATTTCCTACACTTCTACGCTTTCTCTACGTTCCTCTACACATTTGTAGGTGTTTTCCTCCAGTCTGTCCACCATCTGTACATGGAGATGTTGATAAAGTTGACATGACTAATGAATCAAGGAATCAGGCAGTTCAAAAGAATCAGTTCAGTTAAACCGAATGAACATGAACCAACATTTCTCTGTGTGTCATGTTCATTTTTCTACCTTGCTGGTGGCATTTGAGTCTCTGCCAAGTTTAAAGAGACCACACAGCAGAGTCTATCTGATCTCAGTTACCACAAAATATGAAACACTGTATTGTACAATGTGCTCATGCTCTAATATCATCTTACAGTATGTGGATTTCCAATACCCTTAAATACAATGCAGCACTTCTGTGATATGAAAGGTTCACATGCCTAGTCAGTCTTAGGTTTCACCTGTGGGAAGAAACAAAAGACCACGTTTTGTTCAGTAAGCTAGTGAACCAAGGCACCCCCTGGTGGATGAAATGTACACTGCAAGACAACGCAGCCAAGCAGGGGCTGTGTTTTGTGTATGATGCTAGTAAATGCAAATAGGATGTTTATGAATATGAATTACTGATAATTCTGATAAAACGAGTACAGGTAGAAACTACAGACCCGGACACCTTATTACACACCACCTTGCTACGGGTGCAGGCAGCTTAGTCACTGTACAGTTTGTATTCGACATCTTCTAGACCTTCGTCGTTAGTCGGTGTTGGGGACCATAGAATTTGTTTACATGCAGACTGTGTGTGAAATACCCCCTGGTGTCTGGGGTGGGGGTCCCATGTTGGGTTGCTAATCTAGCACTGGCTGGCTGTTCACTTGCCATGGTGGCACTGTTGCTAGAGTCAGTGGCGAGAAAGTGTTTGGTTTAACAGCTCTTGTTCTTCTGGAGATGCTTTTTTGTAGATTGGTAGAACAGATGGACTTACCTGTTCAGAGATAGAGACAGAGATCTTACCTGTCTATCTGGCTTTAGGTTGAGAAATGAGTAATAATTCATTCTTCCACCAATCTCTTGGGAAACTGGGCAGGTTGTTTTTAGATTTACAGTTATGCTAGAGCACACCCCGGGTACAGTTACAGCTGCTAAACTTTGATGGACCAACTGGGTGAACCAGTTTTACAGTGCCACCAGTTAGTTAAGATCAGTTAATTGTGGGTGAAGAAGCTAAACAGTGACAGCATCACACTATAATAAGTTTATTAATGTGCACTCCATGAAATTTCAGACATTCTGCATGTGGAGATGGTCCAGTGGAGAAGGGGAAACAAGTATTCACTCCTCTGTTTTTGTTACTTAGTATACTTTCAGTGAATATATCCCCTTCAAATTTACACATGTATTATCCTTTGAATACGATCCAAAAAGCATGTATTCACGAGCACAAACAAATTATTATTAGAATCCCTCTCTTGGACTCACAATTTCCAGAGAGATTCAAGTCAAGAGTTGTTGATTTGTCTCGATTACAAATGATACTGACATTTTGTGTGGTGTTGCATTTTCATTTACAAGACTGAAATCGATTAGTTTAAAGTGCTATTGATTTTTGTTAAAAAAAAAACGCTAACAAGAAAAATTTAAAATTGTTTGTGTAGGGTCAGGCATACACTGTTTGATTTTAGCCTGATTTTAAGCCTGATGTGGTTGGAGCCAACTCAATTTCATGATTGGGTTGACTGTCCAAATGAGCTCATTTGGGTGATCAGATGAATTTCTGACATGTCACAAGTTTTGATCGCTTGTGTCACAGTTTAAGCAGATCTCATGAACCGATTTCTGACCCAAAACCACATACAGACAAACACAACTACAGCTCCTACACAGCTGCTCACACATAAACGCAGGCTCAAGAGTTGATATTTGCAGTTCCAGAGTCCGTATACACAGACAGTACTACAGTGATGTTTAGATTGTATCTGTTGTCCCAAACACCCCACTCCTTCCTACGTAGTGCACTTTGCAAGTTCTAGCTTCTAAACCAAAACATTTGTCTGGTATGGAATTGTGTACACTGAATCACAAATGATAACATATGGTGCACTGTTGGTTGCAGGAGCCACTTATCCCATGTGGTGCATTATATTCAGGGTGTCATTAGAGATTCAGACAGTGTTTTTGCTCAGTACTCGGACGCGCAGCGTGCTGTTTTAAATGAAACATGTTTATTGGAAATGGTCTGTAGACAGAGCTGAGCTGTCTGTATGGGCTGCGTTTCACATGCAGTGTGATCACCCATGCTGCGCCATGTCAGTTTGATGGAGAGTTACATACAGTGTGAGTATATAAATCACAGCTTTTCTCGGTACACGGTGAGCAATTTAAACGTGCAGTGTGAGATGTTGGCAAACAACAAGATTTCTGTCACGCTTCCGGGTTGTCCTGGCTCCGACTCTGGACTCAACTTCCCAGAGGGCATCACTCGATGATGTCACGCCCACATGTCACCAGTCACCCAATCTTTCCCGCTCTAGTTCTCCTGAATTTTAGGCGCACCTGTTTTCCATTTACTGCCTGTATATAAACCCCAAACACTTCCTCATTGCGAAGTTTTGCCAAACCTCTGTTTGCAATCCTGAGCGGTCTATCTTGCTGTTCGTCTACTCTGGTTCTGACCTCCTTTGTTCTTCGACTCCCGATCTCTTCTTTGTCCCCTTTGGCTTTCTATCTAGTGTTTTGTCTGGCTTTTCGATCTCCGCTCATCCTCTGACTATTCTCCCTGTACTCTGGTTGCCTCGCTGACTGTCTGCCCTGATTCTGACCTTAGCCTGTATCCTGATCTCGCTGTCTCCTTTCATGGTTGATCGTGTTTTGCTGCTGTGTTCAACTGCCTGATTGTTTAAAAAAGCTTACTTGATTTTTAGCTCTGTGCGTGTCGGTCCAAGTTCTTTGTCTGTGTAAGTATTCAACTCCACAAGGACACAGCTGGCTTTCAAAACTGGTAAACCAAGTTCACTTTTTCTGGATCAATTTATTCGAAAAGCTGTGAAAGTGAAGACCAAAGAGCACTTTAAGGAAATTCAGGGTAAAGTTACAGACATGCACAAGAAAAAAGGAAAGACCACAAAATAATATGTAAGTGTTTCCGGTGGGCACTGTTGGAAACTCCACCATATTTCAAAGGCACTGCCTAGACAAGTCCATTCCTCTTAATAACTCCGTAACGAACAAAGAAAGGGAATCTGAAAGGAAAGCCTCAGAAAGACCAGTGATCACTCTGAAGGAGCTGCATAGTTTAGTGACTGAGACTGGAGTGAAGGTACATCAGTCAACGATATGTAGAAGAGTTCTACATAAGTGATTTGTTTAATTGGGTTCTCGTTATCTACTTCTAAAAATCTATGTATATTTGAAGTGGATATGTCCAAGGATGTCAATTCAAGAACAAAAGTCTGAATACTTGTTTGCCCTCTACTGTGGATGTACACTGAATGAGTTTCTTTAGCTTTCTCTCATTTTCTCTTCAACTTTGGGAGTTATATTAGGGTAGAGTTGGTCATTCCACTCTAATTCACAGTCACATGACTAACACCAGACCTTGTGGTCACCAGAGGTGGACAGTAAGGATGTAAATGTAATTAGTTTCTGTACTTAAGTAGTTTTTCTGTGTATCTGTACTTTACTGAAGTATTTCCATTCTGGACTTTGTACTTTAACTCCACCACATTTCAAACTCTAATATCTGACTGTTTACTCCAGTACATTATGTGAAATGTGTCGTTCCTTTCGGCTTATGTGTGCATCAAAACGAAACAAACTTATTCATGGATTCTTAGCATCCATGGAAATGTCCATTTCAGGCCTGAACTACATTAAGGACCACCCGGAGGAAGGTAGGTATAGCAGGATGGGGTTAGTAAACAGATCAAACATATTGTGGGTAAATAGACCACAATATAGAAATACGTACACATGCACTTGTGACTGGCGAGCGTCTTTTTTGTTTATGAACTGAGACCTACAGATGCAGTATAGTAAAGGAAAACTAATTTTGAACCTGTTTAAAGCCAGTTTTTATTAAACTTAAACTTGTAGCTAAGTTGCAAATAAATCTTAAACTTGTCACACTTCCATGTTTTCCCTCTGCCTCCGATCCCCGGAACTCAGTGACGTTATGGTCACATGTCCCTCACCCACGTGTCCCGTACTTATGATCATTTGAATAGACATCAGTGTTAGTTAATGACCTTCTATTAAAAGAGCCTTGTTCCAGAAATGATAATAGGACATTAGAGCCCTAATAAATCATGTACATAATCATATTTGAAGATAAATACTTTAGTACTTTTACTCCAGTGGAGCTCTAAAAGGAGGACTTTCACTTTTACTGGAGGAGTACTTAACTCAAGTACATGGTTTGTGTACTTCGTCAACTGGTAGTCAGTGATAACATCTCGTGTATGTACCATATGCATTGTGTGACAGCAAAAACCTTTCAGGATAACGATCAAACAAATGTTGATCTAGAGATCATCTCATAGGTTTCTTAGATACATCAGGTCTGGAATCTGGAATGTCTATCAGCGGTCAATCAGTAACAGTATTTCGTCACGTTTGAAAAGGTATTTTGACACAATAGCTGCTGAAAAGTGTCTCAAAGCCATCTTCATGTTTCATTTATCCATCTCTTTTATAATTTCTCCTGCATTTTACAGGTCCTACTTTTTTAACCTGTAGCTTATCAGCGGACTAATTCTGCTCAAGCTTTGGTTGTAAGTAAGATCACGTCTACTACCAAGCCCTCCAGAGCTAGAGTCACAAGTATTGTGAAAATTCCCAGAGATTAGATTCCTGCAGTGACCCTCCCCCCCAACACACACGCACACAGACTGGTAGGCAGAAAGAGCTTAAAATGCCTTTCCCACTTTTTTCTTCTTTTTTGAAGCTGCAATTTTCTGTGCTACAGTGTGCAGTAAAACCCCTTGAATCAGAAACACTGTCATAATAAAGCTTACAGAGGCAGTTTCTCAGATTTTAAAAAATTTAATCATTTAAAAATGATCTAAAATTATCAACAGAATGTAAAGAAATAACAGTTTTGATGGTGCGCTGGAGATATCTACTGAAGTTAGCATGCTAACCATTTAGCCCAGGCCTCTCCTGTCTTGTAATACCACTTTGTACCTGAAGAGGCGAGTCACTGTAGCATTAAGAGAAATCTGTCCAACTTGACAGTATGAAGTAGCTGCTGCCCCAACGGCGTATTATAACCTGTTGTTGAAGATCCTCTTTGGTTGCATTGTGTACAGGTACATGACTGGAGTGCCCTCCTGTATAAAAAGCTGCCAAATCACCATCTCGAAAGACATTGAGGGTTCTCTCCCCTTTGACGTGACCTGGAAGTACACCACTCCAGACCAGCCAGGTGCTATTCATTCCACTCTGCTACACTTTGCTTGTTAAAACTGTGACTTAAACTATATTAAAACTTAATGGACTGCTTTTAAATTAGGGTACTTTTTAAGGGGGTCAGCTGATAATAAAGTGATTTGCACACATTGTGTATCTCTTGCTAAAACATCAGATAATTACACTTGTACAGGATTTATTTGACCTGACTTCTGTCTTTACTACTTGCTTTTGAAAAGTGTAAAAAAAAAGCATGAAAGTGTAAGGAAAACATGAGCAATGGGCTAAAAGGCTAGCTTGCTAACCAGCATTTCAAAGACTGTACATTTTAAAAAGTAACAAAAAAACATAAAATCAAGATTTCAACAATAAATGTACTGTGTTACAGAAAATACAAATGTCTTATATTTGCATAACACAATATATAAACTCACTGTTGCACCCAGAAGGAAGTGTGGGATTGCAGTGCTATTGGGAAGGAAGATAAAGATTACCAGGAACAATAAATTATGATACATTTAGACTGATATGATCAATATGTTTTGCCATGTTTACTAACAACATGCCAGACATCTCGGCATGGAATGGCAGAGGTTCCTAATAGTCACAACAAAGTGACAACAAACCGTTCATCTTGGTGCTGACCACGGTGCCTCCACACATGGATTCGTTGGTCATCTCCAACAAGACAAAAGCTGGACTCATCACTGAAGATGACCCACTGCCATTCTGAGTCACCCCATGACAGTCATGGCTCAGGAGGACTCATGGAGGGCATCACTGCTCGCTCGATGTCCACAGTCGTGGCTGTAAAGTCAGTCAGGTACAGCAATAAAGCCTGTCCTTGTTTACGTCACATGGGCAGTTGAGCGTGAAACTTGAATCATTAGCATATCTGACGTTGTCAAACCTACCCACCAAGTTTCATTCCTCTCGGTTGTTTCCTTCTGGGTGCAAACTATTCTTTTGACAAAAAAATAGACACATTATAATGAAAGTCCAAAAGTCCAATCCGATCAAAATCCAATCAAATCCTGAAGAATAAAATTATTCCCATAATTACACACCCACAATTATTCCCATCGGAATAGCCTGTTTCACTCGGAAATGCGCCACGTTAAGGAAGAACGATGCATTCTGATATTTACTTTAGCCTTGGTGTATACGAATGTGAAAATGTCACTTTTATCTCATCACATTTCACAACCTTGCCGTCTCTTATCTCTACCCGAACATGAACGCAAACTGGAAATCCACTTCGTTCTTCATACAGATGCCTTTCAACTACACCGTTATGTGGGAGTGAGATTCCTGCCTTTTGCAACTTACGGAGAAGCTTGTTAGTTTCACTGAAATTGCCCAGCTGTCCGACAGGCAATGCCAAGTTTGCTTGCCTTGCCATCAGTCTCCCTCCCCATGCCTGCCCAGCACTCTTGAGTTCCCATATGATATTAGCCATCGTAACCCTGGCTATATCGCTACCATCCACCATTTTAGAGACTGGGTCACTGTATGGATGACCTAGCAAATAGTGTTGAACTTTAGCAGCAGATAACCTTGTGGGTAGTCTTGATTTAAGAATTAACTCAGCTATGATTTTGCCCATAGCCCATACATCGGAGCAGAGGTCGCGAACACCGCCCCGCCTGATTTCTGGGGCAGCGTAAGCCTCATTCCCCCAGTTAGCAGCAGAGGACAATCCATTATAGGAAAATTTGGCCAGCCCCATGTCAACTATAACAGCCCGATAGGTGTTGTACTCCACCTGCAGAAACAGAGAGAAGTCAATCTGTAAAAGCAGAATTATTATTAGCAATGCCAATACTGGTTACTGAGCAGACGTGTTATGCCGGGACTACATGGTATTTTTGTCTTTTGGAATGCTCACTAGGTCAGATTAGGCAATATCATAGTGGCAGAAATGCTTGCTGGGTCGGGAGACTGGCAGCACTACACGTGTGATGCCGACCAATCATAGTTCACGATCACACAGCAGCAATATGTCCAAATAGACACAGATGCTGAAATAAAACTAACCTCTGCGTAAATAAGCTTGGCCCTAATACTGTTTAGTTAGCTATGCTAACGTAATCTACTTGGAGTTTGCTAATAGCTATAGTTACTTATGCTAGCTACTCGTTTTCCATTTGGACATCAACACAAAGTAGATTAAAGTTGTTCCTCACTATGAAACTCTAAGATGATCTGCTCCAACCAGCAAACACAGATACAGTCACACAGCATGGCTGCTACTAACAGGCTGCTGTTGGGGTTGTGATGCTAATAAAGGTGGAGCTGCTCCTCTCTTCAGTCTCTTCAGTGTTAAACACGGGGCGTAGCTGCTCCATGTCCATTTTGTTTGAGAAACTGTCCAAAGTGAAATGTGAAGAGCAAACTAACTTGTCTGGGATATTATTAAAGATATGTGAGTTGAAGATGGGCTTCATATGCACCAGTTTGTTTTGTGAATTTTTAGTTCCACCTTAAATGGTGCCACGGTTACATTCTGTTGCATGTACAACCTACAGTATTTAAGGTGGAATGGAACATTTGATGAAATAGCTGGCGAACAAAAGCCAACTTCGGCCTCATTTAAAGATGAACATCAGCCATGACTGTTGACAGTTTGGTTCCTTGGAATGGTAGTCTGCAATGGTAGATTTCTGAACATAGTCCACCAATTTCATTGCTACTGCTTTGTTCTTGTATGTAAATGTTGGAGGTGTAAATATTAGTCAACTGTTGATTAACTGTCATTAATATCAAAACATGTTTCTCCATTTTTTTCATTTTTTACTTTTATGCAGCAGCTGCTGTTTACACTGTGTGAAATTTTCATTATGAATAGAACAACAAAAATGGCCCAGAAAGGCTAGGAAAAAAGTGGTTCCTTTGACTTACATTACAATTAAATTCTATGTGAATTATCTGAACTCTACTTATTCACACGTTTTCATTCTATGGCCCCTTAATATTCCACTGGCCTTTAGCTTACACTGCTCCATGGGCATAATGGTTAGGGCTGCCCACTCTGGGCAAGTGTGCTCACTGCCCCCTAGTGTGTGTGTGTATGTGTGGGTTAAAAGTGGTAGACAAATTCCTGCAAAATGGTTCTAAATTCTAATTCTGAAAATTCTATTTTAATAATTGACAGGGTGTAAAACACAGATTCTTGTTCTGTTAACTTTTCAGTTCAAGTTCAAGTAAAAGTAATTTTTTTTATAGTGTACAAATAACAATATATATGTAGCACTTAAGTACTTCTGAAGGGTGATGTATTTCATTTTCGAAGAATGCTTTTGGACTAAAACATTTCACTTTTGCACAAGTAAACTTTTAATACTAAAGCAACTACTAAGTACTTTATGCACGCCCGATCCTCACCATGATATTGTCTGGCTTCAGGTCCTGGTGACAAATGTGTTTGCTGTGCATGTAGCAGAGTCCATCACACATGCCGTTGATGATTGTGACTGTGATGTCTTTATTCAGCTAAACAGTAGGAGGGTAAGAATAGACTGTAATTTACAAATGCACTTCATAAATGACCACAAATTATATAACTTTTCAGAAATTTCAAACTTGTTAAGCCTGAGCAATAAAGAGCAACTGTTGACCTGTTTATTTCCACAGAACTCTTTACCTGTATTCTTGTACGCCCACTGAAAATGACCATCTCCAAGTCTTCCCCTGAGATGTACTCCAAAGGAAAGCACCACCTGCCATCTGTTTCTAACCATGGGGTACCAAGTAGCCTCACCACGTTGTAATGCTGTGTTTGGCTGTGATTGTGGAATTGGCATTAAAAAAAATTGTTAAATGGCAAAACTATTGCACAAATATATAGCAGTGAATCATGGAACAAAGTACAAAATATGTATCTGATGTATCTAATAAACCTACGAGATGATCTCTAGACCAACATTTGTTTGATCGTTATCCTGAAAGGTTTTTGCTGTCACACAATGCTTATGGTGCATGCATGAGATGTTATCACTGACCACCAGTTGTGGACAAAGTAAACAAACCATGTACTTGAGTTAAAGTAGATACCCAAGGTAAAATACTCCCCAGTGTCAGTAGAAGTTCCTCCCTTTAGACCTCCACTGGAGTAAAAGTACTAAAGTATTTACCTTCAAATGTACTTAAGTATGGAGAGTAACAGGAGCATGATTTATTATGGCTCTAATGTCCTATTATCATTTCTGGAACAAGACTCTTAATCAGCTCAGTGTAGGTGAAAAAACTGCCCACTGTACCCTCGTTGGTGGGCTTCTTCACGCTTCTCTCGTTTGGACATGTTACATTTTTTGCTCAAACAAGTCAAAAGGAAGAACAGATTTGGCCATACTATAAAGTAAACAGTAAGATATTTAATTAACACATTACACTTACTGAGTTACTGTACACCAACACACTACTTACAGTACACTAACACAT
>CM067497.1:20552318-20577101 GCA_034552555.1 Semaprochilodus insignis
AAATGGACTGGAATTAAAATTTGATTCTATTGGGGGTGACAGTCTGTGTGCTTGTACTGATGTAAATGGTTAATGAAAACACCTGCAGGCTGAATAGGCATGAGCAACAGTACCTCAAAAAACACAGTTGAAATCGAGTATTATCAAGTACAGGGCTGCATAGCTGAGAACAGTGCTGAAACACTGGCATATTATGATGACATTGTGTTTCACTTATTAAAACTGATAGCATCCCACCACGATAGAAATGTGGAAATAATTAATAAAAGTGTCAGTAATCTTTATTGTTGCCATGCTTGAATGCATTTCAGCTAAAGGTTGTAATTGCTCTGTCAAGAAATCTGAAGCTGCTTGAGGGAAACACTTTAGTCAGAGAATTCTAAGCCTGTTTATAACCCCACAAATTTCTTACACTATTAAAGTCAATTCATTACAACTTTGTCATTTTGAATGTTTAATGTAATTATTAATGCTTAATGTAGAAATCTGTTTATTTATTTATCAAAGATCCACTGTTTGTATCTCTGAAAAGGGGGGATAGTTCTAGTTTCATGCATGTTGACTATGGTAACTGTTGTACTATAATAAACATATTAATTACAGGCTGACAGGGATGCGTTTACTACAAAAAAATCATTTGTATGAGCCCATAATTCATATTCATCTTAAATATTTGTACATTAAAGAGAGACCCATGTCTACAGAAAAAGACCCAAGGCTATAGCACCATTAGTCAAACCCCAAAGCTCCAGTTCTGGAGAGACTGAAATGCCTGTTAGACCTACCATCACCTAGTAGTGCAATTGAAGTCCCATAACCCACCCCTGCTTTTAATCTTGTGTCTTAAAAAGCTGTTTGGGGTGATGTTAGGACTCTCTCGATATTTCTAGTGGAGTTTTACACAGTGGTATTCTCTAAAACTAGGCCGGCAAGTGGGAGAAGTGGTCAGTAGATAGCAGCAGCCTCCTCTATTAGCCCGTCTGCTCTGCTGCAGGTCTTTCTTAACACTTTGCAGTGTGTTTTTAATTCCGAGTAAAATGGGGACATCTCTGGGGACAGCTCTAGCCAGGGACATGTCAACAAAAACGGGGACTGTACATGGAAAACAGGGACGTTTGGGCACCCTAACATTACTTGCTTCCTTCTCCTACTGTAGAGGAGATATCCGGTTACAAAGAACATAAACCAATTAAAGAGGGTCTGTTAGCAGCTGCTAGTGGGGGTTAAGTGGCAAGTCATCATCTGGTTGGATTTTATGGCCATAACTGGGATTTTTAAAGCTGGGATCGTGAAGCCACTTTAACGCTGTGCATTTGCAACATCAATGTTCTAGCCGTACTGTCAGCTTCTCTGGGCTGCACATTGTCCCAACTCAAGAAGTAAGGTCAAGTTACTTGACTTGGCTAAAACAGTAATGTTCCCCTGCCATAATCTCGGAATACAGCAGCCATGCGAAATCTGAGGTGGATATCCCTTAAAAGTCAAAGAAAATGTTTGCTAGCCTGACTTGGCTGATGAAAACATGGAACTAGCTGTTGGCTATTTAACACTGCAGTTGTCCTTAGCATGTCCTTCCTGGTGGGGGTAGCTTGAAGAAGTCATGTCAGATTTGGAAGTTTTACCTCATGTTCATTGGTACATCCTTGCTATGCGGTGCCGCCGAGGCCATGATGAGATTATTCTGATGTCTTTGTTCACAATCCCTTTTATAGAGCTGTAATCAATGAAGCAGAACGCATCGGAACGCTGTGTGGGAGATTAGAGCTGGATTAAAGCTGACAGGCCTAGTCTCTATGAATGAGTGCATTTGAAGTGAGAGGGTACGTCGATTTGCCTTTGCTTTGGGGATTTTGAGGGTGTGTGTGTGTGTGGGGTGGTGGTGGTTGTGTGACAACTACAAGGCCCAGTTTAGCTTATCAGCTGTATTTCTCAATCTGACGTGCTAACTGTGATGAACGCTGCCTGAAACGTGTTGAGAAAGATTGTGACAGACAGGCTAAAGAAAGGAGTGCAAACAGGGAATTGACTAAATCAGTTTTTATGCCAGTGTTGACATGATGAAAATACTCCGACGGATGCCCGGAGAACTGCAGTCACCAAAGCAGCTAAAAGAGGCCGTAATTTGAAATAGACAGTTCCACTCAATCAAATTCAGGGGCCCAGATTTGATATACTGTGAGACGTATTATGTATGCAGGTAAGGTTGAACTGCTGACAAGTTGGCAAGTTCTGATGAAAAGTCACGAAGTTTTGCACTACAGTCACGACGCTAACGTAGCTAATGGAAGCTTCTAATAAACTAGCATTGTGCTAATCACAGACCTAAATCGATACACATTTGCCTCAGGTAACTTTTGAGTTATTATAAAAAATGTATTTATGTGTTTTGGATGTAAACAAAGTCATTAAAATGAAACAAAGTTCACAGTGGTCAGAATTACACTCATCACAAAAAAGGAGTTGCACAAATAGCTGCACCCAGAAGGAACCAACAGACAGGAATGAAACCTGGTGGGTAGATTTGACATCGTAAGACATGAGAATGATTCAAGTTTCACGCTCAGCTGCACATGTGACGTAAGCAAGGACGGTCCTTATCACTGTACCTGACTGACCAAACAGCCATGATTGTGGACATTCAGTGAGTGGTCATGTCCTCCATGAGTCATCCTGTTAGTGCCAGCACCACTGGCAGATGGCTGCAAGACGCAGGACCACATGTACGCAGACCGTTACAACAACTGCCCGTAACACCACGTCACCAAAGACTGCAATGGTGTCGGGCCAGACTGTCATGGAGTGACTCAGAATGGCAGCTGGTCATCTTCAGTGACGAGTCCCGCTTTTGTCTTGTTGGAGACCACCAACGAATCCGTGTGTGGAGGCACCGTGGTCAGCGCCAAGATGAAGGGTTTGTTGTCACGCATCATGTCCAGAAGGCCTGGTGTCACTCCACCTCCACCCCTACCGCACAATCTGCAGGAACTGTGTGAGAATATTCAAGATGCATGAGATGGATTATCACAGGACACCATTAGGAACCTCTACAACTCCATGCTGAGAAGTCTGGCAAAGTGGTGGCAAGGGGTTTTGGGCAGGTTGACAACCCTCATCTTAAAGACATGAACACCCTCCCCACAGTGAGGTGAGAGCCAATGACATGGCAGAAATTCCGGGGTGACGTCTGTGGTGGCCCATCACTGGCCACCCAGCCACCTCTTTAATATCATCATCACTAAACGACATATATAACTTAGAAGACACGTGTTAATCACAACTAACTATTTATCATATTAGCTGCTTATCCTCCTGTCCTAGTGCTCATTGGATGGAAGGCAGGAAACAACCTGGACAGGTTGCTAGTCCATCACAAAGTAGCCACTCAGACATACACACTCACACACACCTAAGGGCAGTTTAGTATCTCTAACAAGCCTGACTTCATGTCCTTGGACAATGGGAGCAAACTGACATACAGACCCCACACAGAAAGGACCCTGGTTGCCTGGTTGTATGGTCGGGGAATTGAATCCAGGCCCTTAGTGCTGTGAGGCAACATCGCTCCCCACTGTGTCACCATGCACTGCTCTCTGAGTGGAGACCTCAGAGACCTTGTCCCAATGCACGCCCTAAGCCCTACGGTCTTCCTAACTCATTACACTTACTGAGTTACTGTACACCAACACGCTACTTACAGTACACTAACGCATTACACTTACTGAGCTACTGTACACCAGCACGCTACTTACAGTACACTAACGCATTACACTTACTGAGCTACTGTACACCAACACGCTACTTACAGTACACTAACGCATTACACTTACTGAGCTACTGTACACCAGCACGCTACTTACAGCGCACTAAGGCATTACACTTACTGAGTTACTGTACACCAGCACGCTACTTACAGCGCACTAACGCATTACACTTACTGAGCTACTGTACACCAGCACGCTACTTACAGCGCACTAACGCATTACACTTACTGAGTTACTGTACACCAACACGCTACTTACAGCGCACTAACGCATTACACTTACTGAGCTACTGTACACCAACACGCTACTTACAGCGCACTAAGGCATTACACTTACTGAGTTACTGTACACCAACACGCTACTTACAGCGCACTAACGCATTACACTTACTGAGCCACTGTACACCAACACGCTACTTACAGCGCACTAAGGCATTACACTTACTGAGGTACTGTACACCAACACGCTACTTACAGCGCACTAACGCATTACACTTACTGAGTTACTGTACACCAACACGCTACTTACAGCGCACTAACGCATTACACTTACTGAGCTACTGTACACCAGCACGCTACTTACAGCACACTAACACATTACACTTACTGAGTTACTGTAGACCAACACGCTACTTACAGTACACTAACACATTACACTTACTGAGTTACTGTAGACCAACACGCTACTTACAGCACACTAACACATTACACTTATTGAGTTACTGTACACCACTGATCATGAACACCTACTATAGGGACAATGAAAGAAACAGGATTCTCTATAACCTTGCATACTTAAGCGGACACATGCAAATGAGGAGTGTGAGGCTGCAAGTGCGAGTAAAGTGACCAAAGAAACCTGCCTGGGTTCTGAGACTTTCCGTGATCTGTAAAATCTGACACATACACACTGTACAGCTAAACAAACCTAGTGTTCGTCTACATTCAGCTACCAAATGACATTTTTCTCTGAAGAGTTC
This sequence comes from Semaprochilodus insignis, assembly GCA_034552555.1. Classification (NCBI taxonomy): domain Eukaryota; kingdom Metazoa; phylum Chordata; class Actinopteri; order Characiformes; family Prochilodontidae; genus Semaprochilodus; species Semaprochilodus insignis. The sequence goes on from CM067497.1 coordinate 20,557,059, forward strand.
CTTTAGGCATGAGTGTGCTGAAGTTGCAGGGCAGCTCGTACGTGTGCATTAGGCCGGGGCAAGTTCCACCCGAGTGTGTGGCTGGTGAGGGCAGGCTGCGGTCTTGTAGCGTGTCTGCTTAACGGAGCGAGAGAAAGACAGTGAGAGAAAGAGAGAGAGAGACCCCCACAGGCCCAGCCAAGCCACATCACACTCACTCTCTCCCCACCAAAACACCATTCATAAAGCCACGCTGCTGTCCTCCGTTGTTCCCCCCGTGGCGCTTTTTTGATGAATGAGATCTCTGATTAATCTTTTATATGTCTGAGGCGCACTACTGTAAATACAGGGCCGGCTGCTGCGCCGTATGTCTCCGAGGCGGCTGAGCTGCTACATGTCAGAAATGTAAAAAATGCTCTGGAAATTGAAGCTTCCCAGCCTCCGCACTCACGGAGCAGGAGGGATTCACTCAGGGGCTGGATATGCAAAGCACCGGCCACTTGTAAACAATTAGGTAGACAGTAGGGATACAAATTTTGCCTGCCAGAAATGGCGTATAGGCCTACAGAGAATACTGTACGAATGGTCTGAATGGTAAAGAAAACAGTGATGCGTTCTATCAGTTTGAGCTGCAGCCGAGTGAAAATGCCAGCTGTATAGAATTATTACGTGACTTCTATATGGGATGGTAAACAAGCAATTTGTAATCACTGTTCATGCTGAGTATCAAGAGGGGGCTCCACGCCCACCATTACAGGTTTGGTACCACTTGGAACACAAAAAGGGAAACCTTCAGGACCTTCTACGTCCTTTAAAGAAGGCCTAATGGTTTCTAGAAGCTCATTTGTAGTTCATTATTATTCTATAGAATTATTATTGCATTTTGACTCTGCCAGTATTAAGGTTTTACAGTATCAAATTTTAGTTTTGATATATTTAGGGCTTAATTACTGAAGTGCTGACCAGACAATTATCTAATCAGGAATTCTTTTTCTTTGTGGTATCTGGGTAGATATAGCTAGATGAGCTCTCCAATTGGTCAAGACTTCGAGAGCTAAACAGAAGGCCTATTGTGTCAAATAGACACCAGCATAATTACATACACTAAATTGGCAAAAGTATTCGCTCGTCTGCCTTCACACGCATATGAACTTGAGTGACATCCCATTTTTAATCCATAGGGTGTAATATGATGTCGACCCACCCTTTGCAGCTATAACAGCTTCAACTCTTCTGGGAAGGCTTTCCATAAGGTTTAGGAATGTGTTGTGAGAGCAGACACTGATGTTGGACGAGAAGGCCTGGCTCTCAGTCTCCGCTCTGATTCATCCCAGAGGTTCTGGGAGTTCTATCGGGTTGAGGTCAGGCCAGCCAAGTTCTTCCACGCCAACTTCGCTCATCCATGTCTTTATGGACCTCGCTCTGTGGACTGGTGCGCAGTCATGTTGGAACAGGAAGTTGGAACCAAACTGTTCCCACAAAGTGGGAATATGAAAGTGTCCAAAATCTCTTGATATGCTGAAGCACTGCGAATGTGAATTCAATGATTTGGATGGGTGAGTGGATACTTTTGGTGATATAGTGTATCTGAGCATTCAATCAGAACCATGCTCTGATTTCCAATAAGTGGGATCTTTTTACCAAAATATAGGTCACTCTATGCCTCTGGAAGTTCTAGATACGCCACTGATCGAATACGAGCTGCAGCTTAATCCACAGGTTGTTGGAAATTCTCAGTTCTACTGAGAGCATCACTGTGAAACTGCTAAGACAGAATATATGCTAACATATCTGTCACAAATTTCAGGTAAAATATGGAAGACGGAACATCATGGAGTTTTTTCATCATCCTTTGACTACACTTTGACACTCCTGGCTCAAACTGAAAGGCCTAGCTCTCATCGTCACAGTTCACCGCCGTTGAAAAGGGTGACTTCCTGCTCGACACCCAGAACACAGCAAACAGCAGAAGCAGAAATGAAAGCCCTTACTAGTGTGGCAGTGTTAGGTTTTACACTAGATTATTCTTATCAGGAATTTTATTTTGAAATTTGCGAATGGCTTTGTGGTTGGAGCGCTTCATTGAGGACTGAGAAGGGGTGGAATTATTTTATGTAAATATTGTTTCTTTCTATAAATGTCTTTCATTTTCTTTGTTATTGTTTATAATTTTCTTCAGCTTGAGAAATATATAAAACGGTAGTTTTGTTTACTATAGCGAGTCCGACATTGGCAGTGGTTTCACAGCTGTCACGTGAGTAAAGCAAAACGCGAGCTGCGCCCCCGCCCCCTCCTCATCTTCTCTGAAAAACGCCATGGCGAGGCCAGGTATGTACAGGTGTAGCTCAGTGATTGAAAATTGTTATATGTTAAAATTTCCCTCATAAAACGAGTTAATCCAGTCAGTTGAAATGTTTACGCATACACTGGGTACATTGTTGTGTTGTTAAAACACCGTTCTATGTGTGTTTAGTTTTAGGCGCTAATTAAGGTGGAATGATAATTATGAAGTGGAAGCATGGCTGTTCTCAGAGCATTGCTTTGATGTATTTGGTTGTTTTAAGGGAAATACTGTAACTTTTATCCACTATTTCTGGAGTTTATCTGTTTAAGAGTTTGTTTATTGAACGAGCTTTGTTGTAATCCGAGTGCACGTTGTTAACAGGCGGAACTGAGGCCGAGCGAGACAAAGCTAACGGAGCCTGTTATAAACCGTCTTTGTGGAGTCACTCCGTGCAGGTATGTCAGGTGTGGTTTTTATGTTGGTAAATATGTGACTCATTACTGTTCAGTAAACGGGAGCATACAGTTTGCCATATATGCTTTTTATTTTTAAATTACTGTTATTTTCTTTTAATATGCTATTGGTGAATGTGTCCTCTCTGAGGGTGCGAGACCAGGCGGAGTTGAGGTCGAGCGAGAAAAAGCCAATAAAGCCTGTTAAAAACCGTCTTTTGTGCACTTCGTGCAGGTGGAGAAAATAAATTCCCCCATCCAGTTAACCTGTGGTGTCCGTGTCGTCACTGCAGTTCTTCAACACGTCGCAGAAGTATTCAATTCAATTCAATTCAATTCAACTTTATTGTCATTATACCAGTNACTATGGGTGTGAGAGCGATGGGACGGTAGTCGTTCATGCATGTGATGGTGGACTTCTTTGGGACCGGGATGATTGTTGTGGCTTTGAAGCAGACAGGAACAGTAGACTGTGCCAGGGAAAGGTTGAAGATGTCTGTGAAGGTGGGGGCCAGCTGGCTGGCACAAGCTTTCAGTACCCGCCCTGGGATGCCGTACCCTGTTACTCTAACACACCTACGCTGTTTCTAGCCTGAGTAGGTTCAGAAAAGACACTACCAGAATTTCACAGAATTCGCTTTGAATGAGCAGCCATTCTCTGTTGTTCCCCAAGTTTGCTTCACACAAACTGTTTCTGTCTGTGGTCATTTTTTCTTGGTGCCTGGTTACTTTTCTGTCCCGTCGTGTCCTGAACTGGGTTTTGAATAGTCCTGTACAGATGATCTACAGATACTTTCTGGAGATGTTCAGTTGATTATGAACGGCATTAAGGTTAGGGTTAGGTTTAAGAATAGGTGTAGGTTTTGCCCTTAAGTTAAGGATTTAGTTATTAGGGTTTAGAGAGGGTTTATTGTTTTTGGGTTTGGGGTTGAATGTTATGGTTTAGGGGTAGTTGTTAGGGTTTAGGGATAGGGGTTTTGAGTTTAGGGTCAGGGTTAGGCTTAGGTGGCTGGGATTATTGGTTTAAGGTTGAATATAATGGTTTAGGGATAGTTATTAGGGGTTAATGGTTTAGGGATTGGGGTTTTGGGTTTGGGCTTAGGATTTCGGGATTGGGGTTTAGGGTTTTTGGTTTAGGGTTAGGTGGCTGGGGTTATTGATTTAGGGTTTAAAGTTAAATGTTATGGTCAAGGGATAGTTGTTAGGGTTTAAGGACTGGGTTTTTGAGTTAGGGCTTGGGGCTAGGTGGCTGGGGTTATTGGTATAAGATTTAGGGTTTAGGATTGAACGTTAAGATTTATGGTTAGATATTAGGGGTTTAGGGCTTACGGTACAGGTTAGGTTTAGAGATAGATTTAATAGATTTGGTGACACTTTATTTGGAGTGGTCCTTTGAGAAAATAGATACATCAGTAACATCACATCAATAGTGTAGCAACTATTAAACATCTAAATACAGGTTTAGGGTCATGGACATTGGTTTGCATATGGACGTCCTACCAATATTGTACCTTACAACGTCTTAAGTTTAAAGCTAGCTTTATATAATTCCTTTGTGCTTCAGAGAGGCCCAAACCGACACGGCATGCTAGCGTTTGATTCAGCTGAAAGGTAGGGTGCTATGTGAAGGATCATGTCATGACTTGGAAACACAGTACTTACTGCCAGACATGGAGGAGGTAAGAGCTGATCAGTGTGTTAACGGTAAGTTATCAGAGCTGTCAGTCAATATACATCAAGCATGGGTGTAGATGTAGTGTATCAGGTTAATTACTCCCCCTTACCTCTACCGCCTGCACTACCAACACATTCTGTACTTTGTAGAAAATCATATCACCAAAAAAGAGTCATTAGGAGCTTTTTATTTCTTCAGTAATAGGTGGTAAACTAACTAGTCAGTAGCCACCGTGATTTAAAACTAAAACTAAAAACCTGCTAATGAACATCACCAGCCTGTCACTGTGAACAGTAATGTCACCTGACGGATTGTGTGCTCCTTCAGGGTTTCAGGTGAGGTCCTAACTGTGACAAGGTTTGGAATTATAGTTTCACACAGTATTGAAATTTGCCTTGTAAAATGAACACGAACGTTGTTGGATGAGATGGGTAATGGGTGCGTTGGTGTGTCCCTACCAATGTTGAGACCAAACCTACACCCTTAGTCAGGGTTAGGGTTGAGTTTTGGGGTTAGCTTAGGGTTAGGGTTGGGTTTTGGGTTAGGCTTTGCTTAATGGACGTAACATATTAAGACTACTTAATTTAAGATATGTAGAATACACTTAGTGTAAGTAATGTGTCAGTGGTAGTGACGTAGCTTAAGGATTTTTACATCAATGTATTCAGAGTAGCTTTTCATAACTGAAAACGTTACTGAACCCTGTAAAATCTGATGGTCAGCAGTATGACCAGGATTTGAACCATAGATAATGACCAAACAAGGCCATTTCGCAGTCCAGTCTCATATTAGCTAGCTAGTTTGTTGCAAAAAAAGCTTTTCCAGTTTTTGCAAAAGTGAAGGTCAGTAATGCTTCCCAACCACATATTCATCCACAGTTTGCATTTCCTTGAATAAACAAGTCTGGTCACTTTTCTTCTTTGTGTCATGTGATAATGGCACGTTTCTTGATGCGCTTTGACTGTGCCGAGCTCAGTACAGGCCTTTCTTAATATAGCAATGCAGAACCATTTTTGGATCATTTTCCTTGCTGGCTTTGTTGTAGAGGTGTTAGTAAGGCTGATTTATGTCCCAACAGGCATCTAAAAACAAACACTTAACATCAGGCTTTTACAGAAAGGCGAAGGAGGAGAGCAAGCATCATAACTACTTTCTACAGAAGTCCAGGGAGGCCATGAGGTAGTCATAGTCCTCTGGCCTGTTATCCTGAGATCATTAAGACTTAAGTGTCTTGTGGTCTCAGGATAGCAAAAGCTGTAGATCTTATCTTGAGATCACAAGACAACAACTTTTGTTATCCTGAGATCACAAGACAGTTAAGTCATGATCTCAGGATAACAGTCCAGAAAATGATAACTTCCTCATGGCCTCCCTGGACTTCGGTAGAAAGTAGTTATGCAAAATTGCACCTCTGCAAAATTAAGCTAGCTAGGAAAATGATCCAAAAATGGATCCGTGGCCGGCCTCAAGGTAGCCAAAATGACAATATTGAAAATGTGGTTTGATCTGCTCATATTCTTTGGCTCACCTATTTTCGGGACATTACTCTTCTGGAGTGTACTACAGCCGGGATAAATGGAGCCAACATAAGAACAACAGTGTCCTGGTCTCACATTGAGAAGGAGCTGTTGAAGTTAATGAGAGCTTAATGACATGTGTTAACCACTATGAGTTTGAAACTCTCTAAAGCCTAATTTTATTATTATTATTATTATTATTATTATTATTATTATTATTATTACTCTCCTCATACGTGAGTGTACCACTGACCATCAGTAGTGTCAGTATTAATGCCCTACTGCTGGTATCTAACTGTAACTACTGATGCTATACCTATTGTGAAGAACCTTACAGGCATATCTTGGGCTCTGTGAACATAGCTCTCGTGTTCCACGTGCTTAGTTGCTAATAAAATATTGATCACAAAAAAATGGACCTGCATTGCTATATGAAGAAAGGCCTGTACAGAGGTCAGCACAGCCAAAGAGCGATATGAATTTGTGCGATACAGCTCCCAAATTTTGAACTCGGCAGGAAGTTTCCCGTGAGAAATTGTTCTTCATCACACCAGTTTCCTGTGAAATGAATGTTTCGCTGTCACAAAGCTGGCATGAGTGTCACGCCTTGCCCTGATTTCTCCCTACCTGTTGCTGTGTTTACTTACCTTTCCTCATGCTCCTGTCATTTTCCATATGCTTTTGTTTATTTGGGTTTCTAGCACCCCCTTGTCTCCGCCCTCATGCCACGCCCCTCACCGGTTCCCAGTGTCTGGCTCCTTCTGTTCCCAGGTGTTTCTTGTCTGCTCCTCTGTTTGGGCTCTGTCTGTCTGTTGGTGTAATGTTAGTTCGTAGTGCTTGGTTGTTGTGTCCTGTGTGGTGTCCTCTGTGTTCTTGGTTTTGTTTTCTTCTCTTAATGTTTCGTCCAAGACTGTCCAGCTCTCAACATTTCAGCCTGAACTTGAACTTCAGGTAATGTCAATATGGACTCTAATAAATAAACTGCAGATATATCCACCACCCCTGCCTGCGCAGTCTTCTGATGAGTGGGGCTTTAGGAAGCTGCTGATTGGTTAAAACGTTTGTCAGTGCCCAATCACCATGGGGACCACACTGTAGGTAAATGTATGCGTTTGTGCTTCTGCAAGGGCTAACCACTTAATCGCCATGAAGCATTTCAGCCTTAAGCTACTTTCACACCAAATGTGGTATGTGCTGTGGTCACTGCTTATTTGTGCCAGATAGTGGTTCTTTTTGTGTTGTTTGAATCCTGGACTGCTAGAGATTTCCTACCTTTCCTTTTCTTCCTCTCCAGCATAAACAAGTACTGTAGGTGTGCAATGCTAATGTTTGCATTAACAAATCTATGCATGTGGCACCAAAAGTTTAGCCACAGCTACTCATAGAAGGTTCTCCTTATGTTTATCTTCATGCTTTACTTTAGAATAAAAGAGGAGGACATCAAACTAAAAAATAGCACTCATGGAATTATACAGTCCACCTTAAACAGCTCTGAAATGGAACTTTACAGGAGGGTAAAACAGCTTTCTTTTCCTGCAGTTGAGGCTGATAGAACAAGGTTTTTTCTAAGCAGTTTTGGAGCAATTCTATTGGTCTGTCCCTCATGAATATTCACTAAATTCGAAAGGGGAACTAGAGCTTTTAAAAATAAAAGAGAGAAAAATTATTGCGCAACAGAATACTGAATATATTAGAGCGATATAGCAAAATGGCAATAGGCGATATGGCAAAAATGCAATCATCGCCAAAAAAATATTTGCACCCAGCGGGAATCAACCGACAGGAATGAAACTTGATCTTGGTCAGCACCAAGATGAAGAGTTTATTGTTGCACGTCCAGAGGGCCTTTTGTCACTCCACCTCCACCCCTACCACACAAGCTGCAGGAACTGTGTGAGAATATTCAAGCTGCATGAGATGGACACCATTAGGAACCTCTACAACTCCATGCTGAGGCATCTGGCGTGTTAAGTTAGCGGCCCGACGCCATACTGAGAGACACTACTTCTGTATGTGTAGCTCAATAAATATTCCCCATATCAGTCTAAATTTGTCATCATTTATTGTTCCTGGTGACCTTTATCTTCCTTCCCAGTAATGCTGCAATCCCACACTTCCTTCTGGGTGCAGCTGTTCTTTTGATGATGAGTGTATTAGAGGTGGAGATATGGTAGAAATTTAATTCTGTGGTACATCAGGAGCATATGTGGTATATCAGGATATGTACTGTTTCAGACTCTTATCAGTTGGAACTGTTAAGTGTGAGCCTGCAGAGTCTTTAAAATCACCAACAGCCGCCATTTAGATGAGTGTGTCTAAACTTTTGACTGGTAAGGTACATTGAATTATAACCCCTGTATCATAATGCGCCCTATTGGCCAAAACCAAGACCTGGCCAAAGAGCATGTCCCGCAACATATGACCCCGTTTGTAAGTGCACACCTGAGTGGCACCTGCCATTGAAATACTGTGTCTGGAAGATTTAGCGGTGAGTTTCACACCTTCAGTATGAAAGCAGCTTGCAACTGGCTAAATCCAATCCTGGAGTATGATTATTATCCTAGCCTGGCTGACTCTGGGCCCTGCTTTAATTCTTATTTATTGCTGTCAGACAAACCCGTCCCACATCCTATAGATTTAACTGCTAGTCTCAGTGAACGTGAGCCAGCACACCTGTCTCTCATCGCACTGCCGTCAGGTGAGCCGCCTGGTTGGAATTCTGCTTATAGACCCCTCTTTGTTCATCAGTCACTAGCTAAATCCATCTGTCAGCCCCATCTACTGCTTATCAAACCTGCACGAGTGCAGGCAGGCAGGGCTGGGGCTTCTGCCTTTCGCTCTGACATTTAAGCGGGTTTCCCACGCAAAGTCTTATTAGCGGCCTGTGTGCGGAACCTGGCTGGGTTGCTGACCTTAGGAAAGTGGATTAAGTCATCAGGACCCGGAGTGACCGGGCACTGCTGAAAAAGATATTGCAAGCCTGTGCTGTGATTGACTGTTGACATATTGAAGCTGCGGTATGAATAAAATGCTTTTTTATTGATGCCCGGTATGAATAGAGTGCTGTTTTTCTCTCTCTGAGACCTTTTTCTTATTTCTCTCTTATGTGTTTGCAGATGCGCACACCAGAAGCATGTGCATAGGAGCTGAATAGATGAGCATCTATTTCTCGGCTTTATTGTCTTTTCTCCGCCCGTCTGCTTGGAATCCTCACTTTCTGAGTGCAATTTGAGGCACACTGGAAACGGCACCAGGCTATAGAGTAATGTGATGTAGCCTACAGCTGCTTTCTGATTGCGCTGGGTGCATTCAAGTCTCATTTTACCCTCCGCTAATCACATATTTGGGACTATTGCTTTTGCGTTTATCTACTGTACTCATAAAAAGGAGCTTTCCACCTCCATTGTAGATACAATTTATACTCCCTCTCTCCCTCTCTCTCTCTCCCTCTCTTCCCCCCTGTAACGACAGGGGAGGCTTTGCTCTGATCTCGTCTCCTCCAGCGTCACAGGAGCCTGGAGTGAGGGAACGTCCTCAGAGCACAGGAGAGAGAGCGGGAAAGTGGGTAAGAGGCAGAGAAAGAGTGAGGGAGGGAGGTAGTGAGTGAGTGAGAGAGAGAGAAAGGGAGAAAAGGAGAGAGAGTGGGTGAGAAAGACAGAGAAGGAGGGGGGAGAGAGAGATGGAGGCTGAGAGAGGCTTTGAAATAGTGAAAAAGAGAGAAGGAGGAGGAGGAGGGTGGATGAGAGAGAGTGAGAGTGAGGAAGGGAGAGGGAGGGAGGCTGAGAGAGCGAGCGAGAGAGGCTTAGAGTGAGTGAGCCAGGGATATAGTGAGGGAGAGAGGAGGTGCTGCATCAGTTTAGCTGCAGTAGTCAGAGGACAGCGGCGGCAGTAGCAGGTTTAAACGGTGCTCCGCTGCTCTATTCTATTGTCCAGCTGGACAGCGCTCCGTCCACCCACAGCAGCCATAACGGAGCTGGACAGGGGCTTACAAGACAGTTGGAGCTACTAGATAACCTACGGTTCTTCTACAGGACTCTGCTGACCCTCTCTCCATCCTCTTGCGGGACCTCTCTCCTTTTTTTCCCCTCCTTCCTTTGCCAGGCTTGCCCTCTTCTCAGGAACTGTCTGGATTTCGGTGGCCCCCGGGGAGAGTCATGGGGCAGGGGGAGAGGGGCGCAAGGACAGCGTGGTGGAGACAGAGCGTCCCGAGCCTAGTGTGGAGTCTAGTGTTAGTGTGCTGTGGAATCCACGCTGTTCACGCTCAGACCTCAGGGGACAGCAAGTCACTGTACTTCTGGGAGACAGGTATGGAAGCCACATTCGTAACTTCTGCTGTGGAGCTCTGCCTCAAGCATTGGGAAAACATGCTAGAATTGTTGGGAATTGTTGAAACACGGAACACTGAGTCACCTTGGAGACCGTGTTCCCTGCACATTCGCAGAACTGGGCTATATCTGTCCTAAATAACTCAGGAGGAGACGCAGATCTGAGCACTCGCATTGCAAAAGGGGTTATGTGGTTTCCTGTTCATCTTGGATAACAAGGTGGCATTCTGACACGGCATTATCCGAAGTATACTCCTCATAAAGTGGAAGCGGATTTTGAGTTGTGAGGGATCATTAACAGCAGTTTTTTTTATAATTGGTACCACAGTGATAATACGCATAGATGTTATTAGCGGAGTACTATAGGTTAAACTGTGCCTGCTTTCTGATGAAGGTAATGGGGGTCACTGTGTAGTTTCAGTTTTCCATGGATCTGATTTGCATAGACATTGTTCCCAATGCATTATAGGTTAATCTGTTCATGCCTTTTTAATGAAGGTGGAGCGAGTTTTACATATCCATAATACAGATAGGCATAGATATTGTTTAAGTTCAATAGAAGGAAATGCGCTTGGTTCTGTTAATGAGATGGAGATTGATAGTTCTATTTCTCCATAGTAAAGATATACATAGATCTGATCTAGATTAGTATTTTTTTATGACTAAAAATTTAATAAGGAATGCTCTGTAGTTGTATTTTTCCTGGCTCTAATAGACAGAGAGTACTATCGGTCAACATGTGCATACTTCTCTGATGTGTAGAGGTATGAATAGAGTGCTGTAGGTCAAAATGTGCATGTCTTAATGAAGGTAGTAGGGATGTATCTGTAGTTTTAGATCCCTATGGTTCTGCTATAGATATGCATAGATATTGCTACATTTCAATAGACCTAATGGTTCCTGGTTCTGTTAAGGTGATGGAAATTGCTAGTTTAATTTCTCCATAGTAAAGATATTCATAGATATTGCTAGGTGAGCCATTTCATGAATTTAATGGGGAATGCTCTGAAGTGGTGTTCCATCATGGTTCTAATACACAGAGAGTACTGTAGGTCCAAATGTGCATGCCTTAATGAATGTAATAGGTATTTGTAGTTTTATATCCCTATGGTTCTGCTATAATATGTATGGATGTTAACATTTCAGTAGACCAAATGGCACTTGGTTTTATTAAGGTGGTAAAAAAATGTATAGTTCTATTTCACCATAGTAAAGATATACATAGATCTTGCTAGATTCGTTTTTTATGACTATAACTTTAATAGGGAATGCTCTGTAGTTGTATTCCTGGTTCTGATGTACAGAGAGTACTAGCGGTCAAATGCGTATACTTTTCTTATATGTAGAGGTATGAATAGAGTGATGTAGGTCAAAATGTGCATGTCTTAATGAAGGTAGTAGGGATTTGTCTGTAGTTTTAGATATTGCTATAGTTCAATAGACCTAAATGTGCTTGGTTCTATTTAGGTGATGTAAACTGATAGTTTGCTTTCTCCATAGTAAAGATATACATAGATGTTGTTATATTAGTCATTTTTAATGACCATGAATTTAATGGGGAATGCTCTGTAGTTGTTCTAATATGCAGAGAGTACTATTGGTCAAAATGTGAATGCCTTTCTTGAAGGTTGTAGGGATTTGTCTGTAGTCTTGTATCCCTATGGTTCTGCTGTTTTGAGATGTTGAGATACTGCTCTTCATGATGGGACAGCTCTATAGGTTCTGTGTACACAAGAAACATAAGGCACTGAAAGCTTTAATGGTGGTCTAAGGAGTTCCAAGAAACACTCCGCTTCGGGAAAGCATCCTAACGTTTGTTGCATCTTCTGTCCTGATATTCCTGATATCTAGTTTCCGTTGAATGGCCAATTTGTTAGCAGTTAGTGAGAGCACACGCTACACTGTTTTGTCTTTCCTTTGGCCCGCGTGCTCTCAAATCGATGCACCGTTGTCTCTGTGCTCATGGGTTTTTTTTAAAAGAGGATGTAGCTGAGTAAGGAGATTAAAAGGGGACAGGATTTATGCTGTGAAAACAAGCCGGGAAACAGGCCGAAGAAGAGCGTAGCATTGTGGGGTGGGGGGGGAGAGCAAACTTAGCCTGCTTAGCATATTTCTCCCTCCATGTCAATGTAATTACACGTCGCCCTCATATCAGGCACTTACACACATGTCACAAAGAGCTAAACGGTGCAAAACATGACAGTGGATTGGGAAACACTTGTTTCTCATTTCATGCCTATCAAGGACAAGCGTTGTTTAATTGCATGACAGTATTGAAGCAGCACGGGGGACAGGTGTTCCAAAATCCACCTTCATTTTATGGGATACGACGACGAAGCTGGAGCTTCCAGACAACGGCATCATATTATTGCGCATCTGAGAGTGCTTAGGGCAGGCAAAGGCAGTTTTGACTTATGACGCTCAGTATGCATAATGAATCCAGCGGAAGCTGGGCTCTGAACTGCAGGGAATTGGCTCATCTCTCTTTTATTGGTTTCACGGAACTACAATATATCAGCTGTCTCTCGCCGATGGAGACATTTAGAGGAAATGATCACACTCGTGCTCTTCTCGGCATCATTCAGGTGGTGTTCAAGAAAAATCCGTTTTCTCAATGGAAAGCTTTAGAGGCAGTTTGCTGCAAAGAGACTATTCGAATACTATACAGAAGTTATTGAATGCTGACCATGAACCGTATGTAGCTGATTTGAACACATACTTTCCAGTGGCAAACACAGTGTTCCATATACTCCACTGTGCGATTCAACAATCTGAATAGCTTTAACACTCAAAAGCACCATTTATTCTTTGAATTGTTTAATGTGACGGATTATATCATGTCAGCTGATGTTTGGCCTCTGCCTCTGGCTGATCCTTTTACCCCCTTTGGCCAATGCCTATAGCATGGAGGGCCCCTTTGAATTATCCTAGGAAAGAAAAGACAGTGATCTCCCTTTTCCTGAGGGCAAATTACCCCCAAGACACCCCTAACTCAAATGTGCACAGTTTAACCTTTACTGGTATTCATTAAAATGGACAGAAGTACAGCCCATAAGACTGGCATCCCATGCTAGCAAAACCAGCATAGACCAGCATGGCTGGTCACCAGCAAAACCAGCACATTGCTGCTGTTGGGTAGGTTTCATTTTGAAGATCATTTTTCATTTTGAGGTTTTGTTCCAACAGCAGCAATATGGTTGGTAGCAATGGAATATGTTGTGTTTTGGTTGCTGGTATGCTGGTCGGCAGCAATGCAAGTTAATATGCTAGTCACTGTCAAAACCAGCATATGTTGTGTTTTGATGCTGGTGTCCCGCTCTTGACCAAGCCAAGTGACCACCTAAACCAACACCAGACCAGTACTAAACCATTTCGACCTTTTAACATTCTGCTCAACTTTTTGGTACAGCATATTCTGAGTCACTATATCTTGGATGAGAAAGGTGTGAAACTTGACTCAGTCTGATTGTGCCATCTCTACCAATTGGCAGAGGCAATTTCAACGTATTATAGTTTCAGAGCTTTTGGTAAACAGAATTATGTAACTTTATACAACAAAAAGGAGTCTAATAAGGGTAAAGTAATTTCCTAAAAACATGCATTACCAAATGGTCTAGTTGTTTCTTTATGCTAAAGTTGTCTATGCTAAGCTAATGTAATTAAAATTGAATTCTTGGTTTTTATTATTGGCTCAATAAAAATATTTTAAAAATCTATTTCTTTTTTCTTGCTGAGGACTTTAAAGAGTTAAGCCACCAAACACCAGTTTAAACCTATATGCTACTTTTGTCTGTCAGTCCAACAGCAAGTCAGTTAGTCTATTACAAATTACTTAACAGTTCAATCCAGTGGGAGGCAAGATGATTTTATGCAGTTTGCACAATGCTAATTAGCACTAATGAGCTTCCATTGCTTGTTAGCTCCATTAGCCTCAACGTTTTAAAGAAGCAAAACTACAGGGACAAACCTAGGACTCCAAACATGTCTCGGTTGCTCAGCTGCCTTTTGGGTGAAGGGGATATGATGCAGAATTGTACTATTCCTTTAATCATGGCAGCAGTTTTTTGTTCCCTACAGACTCTTACAGACCCCCACCTCCTCCCCCCCACACACAAATCCGCCCGGTGTTCAAGGAACTATTCAGCCCAGCAAATATTGACCCTGTAAAGACCCAAAATCAATGAGCGCATCTGAGGAAGTGTTAAACTTCATGCTTAATCTTAGTCCAGACATCACACTCAAACGATTTTCCTTGGAAATTGCTGAAGGGTTGTTACAGTGTCCTGGTGAATACTGTACCCGCCAGTGCCGCTCATGAGACGAGCGCACGCAGAGGCATTCAATTAATCGATTGACGACACAAATAACACCAGCGTCCGGTTTTAAAGCTCTCTTCCTGACAAAACATGCACACACCTTGTTAGTTCTCCCCGGGGAAGTGACCATGCTAACATAGAAGAGCCTGTCAGTAGGGCTGGAGTGCTCTAGTCCTTTTCCGCTTGTCACTTGAATTACTCCATAGCAAAACAAGCACGCCCTGAACTTGCTTTCCCACTAACACTTGGATATAAGGCTAACGCTTTTCTGTATGGCTTTTTGTGTCTCTCTCTCTTTCTCTGTAGTACATTTTTATCCATATTGTTCATTCACTGAGGGCTCAGAGGGCTATCCAATGTGTCAGAGGTTTCTGCGTCTCTATAGAAACACGTCCAAGTCCTTTATATCGACTAGAAGCAGAGAGCGTATTCTAAGACTGACGTACTAGCATCTTCACGGGCTTCTACTGGTCCTACTGAGAAGCACATAGAGCCCGGCTGCTGTTAAGTAAGCCCTTCAAGTGTCGTTTTGTCAGTCCTTATCATAACGCATACAATACCGAGATTAGCAATGGCAGCATGAGAGCTGGCTTGTTATAGGATTAGGGCTTTTGCACCTCATCAGGTTTTGTTCCTCAAGCCTTGGAAGGAAGAGATAACGTCAAGACTGGTGAACCTCCATGCTTGGAGCGAGCCTTGTTCCTTTTTAATACTTATCCATCATTTGTACACAGATTACAGAGATTACGTGCCGTCACCCTGTGTCTCTTTTTGTGGAAGTCCTTACAGCCGTGCTGTCAAAGCTGCTCACAGTTCGCACCACATTAACTTGCTGATAAGCCTCGTTAGGGCGGCTGGATGGTGCAGGCTGACGTCTAATAGGCACATGAAGGGCTTCCCCCACTGGCTTAGTCATCTTTCTATTACTGTCTGTCCTAGCCTGTAAGCCTCGAACGAGCAGGCTTGGCGTGGTCTTCTGTATCTTAGCATGATGCCCCAGCATGTTCTCTGTCTTAGGCTAACCATACACTAGAAGACTTTGAAAAGACTCTGGAAAGACATTTAATAGACTAAAGTCTGACGCTCTCTCACATCTAAAGACAAGTCACAGACTTTTAGTCACATACTAGTCACAGGCTATGATTTTGCAAAGACTGGGAATCTTGCAGAGTCACTATTTACAAGACTGCAACTACATTTTGAGATTATTTCCGATCATGTTCGCTGGTAGGCTAAATGTAAACACTGTAGCCCCGTTCGGAAGTGTTTTAGCTAGCTAGCTAGTTAGCTTTAGCATAGCATAACTACCCTTAGTTACAAGATAGGATAACATGAAAATAGCTTTAAAACGTGCGTGATTTAGAACCGGACTGTTTACTGTGCATTTCTGCGCATTAATGAACTCTTGGATGAGTTTACGTTTGTGACGTCTCGGGGCCCATGCCGTTTGGAGCTGAAAAGAGCTCTCCTATTGGTTGTCGACAATGTTCACGTCACGTTCATGTCACTTTTTTCGCATCTTTGTCTTAGGCCATGTGGACCTGGTATATCTTTCTCTGGTGTAGTGTGGAGACCTTACATCTTCTCTGTCTTAGGCCATGTGGGCCTTGCAAAAGTATCTAATTGCCATTAGGTTCAGGTTTGTTTTCTTGGGCCAAGATGACCAGCACTTTAACCTTTTTGGCTTTAGCCTTGAATGCTAAACGTTGTGCACTAGACGTTCATTTACTTGTTGCCTCATTGTCATGTACATGTCATTTTAGGTGTTTGGGTACTTCATATTGAACTAACTTTATAGGCACTGCTATCAGTTAGATCATTTAAGGCCAAGTAGACAAAATCAAAGGAAGAGTAAACGCAATGAAGACTGAAGCTCTTGGCAAGTGCCCAGTATGACCACAGCGACTGCTCACTCAAAAAAACCAAAACAAAGGATAACATTGAAAAACTAGAGATGCTCTTGGAGAGTTATGAGATGAAATTTGATGCAGAACTTGCGATGTTTCCTCTACACTGTTAAGCTGTTAATGCTAACATTGAGGAGGTGTGACTGTGCTTTTCCTTGTTTCTTACTATAGGAGTAGACACCACTCCTTTCTAGGGAGTATGCTGCCCCCCACTTTCTTTGGAGTACGAATTCGGCAGGTTGCGTCATCTTACAAATTGGTCCTTTGAACATAAAGCTAAAAATAGAACTAAAGAGCCATTGCTTTTCTTGAAGAACCATCTCTTTAAAGTGAGCAGCAATTAATAGGGGATCTTTCTTTTGTCAAACAGCGAATGGCTATCCATTCATTCGGAATCCTCCCCAAGGCCCACTATAGTCTTATTTAGACCAGTAGGAACAGAAATTCAATGGCATAGTAAACGAGCACTTAATCTGCAGTGTGGGGGAAAACAAAAACATCCATTTCAGAATGCAGAGATGAAGATATGTGTGGCATCGGTCCCGTCAGAACTCATTTTAGCAGATGCATTTTAATGTGACCCTTTACGACCTTCATTTTCAGAGTACCTGGAGGCAAGCAAGCTCTCCGGGTGTAATTGGTTGGCTACTTCTCCTGACCCTTGGTAACAGCCTTCAAATTAAGGCGTGCCTACCAGCTTGGAAATGTTCAATGGCTGTTTTTTATGTTGTGAAATGTTTTTTTTCTTTTTTTCTTTTCTTTTGGGGTTTGATGGAGTTTCTTAAGTACATTTCAAGGAAAGGAGTTCTTTGTGTTTGACGATGATTGCATGATGTCCTTTGTGGAAAATGTACGGTGGTTGGTGATTGAAAAGACTCAAGCCAATAAGTGGTCCTTCAGGTTGTGTTGCCTGTTCTTCGTGCTACAATAAAGACACGCCAAAGAAATCTCCTCCAGGGCCAAAGGTACAGGACACGATGAAAGAAAGCAATCCATCTTTGGTGGATTTACCACAGATTATATCCTCAGCCCTTTTACTGCTGCTTGCTTTATTAAACCCCAAAGGGCAAGATGATTATCACATGGGGATAATTAGTATAGTCTCCAGAAATCACAGTAAGTGTCCAGAATATGAGTAATATCTTCTGTAAGCCTCTGATTAAGGAGTTCGTTGTCGATGGTCAAGCAGTAGAGACTAGCTAAAGCCCGTTTGGGGCGGATGTTGGTCTCAGATCTCAGCACATGTTAGTATTGGTACAAAACTCTGGCTACATACATCTGAAAGTGTTGAAACCTTGGTAGTTCTGTGCTTTCATAGTAAGCCGTTATAGTAGGAATAAAATGCACAAGCCACTCTTTTGAGGCATGATTGATGTCTTTTTCCTCCTTTCTTTTCTCCTGTGGCATTGTTGCATTCTTAATCTCTGTGTTTCACAGCCCAAATAGTGCACTGTGGTGCTACTGAAGGTCACAACATTCTTTTTATGCACGTTCAATTACATAATCCAGTTTTTCACTCCAAAACTAAGCTGCAGAATAATAGTTCAAAATCCGCTTATTATGGAATGGTCAGGCCTTTTGAAAGACGGGCACGCTCTCCCAGGCTAGCTCCCCACTCGGAAAGTGTTTATTTAATCTAAATGCTGGGGCTTACACTAAGACCAAATCATTACTGATATGGCAGTATTGCATGGATTATAGATTATTCTGGATCCATAAACTTTATTTAGCATGACATAAGAGGATTTGCCCGTTATGTCTTATTTGAGATTCGGACCATGTACCATAATCATGCTTCTTCACTTTTGTTGAATGCTGTTTTTATTCATTATATACTGTTCGGATCAGATGAACAGATGCAGGCTGTAATTTGAGCCATACAAACTCAATCCAGATCTGGTGCCTCCGGATTGGATTGGGGACTCTTAGTGGAAATCAGAAATTTGATTGGTTTTCAACACAGTTTTACTCAGGCCTGAAATTTTGGTCCCAGCCTGAATGCAGATCTTTATCTTGCGATCTTTATGTCCCGTCTCAACCCAGCCAGAACTTCAGCAACTTCATGTTTACTAGCACAACATACTAGACGTCTCGGCATGGAGTTGTAGAGGTTCCTAATGGTGTCCTGTGATAATCCATCCCATGCAGCTTGAATATTCTCACACAGTTCCTGCAGATGGTGCGGTAGGGGTGGAGGTGGAATCACACCAGGTGTTCTGGAAGTGTGACGTGTGACAACAAACCGTTCATCTTGGTGCTGACCACGATGCCTCCACACATGGATTTGTCCAAAAGCAGGACTCGTCACTGAAGATGACCAGCTGCCATTCTGAGTCACTCCATGACAGTCTGGCACGACACCATTGCAGTCTTTGGTGACGTTGACGTGGTGTTAAGGACAGTCGTTGTAACGGTCTGTGTGCATGTTGTCCTACATCGTGCAGTCGTCTGCTAATGGTGCTGGCACTAACAGGATGACTCATGGAGGACATCACTGCTCGCTGAATGTCTGCAGTCGTGGCTGTTGGGTCAGTCAGGTACAGAGATAAGGTCCGTCCTTGCTTACGTCACATGTGCAGCCGAGCGTGAAACTTGAGTCATTTGCATGTCTCACAATGTCAAACCTACCCACCAAGTTTCATTCCTTCTGATTGTTCCTTCTGGGTGCAGCTGTGTGTTTGATGATGAGTGTGTATGTATGTATACCTCCCTCTGAGCTGTGTATCTAATGCAAGTCACTATTTTCTGTGCGATCCATGCCACCCCTTGCCCAATCGACCCGCCAGTTCCAGAACTGCTCAGTGTGCCAGAACCTCATAATTTACCAATCAATCACTGAACAGATCGATGTGTGTTCCCAGAGCATTTCAGAGTGCTGATGTAGGATCTGATTCATCCTTGTTGTAGCCCCCAGCATTTTGGCCCAGGACTTCCTCAGTCCAGTTCAGAGACGTTGGGCCCATAGTGATCAAGCAACTCGGAGCAGGAATTCAGATCGATGGCTAGTCTGGTCCATATCATTTAGAGGACAAAAGCTGACTCCAGATCAGCACTCGGAGCTTTGATAAGCGTGATAAATACTGGCCCTGGTCTGCTCTCATCCTCTCCAGCGTGTCCTAAAAGACAGGACAGAAGTGCTGAGCAGTACTTGGCGGTGTCAGATGTAAGACTTCAGCTGACTTTAGTGTTGAGCAGCGGAGACTGCCTCCTGTCCCCGAGCTCCAAACGGAGCGCGTTTAAAAGGGATTTTTATTATTTAATTATTTTATTATTTGTACTCTCTCACCCGCTGGCTCTCACCCGATGCAGCCGGCCCCGAGACCGCAGCCACGCCATTCAAAATGTCTGCTTTTCATCTCCCCCGAGATGGAAGGCGCTGCTTGCAGTGGCCTGAAAGGAATGGAATCTGAGAGCTGTGACATTTATTAGTTGGCCAATCTCGCTGGAGCTCCTGCAGTAATAATGCCAAGGAAAGGACGAACAGGGTTATACACGCGGCTCCTTCTCCACGCCTCACCAGAACAAGCTCCAAATGAGAGGAGGTGCCGTAATCAGTAAAGCTTTACACAGCACAGCACAGTTATCCAA
>CM067497.1:20577498-20600551 GCA_034552555.1 Semaprochilodus insignis
CTCCTCCTTTTCTTCTTCTCCTCATCCTCTTCCTTAGTCTTCTTCGTCTACTTCTCCCCTTCTTCCTCTTATTCTTCATCTTTTTCTCCTCCTCGTCCATCTTCTTCTTCTCCCCCTCCTTCTTCTTCTCCCCTTCCTTTTTTTTCTCCTTCTTCTCCTACTCCTCCTTCTCCTCCCCCTCCTTCTTCTTCTCCTTCTTTTTCTCTTCCTCCTCCTCTTCATCCTTTTTGGATGAACTCAGTTTGGGTGTCTGAGTTCATTTCAGAGTGCATGCTGGACCCACGGGACGAGTGACCATGTCTTTGTCCGTCAACCATACAGGGAAATGGTAATCATACCATTTAGCCACAGGAGAGTGGTGTAATATCTGTTAAAGTGACTGGGACCTTGTCCCAAGGCTCGGCTTGAATGGACGGGTTCTTCCATTACAGCATCCCGGTGGCCTGGAACCTGGCAGGATCTGTAATGTCAGTATCAGCCGTGCTCCAGCTAATCGTGTTTGACAGGCTCCTGGATTAGTCAGGCATGGCCAGATGGCCTCAGGATGGCCAGGCCTTCACAGCAGTCAAGCAGTGGGCATCATCTACTTCGATCTGCTCTGTCTCTGATGAAGGGGAGGGCAATATGATTATCTGTTTTCTGTTATTAATTGTCATGTTATGCTTTTATATCATCAGCTCCTCTTGAACAACAGCATGTAGATCAGTGATAGGGAAACTGTAAATAGCAGCACCTAGCAGCAAGACTAAATATGCATATTGTGTATAGTGAAAATGTCATGATGTATTAGTTTTTGCCGTATCGCCCACTCTCATTCTCTCATTATCACTCTCTTTATCACCTGTCAATCTCCTACGTATTGAGTCTGAATATCATTCTATCTCCATCATGCTTTCTCTCACTCTCTGTCTTATACTCCTCTGCGAACAGCTCTGACAAAAACAATCACTGCAATTAGTCACGCTACAGCCTCCGTATAAACGTTCTGTATCTTTAACTGTTCTGGTTACACGTCCCTGCCTTTAGTGACAGTCGGCCTGGCTCAGCAGTGCAGTCTAGTCCGAAGTGGGCGTGGTTGGGCTGTGACTAGTTGGCTGTGTTCGTGATTAGCAAGACTAGCATAGGTAGCAGGAAGAAACACAAGTAAAACACTTGCAAAATTGCAAAACCAGAGACCACCCCCAATTTCTTTCAGATTTCCAGCCAAAATAGTAATTAAAGGAGCAATGTGTAAAATTACGCAACCCATCAAATTCATTCTCCAAACAAATAGGGGGCAACGTAGCAGCAGAAAGTTGTGGTCTCCGCTACTATTGTGCTACCTTATTGTTCTCTAATGTTCGAATGATGGTAGACTCACTCTCACCTCTTTAGGTACTAAGTGGTATTATGAGACAGGACAGGCTGGGGCTAGCTGGTTAGCATGCTAATTTCAGTAGATATCTCTGCAATACGATACATAGATGTCTTTGACACACAGCCAAAAATGTTATTTCTTCACATTGTGTTGATTATTAGAGTTACTTTTGTAATACTGTAAACTAAAAACTTTGCATATTGTACCTTTTAAGCACAGGTTACAACTTCTTCAGGAGATATTTCTGAGGGGTTAGACATATACAGCATATACAACTTGACTTGCACAAGGAGGGAGAAAGTCAAACTTGACAAAGATGAAGTTTCAAAACTGGAGTACCGAAAAATATTTAAAGCTGCAAAGAAAGTGGCACTCCTAACAACCACCTGGAAGACCTGGTAGACCCACCAACACTGCTCCCCATCAGATAAACAGCATTTAAAGCTTATATCCTCAGAGAGAGAGGAGAGCATCAAGCTCCACTCTTGCTTCAGATCTGAGAACCTCCACAGGTGCTTCTGTCCATCCTTCCACTGTGAGAAGACACCGCAACACTATGGAGGTCTGAAAGGAGGTGTAACTGTACAAGAAGCTCCTCACTGAGAAAAGGAGACAGACACACCAAACAAAGAAGCTGCTGGTGTTCTCAGAACAATGGACTGACCACCCCTTAGTCCAGAACCTCAACATCACTGAATGTGTTTGGGCTTATTTGGATGGTGAGAAGCAGAAAACTAGCTAAACCAACTTCTAAGACTGAACTTTGGAGGTGTGTCTGCAGGTTTCTTAGAGGAACTGAAAGTGAGTCTCCTGAAAGGAATGGAAGCTGTAATGAAGGTAAAGAGTGGACACACTAAACACTGAAAGTGTCATACTATATTTGGTAGTTGGGGCTTCTGGGTAATTTGCTATTCAATATATCTTCTTTTTTCTTAATGCTGCAAAATGAATAACTCGTACATAATTGGGGCTTTAATGGGAAATGAAACAAATGAAGACTCCAGATGTTGGTAGGGCCATTAGGGACCAGTCATTAGATGTGGCTGAGATAATTAGGTAAAACTGATGTGAAGTAATGTGAGAGTTTTACTGTCTAACAGATGATATTATTGGGAGCTTAAAGTAAGACTGTTTTAGAGGCTGTGACCGTTTTCTGTCCTGGGCAGACTGGCAATGCCAAACTGTCTCATACAGTGATAAAAATCATTGTGCATAGTTAGGTACTTTACTGAAGTGGTTTCATACTGGATATATTGCACTACATGGTCAACATGTAAGGACTCCTATCAGGCTGTCACTCACTCCGCTCATGTCACAGGAACTGTACACCGAGCCACGGCTCGCCCCATGCTCTCTGCTGCAGCTCCTCTATATTCACACCCAGCACCTTGCGCACTCGTCTAGAGCCTACGCCATGGCCTCCGGGGCTAGGAGGAGTTTATTTCCATCACTCCGCCAATTATAGCTCACCCCAGGCATCTGACACAAGTGCATGCCAGACAAGCCTTTAAACCCCATCTTCTTTGATTACTGTACTGCCGGTTCCCAGTTACTACTTCCGCGTATCTGGTTGGGCCTTAATTGACGCTCATGCCGCATGCATGCTTTTGAATATACACTCATTACAGAACATCAGAGAGATCGGTTGATTCTTCTGATGCTCATTACGTGTTAGAAAGCTGTAGCACGACATGGCTATCGCCAGAATATGACAAAGGTGTACATTCCTCCATGGAACCAACCTCATGTTCTTTCAACCTTCCAGTCTCTCTATTTGACTGACAAATAAAGGCAATTTATTTGAATTTTTATAGTTTTGAGGTCTAGTAGTATTCATTCTTCTCTTATATAGTGCTTATTACATGCAAAAGCATACTGACTGCCCCGATCAGGCCTGAAAACCCAAGGTTAGGTCAAACCAGACAGAGTTTCTACACCAACCTCCACAACACACTGAAATGTATACACATCCATTCAAACCCATTCTCTGATGGTTTCGGGACCCTTGGGGTCTGACCTATGGACTAGTACAACACTTAGAGTGGTCATTATAGCCTGCACCTGTTTTCTGTCCAATGATTAGCCAAACAGGGGGCATATGAGCTCTGATTGCTATAGAGGAAAACTGTGCTGGGCTCCCATCACAGCCCAGCTCCAAGTCATAAAACCATGACTTAAGTTTCAGTTAATAGCTTTCAGTAAAAATTTCAATCATCTTTAGGATGAGCACACATACACATAAGTTTACCGGAGTCACCTGTGACTGAAACGTACCTAATAGTGTGTAATACCACCACAAGCACCAATAACAGCTGTGATCAGATTTGGCATGGGCTGGACAAGTTTCTGGATGTGGGCCACATCAGTGTTCACTCTTGCATGACAGAATTGTGCAGTTGGGCCAGATTTGGTGGATGCCTTCCCTGGCACAATTCAGAGGAGAGTTCCCTGTAGACTGGGATTTTAGCCACTGCTGATAGACCCGTATGGCCGTACGCTTCCATACACCTGCAGATTCAGCTACTTCCTTCACACTATGGTCTTTGGCACGCTCAAATGCTCAGTCACTCCTTTTAGCCAATCATTAACATCTGCTTTGGAGCCGTTTACCACACATGGAACGAGACATTCACTGCACTGTACCACCTCTACTCAATCTATGAATCCTGTCACTCACATCCCACAGGTATTTATAGCCCCATCATCCTCGTGCATCTGCAGGAGCCTGAAGTTACTACCACCTTAAAGACGCAAGGTGACTCATTTTTGTCCGGTGATTTTATATTTCAGTGACATCATCTTAGAGCAACAGAAAATAGATGGTAGAGCAACAAATGCTGCCTTCAAGACGACGTGTTTTCCAGGGAAACCCATAAATTTTTCAACAAGGCAATGCCAAACTTCATGCTGCGCACATTGCAAAGGCAATGCTACAGAAGAAGAGGGGACGGGTATTGGACTGACTGAATTCAGTGTCAAATGTCAAAGTGTTTTTGTTGCATAGTTTAAGGTGAATATTTCAGTTTCATGAGCACAATATGTGGATTACAAACAGTTCAATACAGAAATATGATCTGTGCTTCAGATAGGAGGCTCAAATGCACTCTGTGCTCTGGTGATTACGTCAGCTGTTAGGCTAAACAGTCCTGCAGCTGCAGCCAACTGTGCTTGTTCCAGACTGTTGTCTCTGGAAGAGACACTACCGTATATACGGAGGTAAATAACAGCTTCAGCTGTCTACTGGCGGACGGTGACGGCGTTGATGTTATCTTACTCCTAATTGGTCCATAGAGTTAATATAATGACTACGGATTGGCTGAAGAAGACCTCAAACTGCTGTTCTATTCCAAGTCCAAACAACAACAACCCCCAAAGAACTCCTTGAGTCTAGGTGATTCATGTGAATGGCCCATATGAAAGTCAATAAGTTTTAATGTTTTCCTTTAAGATAATCGCACTGCTGGAGAGAGTGTTCATTGTGGTGCTCGTTCTACCATTTAGGATTAATAATTGTGCCAAAATGCTGTTTAGAAAACAAGCTTTCCCTGTTTTGGGAATTCTCGGTATGTGGCTCTATTTGTTGGCCATACTCTTTCAAGGCTTAGAAATGTGCATGTTAATTTGGCCATCTTCTCATGCTTAGCTAGTTATCAAGCTAAGAAATAAGCCGACTAAGCTACACACTTAAAGAAACAGGTGAAACCTTGAGCGATGCCATGGAGCACACCTTTCAAATAATGTAAAGGGTTTTGTTATAATGCAAAGGCTCTTTTCTGCACCTCTTCTTTTATAAAGATTCTTCAACCTTTTGGAAGTTTTTTAGGGGACCAGAGTTCTATGGCATCAGGTAAAGAACCCTTCTTGGTACCTCAGTTTTTTAGTTTAGTCTGTATTAGGATAATGCCACCCCCAATCTGAGCTGAAATCAGCTTCCTGATCTTGTTCAGATTTTCTCATTCCACCTTAAAAGTTGCAGCAGTTACATTCTGGCAGCTCAAGCTACATTGTCCAGCTTTTCATTAGAATGTCTTTGTTCCACCTTAAGTGTTGCAGCAGATACATTTTGGCACCGCAGTCTATCCGTCCAGCCTCTTGTTTGAATTCCCTCATTCTACTTTAAATGGTGCAGCAGTTCCAAGAGTGGTGACTCAGTCTACCTGTCCCGCCTCTGGTTTGAGTTCCGCCATTCTACATTAAATGGTGCAGCAATCCCATGCTGGTGACTCAGTCTACCTGTCCAGACTCCTGTTAGCGCTTCCCGTTCCACCTTAAACAGTGCAACAGTTCTTCTGTCGCCTCAGGCAATCTCTGCCTGTTCAAGGTGGAACAAGAAAATCAGAACAAGAAGCTGGTCAATAAAGAAGACAACTGCAGCCTCGTCTTTGGTGCCTGACTGTTCAGTATGCTGGGGTCAGTACATTGCAGCTCTGGCAACAAAGCTATTCCTAAAAGAGGGATCAATACCAACTCCCTGTGGCAAAACTTCAGATGAAGAGAAGTATTTAAAAAATAATTACGCTCGTGTTTCTTTGTCCATAGCTGAGTTGATATGTTAACTGCTTCGGAAAGATCCTGGGGTTACTCACTATCATATATAAAGTAACCCAAATCAATGATGTAACAAGTGGTTCCAAACTTTTGACCTATAGTATAGATGAGGCATTTAGGCCATAATTTAGACTTCAATCCAAACAAAGTGACCAGTGAGCGTACGATGTGAGGTTGGTGTCCAGTCGATAAACGTCCATGGCCGAGTTTTGATCCCAGCCCGACCCTGCCAGTCAGAGTGTGATTAGAGGCCTCGCTCCACTCTGGATTCCTGTCCACCTTTCCCTCCTGCTCAGTTCACATGCACAGCCTTCTCTCCATCCTGAGCGAGCATGCGGCGGCTTTGCGGCCCGGCTTTAATGGAGATTGGGTTTTTCCGGCGAGGGGGATTGGATTACATCGCTGTCACAGCTGTCAGTCACGGTACAAACCCCTCTACACCATGGTGACAGCTGCAGCCATGGCAACGCTGCTGTGACGGCTGCCTTACATTAAGCGTTGCATCCTTTTGAGCTTCCTTTGCTTGCTTGTCTCTTGCTCGCTCTCTTGTCTCTCTCTCTCTCTCTCTCTCTCTCTCTCACTGTGTCCTCCTCAGGGTGCCTGGATTCAGTGAATTCGGAGAGACGAGGGTGCCGTTAAACTGTGAGCGGTTTCGCGTATGTGTGGGAAGCACCGTGTTAGCCAGAAACGGCTGCAAACTGGAATTCAAATGATCCCTGTGCCTCCGCATTTTTTCCATGACAACAGCTCACATGCTGTAACTCATGTAAGAAGCATGTGTGCGTGAGTGGTTGAGGGGTGTACTGGTGTAAAAGTGAGTTCTGGTGTGATGCTGTCTCTTATTATGGACGTTGCCACATCACGGATGTCGTGAAAAGCCTGCAAATGCTAAACCACATATACAAGACCAGTAAATTACTGCACCACATTAAACAGGTAAAATATCTGTAAACTGTGAGTCGCCTGCAGCACAGGATCACTGCAATGTAGATGTTATTCTGTGGTACACCTACAGTAATAAGCTATCACTGATATAAGATCACCGGACAGAAAAAAGGGTCACTTTGCGTGTTTAAGGTGGTAGTAACTTCAGGCTCCTGCAGATGGTGCTGCACGAGGATGATGGGGCTACCTGCAGGATGTGAGTGACGGGATTCATAGATTGAGAAGAGGTGCTACAGTGCAGTGAATATCTCATTCCATGTGTGGAAAATGGCTCCAAAGCAGATGTTAATGATTGGCTAAAAGGAGTGATTGAGCATTTGGGCGTGTCAAAGACCATAGTGTGAAGGAAGTAGCTGAATCTGCAGGTGTATGGAAGCGTACGGTCATACGGGTCTACCAACAGTGGCTAAAATCCCAGTCTACAGGGAATTCTCCTCAGAATTGTGCCAGGGAAGGCATCCACCAAATCTGACCCAACTGCACAATGCTTTGATGCAAGAGCTTACTGCACCACTGCTTACTGAATGTCCGGGTCAGCCAGGTACAGTGATAAGGGGCATCCTTGCTTACGTCACATGCACCACAGAGGAAAAAACTTGAATCATTCACGTGTCTCACAATGTAAATGACTCATAAAACTAATCCTGTACAAACAGAGACGTGTTTACCATCATAGGAAGCCTTTAACCAGCTTACATGACCTTTAACTTAACAAATCTTATAACACATCATTACTGAACACTGATTTCCTGAGATACTGATGGATATCAACTGCATGTTTAGTTCTGGAGATACTTGCACAGCAGAGGAGTGTTAGTTCAGCTGCTGTAGCTAAACTTAATAGCATTTACAGCCACAGTAGGAGACGCTTTCTGGGCTACTGTCTGCTAATCACAGGCTGTTATGTAACATGAACATGCCTTTTTTTTGTCTAAAAAAGTAAATTAACGGGGAAAGAAGTTTGGAAGTTTGCTGATTAACCAGTTACATGGTTCTGGTGGCCCCGCCTTCTGATGAACCCAGTGTGCTCTGTTTGGTCAACTCACCCACTCTGTTCTCACTGCTCAGATGCCAGAGAGGCATCCTGCTACAAGTTCCATCCCCCCTGCCCCCCACCCTGATGTGGCTGTTCTTACAACAGCTTCGGTTCCGCCGTATCAGTTCGTTCAGAGTCCGATCTTGAAAGTCCGGTAGAACAAGTTAGATAGATCCTTCTTGACTGTGGGAGGTTTCAGAGTGGTCAGTTGTTGGCTGTTTTATGTCTGTGTGTTGTGTAAGGGCAAGCCATGCTTTGGCCGGTAGGCAGATGTTGACATCATCTTGTAAAAGGGAAAGGCTTGGAATTCCAACTAGGCATTTCAGCCAGCTGAGTAAAGTGGTTTCTGTGGGAGAAGGTTTCTACCTCTTATATGTACTTTGGATTTTGGGGCAGATGGAAAGCAGTCACTTAGTGAGCAGCAAAAGACCGCGAGTAGCCGACATGTACATATGCCATCTCTCTGCCAGATCAGACGTCACGTACGCCAAAGTTTAGTCCCACCCAGTTCGATTCAAACAGAAGAAAATAACCTCTCAACCAGAAACGAGAAAGAAAGTAGCTGAAGACGTGTAGACGAGGGCTTTAAACGTTGATATGGTTATTGTGCTTATATTATATCGTTCATACATTTATCATGTTATAAATCACATCATCATGATGTCAGTGTAAGATATTGTGATGTAAATGTGAGTCGATATTTCACCCCCAGTGTATGTGTGTATGTAGGTCACTTGGATCCGCTGCTTCTTATCCTGCCGATGAGCCAAGGAGTGTATCTGCTGCACTCCGTCCCGCCGCCGTGCCCTTCCCCTCCCACACACTCTCACACACACTCTGGCCCGATGTGAATCCCTCCACCCCCCGCGGAGAGAAAGGTCTCTGGCGGGCTGCAGCATTTAGAGGATTAATATCATTAAAACCATCTCTCTCCCTACATGCAGCTTTGACGGAGTGCTTCAGCACAGAAGGCGTGTGTGTGTGTGTGTGTGTGTGTGTGTGTGTGTGTGTGAGAGAGAGAGAGAGAGAGTTTATGCATGCATGTGTGAGTGCACACACACATACTGTACAGCATACATGCATACGCACTTATGTTATTAAACTTCCAGTCAAAACGGCCATTAATTGCAGGTCTTTCAGGAAGCATATTACACAGGAGCCTCCATGACTAAATATAATATTACAAATGTTCTATATTTAATTTGCCCACTTTATTCCAGCCGCCATTGTTTTAGGGAGACTTGCTTTCAGCCTTTCAAAGAAATCTCTGGGAATATTTTTCCACAGTTCAGTCTTAGAAGTTGGTTTGGCTTTTTCTGCTGCCCATGATCCAAGTGACCCCAAACACATTCAGTGATGCTGATGCCTGGAGTGACTTGTGCTGTGGTAGAGGACTGATTCTACCTCCTGTCTGCTCCTGCAAATGTTGTCTCGTTCCCGCCTGCAACATTCCAACGTTCCACCCTGCTCCCACCTGCAGTCCCGATATCCAGTATTTGATATGCTCTTTTCACTAATAAGCCATTTTCTCCACAACTGAAAACGACTATGTCAGACCTGCCTTTAGTCGGCTTAATAGCACTGACCTTTCCTAAGGGCAATTTCCACAGAGGAGTCGTGTACAGCAGTCGTCGTAATCGTCTGCGTCCATGTAAACCTGCGTCGTGCAACCGTCTGCCAATGGTGCTGGCACTAACAGGATGACTTATGCAGGGCATCACTGCTCGCTGAGTGTCCCCAACATTCCCATGGCTGTTATTTCACTCCGCGCATCTTGCACAATTCGTCGGTTGTCTCCCTCTGTGGTTTGTGTAGGTCTCCCAGATCCTTCATGTCTCTGGTGCCTGTCTTCTTCTATCCATTGCCACCTACAGCGTGCTATGGCAATATCCACACGACCGGTGTGATGCGACCCCTCTCCCCTTCCAATTGCTCACACTGCTTTCAAACTGTTCTCTGAGGCATACTGCACTTGCAAGGGATGCTACCAACACAACACCATGAGTCAGAATGGAAAGCACGTGCAACAGGAATGACTTTATATAGTCAGTCAGGTACGGTGCTTACATCACATGGGCGGCCGAGCATGAAGTTTGAATCATTCGCATATCTCATGATGTCAAATCCACCCACTAAGTTTCATTCCTGTCGGTTGACTCCTCCTGGGCTTGTGTTTGTCTTTATTGCATGCTTGTGTGTGTGTGCCCATGTGTATTCATTTGTATGTAAGTGTTTGTTTTTATGGGCTGTTTTAGCTTTTCAAACCATATGTGTGTGTGCGTGTGTGTGTGTGTGTGTGTGTGTGTGTGTGTGTGTGTGTGTGTGTGCGTGTTTTTATCTCTGGCTGCATGTCTGTATGTAAGTGTGTGTTAAGGTGGCCTTGAGACATTTGGCAGCTGGTATTTACAGGCCCACAGATTGTGGAAGAGACGGCATGTGGCGAGGTGAGAGAGAGAGAGGGAAAGAGAGACAGAGAGAGAGAGACAGAAAACAATTCTGTAAAACAGCTCAACCTCCAATCAGTTCCCATTCACACACGGGGACCCTCGCTCTGTAAATGAGGAAAGTTCATGTGCTTTGACACCGCTGCTTTGTTGCAGGATAACTGCCTCTTGTTCTCCATCAGCCGAGAGAGAGAGAGAGAGGGAGAGAGACAGAGAGAGAGATGAGCACAGTTAGCTCCTCACTAATGCTATAAATACTTTCGTGGGGATTGAGGGACAGGAACATATTATTTCTGCAGCCGGAGCTGTCGCCAGAAACGTGTGATTGATTAAGTCGGAAGATGCTTCTTTATTAAATTCACTGGTGTGCTACAGTGCTCGGGGTTCAAAACTGATTAGCGGCGCTCAGGGCAAAGGGGTATTTAT
The DNA here is from genome assembly GCA_034552555.1 of Semaprochilodus insignis. Taxonomy (NCBI): domain Eukaryota; kingdom Metazoa; phylum Chordata; class Actinopteri; order Characiformes; family Prochilodontidae; genus Semaprochilodus; species Semaprochilodus insignis. The sequence goes on from CM067497.1 coordinate 20,588,255, forward strand.
AGCTGTTTCCCACACACGCACTGAGGTGTGGAAAAAAAAAAAAAAAGAAAGTAATAATGTCAACACGTGCCAGTCTCTGCAGTCAAGTGAGGCTTTCATGTATGGTAAAGAAAGAACGCTGCAATTTAATGCAACTCATTTTAAGCTCACCTGGCATGTTTAAGGTCATAGTAAAGTCAGGCTCCTGCAGATGGCGCTGTATGAGGATGATGGGGCTATAAATACCTGCGGGGGGTGAGTGACGGGATTCATAGATTGAGAAGAGGTGCTACAGTGCAGTGAATGTCTCGTTCCATGTGTGGAAAATGGCTCCAGAGCAGATGTTAATGATTGGCTAAAAGGAGTGATTGAGCATTTGGGTGTGTCAAAGACCATAGTGTGAAGGAAGTAGCTGAATCTGCAGGTGTACGGAAGCATACGGTCGTACGGGTCTACCAGCAGTGGCTAAAATCCCAGTCTACAGGGAATTCTCCTCTGAATTGTGCCAGGGACGGTATCCACCAAATCTGACCCAACTGAGCAATTCTTTGATGCAAGAGTGTCTGAACATTGATGTGGCCTACATCCAGAAACTTGTCTGGTGTTGAAGCTGTTGTTCATGCTCGTGGAGGTTTTACACGCTATTAGGAGCTTATTTCGAAATACCATATAACGCTGGTATTTGTCAGTAGTCGAGGAGATGTTGTATGATGATTTGAATTGGATGATTGAGTTTTGGTACACTGTAAATGACCACTAGTATATGGACACCCTGTGACCATTACCCCAATTTACTGTAGATGCTTGTTGAGACATCCCATTCCAAAAAGCATGGGCATTATTATAGGCACTTTGGTGTTGCCTATGAGCTCTTTCTTCACTCTTCTGGGAAGGCATTCCCTAAGATTTTGGAATGTGTCCGTGGGAATTTGTGCCTGTTCAGCCAAAAGTGATTTTGTAAGGTCAGACACTGATGTTGGACAAGAGACTCAGGCTTGCAATCGACAAAAAAAAAAAAAAAAAAAAAAAAAAAAAGAGTTGAGTTCGTTGCTCTTTGCAGGTCACTGGACTTCCTCAAAACCAAACCATGTCTTCATGAAGCTGTGCACAGGGGAACTGTCATGCTGGAACATGGCAAAGATGCTACGTTTGAGCTGTTTCAACCCATTCGACTGCATTCTGCTGATGGGAATAGACTTCAAAACCACCAGTAATTATCTCCAAGCCCCTAAATGGTCCCAGCAATAAAAGTAATATAGCAAAACAGCAATATGACTGTAGAGTTTAAGGGGTTAACATTTCTAATTCTGTCCCTGCAGCTTCTCAGGAAGTAGAACACAGTCTCATCCTCTGCTGATTGCTATCTGATATTACTAATAAATCGCTTTGCAGCTCAGAAATCGCTTCGCCACCCGTGTCCTCCACATTTCCCCCGCCTTTGCCGAGACTCGGGGGGGGTTTGACTGTGTCTGATCCAGAGGAAATGTGGCCTTTGGAGGCAGCGCTGCTGTTGAGTCTTTTTGATCCTCCTTCTGCTGGGGAGGTCTTTTTGAACGTCGCTCTTTTGGAATTCAGTCTAGGTCTGAGGCCAGTCTCCACTGTTGATTTACTCTTTACCGATAAACTCCACCAGAGCAGCTCTGGGCGGTTCCCTTCACTCCTAGATTAGCTGCACATCGCCTCTCGCAAATTCTTCATAATTAGTCTGGAGTTATGATCGTCATTCCATTTGCATGACGTAATGTTCATGTAGTTACATTACACCGTTTATTGTGTATTTAGTTAAATTTGCTTTCATTTGACATTCTTTATGTTCTTTTTATGTTTGCCTCCATGTCAAAAACTGGCAAACATGATTGCAGTTATACATATGGCAAAATAAGGCTGTGCATGCAGCTACTTTACAGCAAATTCAGATTCTGTTCTTCTTACAAACAGAAAAGTTTAAAGTGGAAAACAATATGAAATGACTTTATCATCAGTGGTTCTATCTATGAGTTAAAGGAGCACTTTGTAAGATGATGCAAGCCACCGAGGGTGGCACCGCAGCACAGTGGGTAGCGCTGACGCCTCAAGGCAAGAAGGGTGTCCAGGGTCCTTTCTGTGGGGAGTTTGCATGTTCTCCCTGTGTCTACATGAGTTTCCTCCATGTAATCCGTTTTCCTCCTACAGACATGCAGTCAGGTTAATTGGAGATGCCAAATCATCCCCTAGGTGTATGTGCGTGAGTCTGTCTGGCCTGCGATGGACCTGTCCAGGGTGTTTCCTGCCTTCCACCTATTGAACGCTGGGCTAGGCTCTTGTACCTCCTGCAACCCAGCAGGATTAAGCAGTTTAGAAGATGCATAAGAGAGAGTGCAAACCGTTGAATTCATAAAGGGGGCAGCATGTCACCAGAACGTTGTGGAGTCTACCCCTATTGTGAGAAACGCACGGCTCCTCCTCCTCAGTGTTAGCAATAACAGCTGTTTACTTACCAGTCTAGAAGAAACGTTGCGAGTTCAGAATGAAGCTTCATCCCTGTACTCATTAAGAACATCTCTAGTGGTGGAAACTGGTGCCTATGTTAACCATTCTCTAGTTTGCCCTGTTACGGCACCACTACTTTCAATCTCACGTCTGTGAGACAAGCAACTTAGAATGCCTATCAACCTCCTACACTCATACTGCATTACAGTCTGTCAGACTGTCTACCATATGGATATTATAGGCTTCGTTCAGACTGCAAGGCAATATCTTAATTCTTCATACACTGACTGTTGAGATTTCAAGCTACAAGTGACTCTGTGAACAGTGATGGATCAAGGGATAGGCGATCTCCTTCAGCACTTGGTGGGAGCCTTATGTGAGTTTGCATTGTTGCTCGTAGATGCTTCCATTTCATAATAACAGCACTTACAGTTGTCCAGGGCAGTTCTAGCTGACTTGTAAGGCATCTAAGAAGACTTCAAAGGCATCCTATAACCAAATAAAATTTCTATGGTCAGACCGTGGCCACATTTATTCTCGTATGGATACGCTGACTAGGTAAGGGCAAAGCATAGGTGGAAACCCCAATATGTGACCTTAGTGTAGGCTGACCTGCTCAACAGTCTGCTAACAAGCTACATGCTGTGGCAGCAATATAAGTTCTGTGGCAGGCTTTAAGTTCTCTTCTAATTTACTCTGTTAATGCAGTTACCAGTAACCACAACATACGTACTTTCATATGTGAAAGTGTGTTCCTTAAATGTCTGTTAACAGCTTCCACTCTCCTTGTTTAAGCTGTAATATATGAATGTGCAGCACAGACTTCCTTGTTGAATATCCCCAGTGTCATGAACAACCGCGACCAGAATGATGGAAAACTAGGGTGACCAGACGTCCCTGTTTTTGGTGGGCTGTTTTCCCATTTTTGATGGCATGTCCCTGGCTGGAACTGTCCCCAGAAAAGCCCCTGCTTTTAACTGTGAATTTAAACCATGCCCGAAATTCCTAAGAAGGACCTAAAGTAAAGCAGGTGGGCCGAGCTTTCGTATTGTGCTTGTTTTGGCCAACAGACAGGACTGCTGCTGTCTACTAACCACTCCTACCACTCGCTGAGCTAATTTTAGAGAACACTGCTGTGTAAAACTCCACCAGGAGCTAGCAAGAGAGTCCACAACATCACCCTAAAGGTCTTTTCAAGACACAAGGGGGTTAGAAGAAGGGGTGGGTTACGGGATGTGAATCGTGAATCAAGTGAAAGTCCATCGAATGTAGCTGCTTCTATCTACAAATCGTGCATCATTTTTAATGTGCCGCACTTTTTCAGCCATCCATATATGACACATGGCTTGTTTTGATAGCAACTCTCTCTGTCGCTTCAGAACTGGAGCTAGCCCAAAGGTGTGTTGAGGGTCTGCATTTTCACTGCCAGATTATTTAATATTAGTATGAATTATGGGCTCATAGAGCCACTGAATCCTGCCTGTGTCACGGATCATGAATCTGATTTGAATTAGATTGGAAACCACCTACAAATGTGGCTTGAATCTGATTGGAAAGAGTCCGAATTCATGTGGCCTGTTCTGTTCAGACCACAGAAAGTCTGTCCTGCTCAAACTGGATATGCCAGAATTCATCTGCCCACAGGCTGATCTCTCCACGATCAGCATCACTGAAAACTGATCATATGTGTCATCTAATCGTTTACAACCCTATATCAGACCTTGTGCATGCAATTGATGCCATGATGTGTGTGCCTGCCTGTGTTTGGAGCCTTGCTATATATTTTGATGCCAGTTCTTGGATTAGCCCAAATAAACTCGCTCAGCGCACACTGCCTGCTGCCAATGCCGCCCGTTCGTCATATGCATAATGGCCCCAAATAGCTTTCCTTAGGAACGTTGGCATTTTTTGGCTGCAGAGCAATTGATTACTCATCGCATGACGTATTCAAAGCTTCAGTCAGGACACAGACAGATGGAACTATGGGAATCCTACTCTCTGACCCCACACCCACTTCCCCTCCCCCCAATTCTGATTACAGCTAATCCAAATGGAATGGATTCAGCACACACACACATAAGCGCAAGCTCTCTCAACCCTGACTTGATGTGATTAAATCTGAAATGGTGCACAGGTCCAGATGTTGCTAGAGAGTTGAAGGAGCAAAGTGGTGAGTGTTCCTCCCTACTTTAACAACGTTGCGCTTCATTGATTTTCTCACCCACCTCACCTTCCTTCCTGCTAGTGTAGCAGTTATTCCAGTTATTCCATAAAATTAGGATATCAGCTCAAGAAACAGAGAACACCAACTGCTTCAGCTTAGATGTCCAGGTACAGAGGGCCTTACATTTTGTCCGGCTTGGTTAAAGCAGTGAGACCCCAATGCTGAGTGATACAACTGACGAACAGTGGTGCCCTGCAGGAGGGGATAGTGGACTAGCCCAGCTAGTGGGCTGCTATGTTAGCTAAAGGCTTATTGTTAAGGCCGTCTTTAGCTCAGACTGTAAGCAACTACAGAGCGGCAGATGAGTGATTACTGAAAGAAGCGGCTCAGGCATTCAGCCATGTGGCTCTCCAACAAAGTACTGGAATTACAAATTTAGTCATGGGCATTTTTACTGCTGCTTGTTGATGCCATGTTAAGTTCTCTCTACTGGCGTGTGTGCACCAATCAGCGTGTGTGTACATCATAGGTATCCGCATCACCGATGCCAACACTCCTGGTAAGTAATGGCCACAATTTGTGACTATACATACACTATATTACCAAAAGTATTTGCTCGTTTTCCTTCACACGCATATGAACTTGAGTGACATCCCATTCTTAATCCATAGGGTGTAATATGATGTCGGCTATAACAGCTTCAACTCTTCTGGGAAGGCTTTCCACAAGGTTTAGGAATGTGGTTATGGGAATTTTTGACCATTCTTCCAGAAGTGCATTTGTGAGGTCAGACACTGATGTTGGACGAGAAGGCCTGGCTCGCAGTCTCTGCTCTGATTCATCCCAAAGCTGTTCTATCGGGTTGAGGTCAGGACTCTGCGCAGGCCAGTCAAGTTCTTCCACACCAGACTCGCTCATCCATGTCTTTATAGACCTTGCTTTGTGCCTTGCACTGGTGCACAGTCATGTTGGCACAGGAATGGGCCGTCCCCAAACTGTTCCCACAAAGTTGGGAGCCTGAGATTGTCCAGAATCTCTTGGTATGCTGAAGCATTGAGAGTTCCTTTCACTGGAACTAAGGGGCCGAGCCCAACTCCTGAAAACCAACCTTACACCATAATCCCCCCTCCACCAAACTTTACACTCGGCACAATGCAGTCAGACAAGCACCGCTCTCCTGGTAACCGACAAACCCAGACTCGCCTGTCAGATTGCCAGACGGAAAAGTGTGATTCGGCACTCCAGAGAACACGTCTGCACTTTAAAACACTGCATTTGATGCTTTGCATTGCACTTAGTGATGTAAGGCTTGGATGCAGCTGCTCGGCCATGGAAACCCATTCCATGAAGCTCTCTACGGACTGTTCTTGAGCTAATCTGAAGCAATTGACTCTCCTTTTGGCAATATAGTGTACTTCGTCTGTATATTTGTCCCTCTTTATGAAGTTTATTTAATTATACAATAATAAGTTAAAGATGTTTATTGGGGAATTTGTTGTAATGCTTCTGATGAATGCTTGGCCGCCTTGAGCACTGGAGTACTTAAATCTGGCCACTGTACAAAGCACTCCCTGCTATAGTGAAGGCAGCTTTACATGACGCTTGGCAGCAGTTCAGTTTGCTACTTATGCTGCATCACTCCTGGTTTAAAACTGGCTTTAGTGGTGAAACTACTGGGTGTGAGGAGAAGGGTCATTGCAGTGGGGCCCAATGGCACATGGGCTACCGATGGCTAACTAATGGTAAGGGTTCCTCTGAAATGTTTATTGGGTCCCTCAAAAAGTTCCTGATGCAACATAAGAACAACAACGTAAGTCCATAGCAAAGCAGTTATGCAACTGACTGGCTACATAATAATGAACCACAAGAGGTTTATTAAGAGACTTTATAAAACAAAGGTGAACATAAAAAAAGACAAAATGCACTGTTTTTCATAAAATAATTTATTGTTATTAACAATCATATAACAATTTAATTAATACAGACATGTAGTTCTTTTAGAGCATGGTATCAATGCTGAGCAATCATGGACTGATGAACAAGTAGAAGAACGTTCAGTCACCCATCACTCTATATTGTGGCCATTTCAAGAACTTTGAAACTAATTATTAACACCAGTCCAGTAGCACCCCTCTTCGCATGCTGGGGCTGAATCTCAAATGGCTTCCTGCTCCCTACATACTGGACGACATGGCCTGTTAGTTTAAACCAAAATAGGTACTTCATCAGTACACTCTGTGATCCACATGAGAAGCATTACAGGCAAGATTATTCCATTAACTACACAAAGAATTTTGGTGATGTGGTGCAGAGGCTGTGCATTCCAGTGATTGTATCACTGTTAAGGGTGTTATTAGGCATTATGTGATCGGTGTAAAACCGTGAAACGCAACCTCAAGTGGCTTATTCCCCTTATACAACCGCCAACAACATTAAATATGATTAAATGCACAATGTAATAGGTCACTGTCACTAGTTTTTGAGATAAACAATTATTGGAGGCCCTTCAGACTATGTTACTGTTGCCAAGCAATGATGGACTGGTGACAGAGGTCAAGAATGTTGAACAGTCTGCCATCATTTGTATACTACAGTCATGTCATTAATATTATAAGTAGCTTTTGCTTGCTGAAATAGCACCGCCAGGACAATGCTAATTTCCATTAGAGCCTATATGAGATTTCCAGTCTAAAATTAGCACCAAGCTAATAGTGCTGTATGACCATTTACCTATGCTAGGGCTCAGTCTCAGATGTTTTCCTACTCCCTACATAGTTCCAAAACGGATTCAGCCACAGGTGCACAATTCCATACTGGATAAATAGCGCACTGTTTTGGTGTAGAAATGTACTGTGCACTGAATAACTGTATGACAATGAATGTGCACTTGAAAGCCTCGCTCCAGTCGCTTCAGCAATGTTGGGAACCCTGGAAGAACATATAAGCTGGTTATTCAAAAAAGCTAGGGTTGACTATCCGGCATCAACGGCTTCTCTTTAATTTAACGCTTAAACTAGGAAACAAACTACAGCGCGAGCCAAGCAAGTGCGCTCTCCCCATGCACGACTCTGCCATCTCTCTTGAGGCTGTTGTTGATCCAGCTTGGCAGAGTGTTGGAATCAAAGGGGTGAGAGAAAGAGAGAGGTGTGCTCGTTCATCCCAGCCCCCCTGCAAATGGAGGACGGCAGGCTTTAGTGGGTCCCCTCCTGCTGCGATCACAGAGCAGTGGCCGTGTCATCTCTGAGGAGAGCTGCACTACTCGGTGCGCTACAGCACTCCACTGTGCGGGCGGCCACGAGCCTGCCAACAGATCCTTCTAGGTGCCAGCGAGGTGTTTCGCGAAGAAATGGGTTCTCAGTCAGTCAGAGAACTCAATCCAGAAGACTTGTAGGAGGGAAACCTTTGCTTATTGTGTCCATATCACTAGAAGCCAAATCTTCCAAAGAGTAAGCTTTGTATCATACAGCCCATATATAAAACTAAGCTCCAACGACAGCTAGTTGTCATGGTTGTGATGTCACACTGGTACACATTTCCATGTTTAAGTGGAGTGTGGTTACTGCAGACGGAACTATAGGAGTGTTATTGGATTATTGGAGTGCAGATACTGGGAAACATGCCGTTCCTGGCTGTCGGGAAGTATCATTGCAGCCTTCCAAAGCTTCCAAAAGCTTATTTTTTATTACCCAGAGGATTTCAGTCTGAACTTTTTGTCCATATTTTAGCCTGGATTGCTTGTCTGAACGAGGCCAATACAGGTCATTCAGTCAGAGTAGAAAGCATTTACCTACAGTAGGCGCTGTAAATATTTAGACATTAATAAAGTTATTGTTCATTTATCTACCATAGCATATAGCGGTTGGAAGTAGAAATTTGTATAAGCTGTGTTTTTGCTCAAATCAGTTGAACTGTGTAGGAATTACAACCATTTCCATACGTTGTTGCCGTTTTTAGGGCCACCAAAGTAACTGGACAGGCATAAATCACATGCGGTCAAATTGGTTGCAAAAATGCCTTAACCTCTTGAAGTCTGGAACCCATAAACATCACTCATAGACACTGAGTTTCATCCCTGGTGATGCTCTGCTAGGGCTCCACTTCAGTTCCTACTTGCTCTTGAGTCTTATTACCTTCAAGTGAAATGCATGTTTGATTGGATTAGGGTCATGTGATTGACTTAGCCATTGAAGAACATTCCCTTAAATAGTCTTTGGTGGCTTACACAGTATCCTTCGAGCAATTGTCCATCTGCACTGTGATATCCATCCATTTTAAAACTCCATCCAATGAGTTTTAAAGCATTTGGCTGAATCTGAGCAGATTATATATATATATATATGTATCTCCTATATAGTGTTTGTCAGCATTTGTCAGTTCCATTAGCAACCATTAGCAGAGAGCAGAGTTAATTTCACCTTCTTGACATCCAAACATTAATGGGACATGACTCTGTGTCTTACTGTCTTACAGTGGTGGACAAAGTACACAAACCATGTACTTGAGTTAAAGTAGAGATCCCCAAGGAGAAGTTTTTCCCTTTTAGACCTCCACTGGAGTAACAGTACTAAAGTATTTACCTTCAAATGTACTTAAGTATGGAGAGTAACAGGAGCATGATTTATTATGGCTCTAATGTCCTATTATCATTTCTGGAACAAGACTCTTCATCAGATCAGTCTCTCAGTCCACCAGTCTTTAATAGAAGCTCATTAATTAGTCTGACACTGATGTCTATTCAAATGATCATAAGCACAGAACACTGAAGGAGAACAGGTTCCATTAGCTAGGACCAAGTTCTGTCCAACAGCTCAAAACAAGCTCAACACAAAGTGACTGCTGTGCCCTGATTGGTGGACTCACTTCACACTTTTGTACACTTACTAAGTTACCGTAGACCAACACGCTACTTACAGTACACTAACGCATTACACTTACTGAGTTACTGTACACTAACACTCCACTTACAGTACACTAACGCATTACACTTACTGAGTTACCGTACACCAACACACTACTTACAGTACACTAATGCATTACACTCACTGAGTTACCGTACACCAACACGCTACTTACAGCACACTAACACATTACACTTACTGAGTTACTGTACACCAAACCTGATCTTGAATGCTCTTGTTGTTAGAAGCCTGATAAATATAGCTCCAGGAGTTTTGAATGAAACTGTATCACTGGCTAAAACCATTGGGAGATGTTTTGCAGACATCGCCGCAGGAATTTGGTGGCACAGTGACGTATGGTGCAGGGAACAGATGTCTTGGTAATTACCAGATGATTAACGAGTCTCCTTCTTATTTAATAAGATCATTACTGATCCCAAGATTCATTAAATGGAGAGAAATAACAAAGTGCTTTGTTAGTTATTGAGCGCTAGGTTTAATGGATACAACAAATAGCACTGCATATATATCTTTTGGGACTGTATGAATATGTCTATTAATTTCTTCAGCTAGTGTTAATGACCTTCTGTGGTCTGGGGTATGGCGCTATTGCACTGTAGGTAATACGTTTTATTTCTTAAATATGTTTTTTGTATGTTTGTTTGTTGTTTTTGAGAAAGTCACTTTGATCCTCACCAAAGTATAACCAGGAATCATCAATTACTCAAAGCTTTACTCAATTACTCAAGGGTTATGTGAAACAATCTTTTAGATTTCTTCTACATGCAGCACCATCTTTATGGCTTGTTAACTCTTAGTGGACTGTTAACAGACACCCAGAAGGAAGTGTGGGATTGCAATGCTATTGGGAAGGAAGATAAAGGTTACCAGGAACAATAAATGATGATAAATTTAGACTGATATGGGGAATATTTATTGAGCTACACATACAGAAGTAGTGTCTCTCAGTATGGCGTCGAGCTGCAATAGTATTTCTAGTATATAGTTATAGGGTACCATAGTATATAGTGTAGAAGTATAATATAGTATAGTATATGAATTATAGTATATAGTCAGCTCACCAGACCAAAAATTGAGTCACCTTGTGTGTTTAAGGTGGTAGTAACTTCAGGCTTGTGCAGATGGCGATGCATGAGGATGATGGGGCTATAAATACCTTCAGGGTGTGAGTGATGGGATCCATAGATTGAGAAGAGGTGGTGCAGTGCAGTGAATGTCTCGTTCCATGTGTGGTATATGGCTCCAAAGCAGATGTTAATGATTGGCTAAAAGGAGCGACTGTATTTGGGCGTGCCATAGTGGGAAGTAGCTGAAACTGAAGGTGTATGGAAGCGTACGGTCATACGGGTCGACCAGCAGTGGCTAAAATCCCAGTCTACAGGAAATTCTCCTCGGAATTGTGCCAGGGAGGCCATCCACCAAATCTGACCCAACTGCACAATTCTTTGATGCAAGAGTGTCTGAAAATTGATGTGGCCTACATCCAGAAACTTGTCCAGTCCATGCCAAATCCAATCACAGCTGTTATACGTGCTTGTGGTGGTATTCCATGCCATTAGGAGCTTATTTCGATATACCATATCACACATTTGGCATATGTCGGGTAGCCAAGGAGATATTATACGATGATTTGAATTGGATGATTAACATATTCATTGTTTAAAACCATAGGTAGTTTTGGTATGCTCTAAATGGCCAATAGTATATGGACACATGTTTCAGTCTCAGGTGACTCATTTTTTTTGTCCGGTGAGCTTATATTAGTATACATTTCATACTTTCTTGTTTACAGAATTCTTGGAATATTTAATCGATCACTTAAAAAATACCTTTTGGCAAATAGTTCATGATACTTAAAACCACACTGGATAATATGAAACAATGTATATTCATAGAGCATATGCTATCATGAGTCTTTACTATGCTACCACCCTCTCAGTCCCCCCACTTTTCCTATTCCTGATCTACATAGCTGTTGATACTGTGTATCATCATTAGTGGATGCTTATCATCTGATCATAATGACCTACCTCTACTTTGAGACTGAATGTCAGTTAAAGCTAGAATGAAGCTAACAAGGCTAAGTGACCAGAAACGTGAGCTTCTGATGTAGAGCTTTATCCGATGGTGCTGACTGATGAGATTTGCGTGTGGCCTGGAAGCACCTGATGAACGCTGACCAGCAGCAATGACCGCTCCATCTGGCCCATTAAGAGAGACAGAGTGCGAGAGCAAGAGAGAGAGAGAGCATGCAGGTGAGGGAGGACACCCCCCCCTCCCACACACACGATCTGCTTTTCTCACCGTCTTATCAACACACATCACGTTCTCTCTACACAGCCTATTTTTATCTGCTCTGCTTATCTCGAGCGCTTTCCCCCCTCACTGTCGTCTACTTCAGTTTCATTTCTGGAGAGGTGCTCTCTGGAGATAAGCCAAAATGTGGTTTTCCTTTCTTTTCAAATGAAGATGTACCGCTAATGTCTTCATTTGGCATTCTGCCAGCAGCGCAAAACAGGGATTTGCAGGGAAATTCCTACTTTAGTATATACAATTCACACACTTTTATCCAAACAACACCTAAAAATAAAGGCTTGTAAATGATTCCTGGCTCGGATGTATGGTTTTAGGAAAAACCTGGTGGCAGAGCTGATCCAGACTGCACCAGATGGTGATGACTCTCATAATAATGGCTAATAGCTTCTGGTTTGAATTTTTCCACTCCTTAAATAAAAACCTTAAATAATGCTGTAGCTACATTCTGTC
>CM067497.1:20600566-20628743 GCA_034552555.1 Semaprochilodus insignis
ATTAATCCAGACTTGCATACTCAGGCTGTGATTAATTCAGGTTTAGATACATAGTCTGTGATTAATCCAGGTTTAGATACTCGGTCTATGATTAATCCAGGTTTAGACACTCAGTCTGTGATTAATCCAGGTTTAGATATTCAGCCTATGAGTAATCCAGGTTTAGATATTCAGGCTGTGATTAATTAAGTTTCAGATACTCAGGGTGTGAGTATAATCGCCCAAAGCTAGCTCTGGACATGGCATTTATGTTTGTCAATTTGGGTTAGTAATGAGCAGTAAATGTACCTTTAGTACTTTAGAATACAGCAGTTTCAGCAGCCCATCATTGTAGATTTCGTCATTTCATCAGCGTTTTAGTTTTTGGTCAGATAATCATGAGCGTATCGTCAGTGTCCAAAGAAAAACAGGTATCTCCAAAATGGCAGCTTTACAGGAGAGGGCAAAAACCTCATTTACTCTTAACAAAAACAAACCGTTCGTCTTGGCGCTGACCACGGTGCCTCCACAGACGGATTCGTTGGTCATCTCCAACAAGATAAAAGCAGGACTCGTCACTGAAGATGACCCGCTGTCATTCTGAGTCACTTCATGACAGTCTGGCACAACACCATTGCAGTCTTTGGCAACGTTGATGTGGTGTTAAGGGCAGTCGTCGTAACGGACTGTGTGTATGTAGTTCTGCGTGGTGCAGCCGTCTGCCAATGGTGAATGTGGATGTTGGGTCAGTCAGGTACAGTGATAAGGCCTGTCCTTGCTTATGTCACATGTGCATCTGAAACTTGAATCATTCACATGTCTTACGATGTCAAACCTCCCCACCAAGTTTCATTCCTGTCAGTTGATTCCCTCTGGGTGGGTTTTGAGGCTGTTTGAGATTACTTCACAGCTTGACACAGGCAAATGTGTGCGGTTTAATGCAGTAAGCACAATGCTTAATGAGCCCCAGCTTCCATAGCTTGCTAGCTACATTAGTCTTGCAGCTCTAGTACCAATAAATTACATTTTTAGTCAGATTAGTCTTTTACGACTACAGCTCCGGAACTGTGGTGTAGACTACATACGCTTGATCTGTGGCTGTGCTAGCCTTTCGGCTAAGCCTGCTTGCAGAATTAAGGTTCATTGCTATCGCTTGCACAGTGGGCAAATCCGGCTCTTCCCTGGATGGGAATTTTATGTCCCCCTATCAGTGTATTGTCAGAGGCAGGGAAGGTGCTGAAATATCCCCAGTAAATCCCTGCAAGCCTCCTCCCTAATGGACATCGCCATTGTCTGTCCGTGAGAAGAAAGCTTGGGAAACAGCCCCTTATCTCCGCCGGACCACAAATGACCCCTTCAGCCTCCTATTTTGTCGCTCAGGTCATTCCACAGCTCTAGATTACGGGGGTGGAGGAAAATGTGTATTTAATGATAACCCTAATCAGTGTTTAATGGAGCTGTTGAGGATTGATTGGCCAACACTTGGCGTCTCTGGAGGATCTCACGTTTGTGGTGACTGTAGTGACTACAGTTACAGACTGTAGTCTATCTGCTTTTCTGCATACTTTGCTACCCTGTTCTTCAATGGTCAGGACCCCCACAGGACCACCACAGAGCAGGTATGATGTGGGTGGTGGATCATTCTCAGCACTGCAGTGACACTGACGTGATGATGGCGTGTTAGCGTGTGTTGTGCTGGTGTGAGTGGATCAGACACAGCAGTGCTGCTGGAGTGTTTAAACACTGTGTCCACTCACTGTCCACTCTATTAGACACTCCTACCTTGCTTCTCCACCATGTAGATGTACAGTCAGAGGCGATAGCCCATCTGCTGCTGCACAGTGCAGTGCTGGTCATCCTCTAGTCCTTCATCAGTGGTCACAGGACGCTGCCCACAGGACGCTGCCCACAGGACGCTGCCCACAGGACGCTACCCACAGAACGCTGCCCGCAGGACTCTGTTGGGCACTGGATGGTTTTGGTTGGTGGACTATTCTCAGTCCAGCAGTGACACTGAGATATCTGATCCACTCACACCAGCACAACACACCACCACCAAGTTAGTGTCACTGCAGTGCTGAGAATGATCCACCACCCACATAATACTTGCCCTGAGGGGGGCCTGGCTATTGAAGAACAGAGTAAAAGGGGGCTAATAATGCCAGCTAACCCAGACACTGAAATACAGTGATGGTATTAGTACACAATTCCACTATTTTGAATATTGCTGTATATGTAATTATTGAATATTGGCACTATATGTATATTTTCTGTATGCATATTTGACCTTGGGAACAGTGCTTTTACTGCAACCCAGTGAATATCCCAATGATAAAAACTGTAAAAATAGAATAGTAAGAAAGTTCCAGTGTGCCTGAATGTTTGACTGGTTCTGCGTACTGGTTTATAAGCGATCTCCTCTGAAATGTCAGTTCGTCTCAGGTCTCAGATCACACAGTAGACAATGTGAAGTGGCAGCAGATCAGAGGAACTGCCGCCTGGAGTCACACTCTCGCCAGGCTAATCGGCTGTGATCGTCTGGCCCACATTTTGCATCCTGCTGTGTCTCACTGTGTGAGAGGAACAGTTGTAGCTCCGGTGGGAGTGTTCCAGTCCAAGTTCCTCCATTTCCATCCCTTTAGCCCTACTGTGCTATTTTCTGTATTGCCTCAATACCAGATAGTGTTAAATGAACCTGCTTTCCACGTCCTATCATTGGGACCGTGGTCAGCACCGAGATGAACGGTTTGTTGTCATGTCTGGTGTCACTCCACCTCCACCCCTACCGCGCAATCTGCAGGAACTGTATGAGAATATTCAAGCTGCATGGGATGGATTATCACAGGACACCATTAGGAAGACGTGCAGAGACGTGGCAGCCCGACACCATACTGAGAGACACTACTTCTGTATGTGTAGTTCAATAAATATTACCCATATCAGTCTAAATTTATCACCATTTATTGTTCCTGGTGACCTTTATCTTCCTTCCCAATAGTACTGCAATCCCACACCTCCTTCTGGGTGCAGCTGTTCTTTTGATGATGAGTGTAGTTTATTTTTGAGTTGTGTCCAAACATGACCAACATGAGAGGGTGAAGAAGTAGCGGTGCTGCCACAATGGTGTATTCCAGCCTCTTGTCAATCATGTTGAAGGTTCTGCTCCGGGTTAGATCATTTAAGGTCAGATACTCAATGAAAGGAAGAGTAAACACGGAAGGAAAGGAAACTCTTGGCGAGTGACCACCACCTCTGCCCGCTCTCAGCAAGAAACAACGTTCAGCAAGAAACTAAAGAAGTGATATAAATAGGAGCAAAACAAGAATTAACGTTGGTGCTGCTCTCCACCACTGGAGACGCTCTTGGAGAGTAAAGGGATGAAGCTGATGCTGAACATTTCCTCTAGACTGGTAAACAAACAGCTGTATAGAAGACGAGAGGACTGTGCTTTTCCTTGTATCCTATGATAGGGGTGGACACAACGACTTTGTGGTGATATGTTGCCCCCTGTCGTTTGGAGTATGAATTCAGCAGGTCAGGGGTTCACGACTCCGGTCACTTCACAGTTTGGTAGCTCCTCTACTGTAACTCATCTACTAAACCTGGCAATTAACAGGTAAGTTGAGTCAGGTGTGCTTGAGCAGGTAAACTAGCAAAGTGTGCTGGACACCGGCCCTTCAGGACCAGAGTTGTGCACCCCTGGGTTCCGTCATCTCACAAACTGTTCCTTTAAAGCATCGGTTTGCTGAAAAGTCACATTTGTACAGGAGTTAGATGTCGTGAATCAGCCAAAACATGGCACTACAAGGCCGATAGTTACTTCAGTTCCCAAGAAACAACTTTCGGAAAAGCCAGACAAGTCCCTGTGCGGACTGACTACATCTATGCCAAGGGAAAAACAGTGTAAAATTGATTACATGGGGGAAACATCTTGGGCCTCGTCATCAGTCTCTGTTTGACTTCCCTCATTACTGAAACGAGGCTGCCGAGGTGTGAGCCCAGCCCTGTTTCAGCTTCTCTCTGACAGGTGAGTTTATGACAGTAAGTTGCTCTGGCTTGCTGAGAAAAGGAGAGGCGTCTATGACCTCAGCGTTACCTCAGTGTAAACATAACCTTTGACATACTTTGCTGTTTCCCGGTAGTGACACGCTTTTAATAGGTTACCACTGACATGTGCTGTGACTTCTTGAAAACGCTATCTAGGAGGTGAACAAAACCATGCGCTGTGAACGTGGACTGCCTGTTGCCTTAGGAGCAGTTTGGTTTGAATCCCATTCTTTAAAACAGTTTTAAACCAGACTAATGTATCCAGCCTTGTTGAGAACATTCAGAATGATGTCTCAATCTTAGAACGCATGTTTGGTGGGAGGTTGTTACTATGGTGGGAAAGTAATGTATACAAAAGGCCACACTTGAATTAGATTTATTAGGAACTAATGTTAAAGCCTAAGGCTCGTGGTCACCTGCGTTTCAACTAGACTTAGAATTGGTCTTCACCCCACGTAGTGCTTTTAGCACAGATTGTATTATTTCGCTCTGGAAAGCTGAATGTGCCGCACTTCCCACAGTCGCCTTTTATGGGGGAAGTGTTTTGCTTCGCAGTAATGAAACTGAAGCATTAATCCACACTTTACACGGCTGTGCTTTCAGACGCCTGTGTTTTGACACGCTGGAATTAGTTCTGTATAAATGATGTATTTAGCCCCCACACTGATTTTTAACCCCTTCATGGTAATGGTATAATCCACCAATAATTGGGGGGCTATGGATGCTTGCAGTCTGTACACCATTCATCCTATTTGGATGCAAATATCAAAGCTAAAAGTCTGAAAGTCAACTCCGATATGCTGCGGGAGACACAATAGTCACCTGTACAGTTGAAGTTGATTCTTTCTTTCTTTTCAGCAACATTAACAACAATAAAGTACAGAAATCAGCTGTGTCCCAATTCGGGGTCTGCATCTCTCAAAGGACGTGGTCTACGAAGACTATGAAGGCTAAACCGGAATGAGACGGTGGATTTCCTGTTTGCGTCAGAGCACCGCTGCTCCTGCCCTTATCGTAGTATCATGAAGAACTGCTGTTGCCACCTAGCAATACTGGATGCACCAGCACACAATGCACTTTGTTACCTTTGTTACCCTGGAAAAGAAGGACACATTTCTTGGCCACAAAATGGGACATCCTAGTCGTGACTCTATGACACAACAGCCCCCGAATTGGAACACAGCTATCACCTAATTTTCGCGGGGGGCCCACCTACCATAAACCTCCAGGTAGCACCAGCCAATAGAGGTTTGCTGCAATATGAAGACAACTGCAGCTGCGTTGGCTGTTTTATCTTGTCGTGGTCGTCTGAGGTGTGAATTTGTTTCATAGCTGGGGGCTCTCACACCTCCCCTTTCTCCCCTCATTGCTCGCCAACAGCTCAACACAGCATTTCACACACAGGCAGTCAACAACACCCCTTTTAATCTGAGTTATATCATTTCATATGATTCTATTTACTGAAAATATGCGAGTCGATTTGTGTTTCACTGGTGGAATGGCCACAAGGGGGACATCATGATACCATTGAGGTGTTATGGTAGTCGTTGTAGTCCTACAAATGAGCACATGTCTATGGCTGTATAGACGCAAATGTAACTGATGAGGAAACCTAACAAACTCATTGGCATTAGACTACTCGGTCTTCACTGTTTAGTTCTGACCCTTTTGTCTTGTGGAAGAAGTAAGAAAGCTGGTCCGTATTTAAACAGTTAACCACTGTGTCAATCTCGGTCTAGCAACACCTGAGAAACACCTGAGGCCTGGGATCTTACTGCAGTGGCCTTGAAATGGCCTAGCAAATGACTGGGACTCCTCAGTGACCTCGCAGCAACACATTAGCAACCACCTGGCGGAAAATAGCCTAGCTATATTCTAGCAGACACAAAGCAACGTTCCTTTATATACTCCCCATTTCTAGTTACATGTATGTTATATATAATATGAATAAGTCTATGAACATTTTTCAGGGGTCTAGTGGGGGTACTTCCCTACCAGTGCCACAGACAGAGCCAGTGTGGCCGTGGATGCTTCTTGCTGTTGTTGGGTTTTGCTATATTGCAGTATAAATATGGTAAATGACACCAAATACTATAAACGGCATCCTGTGCAGTGACCAACCTGGGTTTTCTAAGCATCAAGGCAAACCTGTGACTTCTTCCCATTGCTGTATTGTTCAGGTGTTGCATTTACTACATCACCTGTGTACTTTTTGCTCAGTGACGTGTGCGATACATCTCCTAAATTGCATCCCTATTCTAAATAACAGCTTAGTGAAGCTGATGACACACCGTTTTCGGTGAGTCAGTGCGTTTTGATTGCTAACCTTTGTTCCTCTTTCCTGAGGCGGTTTTCTTCCAACGTGGCACATGCTGTCATAATGTTTGTCCCTGTTCTCCTTGGCACATTAAAGGATTTTGAAGCCTCCGTGACTGACACTACAATCTCCCATCTAACCAATGCTGTGATGCGCTGCTCATGTTGCTTTAAAGGCAGTTTTACAGCTCTTCCGACCTAATCTCGACCTGTCACTTCCGTAGCGTCCTCAAGATTTACACGGACAACAGCTTCAGCTTACTTCCTTGTACTGCCTTGCAAAACAACAGTTGCATAATTGAAACCAGTAGGCATAAACACTTACTGACTTACTCATACACTGCTCAGGTCTTGCCAAAGGTCTCTTTCAAGTTTTGATCACTGGCCATGCAGGAAGATGGCTTATCAGAATCAGGCTTATTGGCCAAGTATGTTGACACACACAAGGAATTGGGTTCGGCAGTTCGTGTCTCTCTAGTACAATATACCAATATACACATAACTAACTGACAGTCCACGCTATACACAACGACTGCACATATACACAATACATACAGACACCGTACAATATACACTCTACACAGTATACACACTATACACAACGACTCCGCACATACACAATACATACAGACACCGTACAATATACACTCTACACAGTACACACAATATACACAACGACTCCACACATACACAATACATACAGAGGCCGTACAATATACACTCTACACAGTATACACACTATACACAACAACTCCACATATACACAATACATACAGACACCGTACAATATACACGCTACACAGTATACACACTATACACAACGACTCCACATATACACAATACATGCAGACACCGTACAATATACACTCTACACAGTATACACACTATACACAACGACTCCACATATACACAATACATACAGACACTGTACAATATACACTCTACACAGTACACACAATATACACAACGACTCCACACATACACAATACATACAGAGGCCGTACAATATACACTCTACACAGTATACACAATATACACAACAACTCCACATATACACAATACATACACACTGTACAATATACACTCTACACAGTATACACACTATACACAACAACTCCACATATACACAATACATACAGACACCGTACAATATACACTCTACACAGTATACACACTATACACAACGACTCCACATATACACAATACATACGGACACCGTACAGTATACACTCTACACAGTATACACACTAAACACAACGACTCCACATATACACAATACATACAGACACCGTACAATATACACTCTACACAGTCTACACAATATACACAACGACCCCACATATACACAATACATACAGACACCGTACAATATACACTCTACACAGTATACACAATATACACGACTCCACATATACACAATACATACAGACACCGTACAATATACCCTCTACACAGTCTACACACTATACACAACGACTCCACATACACACAATACATACAGACACCGTACAACATACACTCTACACAGTATACACACTATACACAACGACTCCACATATACACAATACATACAGACACCGTACACTATACACTCTACACAGTCTACACACTATACACGACTCCACATATACACAATACATACAGACACCATACGCTATACCCTCTACACAGTCTACACACTATACACAACGACTCCACATATACACAATACATACAGACACCATACACTATACCCTCTACACAGTCTACACACTATACACAACGACTCCACATATACACAATACATACACACCGTACACTATACGCTCTACACAGTACACATGATATACACAACGACTCCACATATACACAATAAATATGGACATTGTACAATATACAATCTACACAATCAGGTTGCTCCTCTTCCTCAGTACCCCTTCTTCCTCCGCACCCCACCCCTTCCTCAACACCCCCTCGTTCAATGTCTCTGACAATCAGGCAAGAATTGGAGAAAAATGTGCCATCGCTACAAATTCAGGAACACATTCATACCGATAAACACCTTCACCCACCCACACCCACCCATGGCAACCTTTAAAGAGAATGAATTTTAAAAATAGACATACAAACTTTACAGGAGAAGGAAAAAACCTCTACTATAAGCCAATGTAACCAGACTGTTTTCCAAGTAATTCTTTTTCCAGGTGTCTAGCAGTGAGGGAAGCAAATCAGCTGTAATGAAATTGTTAACTGCATTAACTTACAGCTAAGTTTGGGCTTTCATTTCATAGGTTGTGCTATGGGCCCCTTCCCCGAGCAGATGAATCTCGTCCCCTCGTCCAACATTTGAGAATTTGAGAATACTTTGAGTGCCATCACTGTGTTTGTAATAAGCGACCACAGACCCTCCAAATATAAATGCAGGCTTTGCGGCTGCCCACTGCTTTCTATTATAAGCGTGCTTCAAGTGAACCTTGAGAGACACGTCCACACTGTTCTCCACAGTAGCTGACCATATGCTAAAGGTGTGACAGATAGATGCGCAATTATTACCGATAATAATATCCACAGCATATGCTTTGTAATTAACTAGATGGCACTTATCACATATGACCCTTATCCATTAAGCATGATTTTCATCCTTTAAAAGTGCTTGCAGTTGCCATGACAATTTGATAAATTGTCAGCTAAAATTAACTGCAATAACTGCTCCTGTATGGAGACAATAATGGAGGGAAATAGGCTAAAGCTCTGTGGTGGTCACTGTAATGCTGATTTATTGCTTTTTTTGTATTGCTTTTTTGAGGGTGTAGTGTGTCAGGGATGAGGGAGGAATTCACAACCACAAAGGATTCAGCCCATAATTCATATATTAATAAGCATAAGTGTGGTAATAACTTCAGGCTCCTGCAGGTGGCGCTGCACAAGGTTGATGGGGGCCTTTCTTAACACTTGTTGGTATGTCTGTTGCCACACTGTAACATTAGCATGGCATCTTTAGAAAGACTAAAACGCCTCACTGTGATTGGCTGGTAGAATGTGCCATGATAGGCAGTAGTATATCTAACATAAGCTCACTGGACTCTTTAAGATTGTGGTAACATTAGGCTCCTGCAGATGGCGCTGCACAAGGATGATGGAGCTATAAAGGTGTGAGTGGCGGGATCCATAGATTGAGAAGAGGTGGTACAGTGCAGTGAATGTCTCGTTCCATGTGTGGAAAATGGCTCCAGAGCAGATGTTAATGATTGGCTAAAAGGAGTGACTGCATTTGGGCGTGCCAAAGACCATAGTGTGAGGAAGTAGCTGAATCTGCAGGTGTATGGAAGCGTACGGTCATATGGGTCTACCAGCAGTGGCTACAATCCCAGTCTACAGGGAATTCTCCTGGGAATTGTGCCAGGGAAGGCATCCACCAAATCTGGCCCAACTGCACAATTCTTTGATGCAAGAGCGTCTGAACATTGATGTGGCCTACATCCAGAAACTTGTCCAGTCCATGCCAAATCCAATCACAGCTGTTATTGGTGCTCATGGAGGTATTCTATGCTATTAGGTATGTTTCAGTCACAGGGGACTCATTTTACGTCTGGTGAGCTTATTAAATATTCTGGCAGTAAAAAAAAATGTAGCTACACAAATAAGAACTATGGTTATAGCCCAATAGCCAAACCCCAAACACACCCCCGGGCTAGCTACAGTTCTGGAGAGACAGCTGCTGTGCCATGTGTCATATATGGATGGCTAAAAAAGAGATGCACTATGTGTAGATGGTATGAGGCTACATTCACGTAGACTGTATAACCATACAGGCTTATCACCTGGTTGTACCATTCAAGTCCCGTAACCCCACGCCTGCTTTAATCCCCAAGTTAAACTGTGTCTTGTGTAGATGTTTGGGGTGATGTGGTGGACTTCGTTGCTAGCTTCTGGTGGACTTTAACACAGCAGTGTTCTCTAATACTAGGCCAGCAACTGGCAGAAGTGGTTAGCAGATAGCAGCAGCCCCCTCTGTTGGCCAAAACAAGCATAAACCGAGACGTCTGCCTGCCTGCTCTCCTGCACGTCCAGTGTGTTTTTTATTCACAGAGACATTCTCAAGGACAGTTCCAGCAGAGGACGGGTCACCAAAAATGGGGACTGGCATCTGGTCACCCCAGGGAACAATGAGCTAAAAGCAGGAGCTCTGAGTTCAGAAAATAGGCCTTATTTAACCACAATTCTTCTTCAACTACATAAAACATAACAGTTATTAATATAAACGAGAGCTTCTGCAGGCTTCCCCTTCTTCCCCTTGGGAGAACACAAACAAGGAAACCTCCATCTTGTATTTCTCAGTAATATTAGGGTACATTTCTTCAATGACGTCAGCCTGTGTCAAATTATGACATTCTGGAATGCAGTGATGATGACATAAGGAGAGCATGCAATTAGGCCAAACCCTTACGCCGCACTATTGCTAACATATGCGTTACCACTTCAGAATAAGGCTACCTTTATGAAGAGTTTATAAATGGTTTAAAAAGAGTTTACTAATGGTTATTAATTAGGACATAAACACCTTAAAATCATTAATAAGCAGTTACAACACGTAAATATGACGGGCCACAGCGACCTGTTGTTAGTCTAACAGTGAACACACATACTTTTATACTGTTAAAGCTCAGATTTTGATTTTTACTGATCTTACTTCATCTTTTCCATCAGTCCACATAAACCCAGTCAGCTTCAATACATATTCATATACATCAAATGGAGGAGCTCATTTTAGCCCTTTTTATGAATGTGTTATAACCGCTTATTAACACTTTGTAAAGTATTTATGACCTAACTAATAGCCAATAATAACCTATTCTTAAACCATTTATAATCCTTTATAAAGGTTGGCTATTCTAAAGTGGTACCACATGTACTTGTGCAAGCAAGTCCGTTTGGGATTATGTAACAGCTCACTTTGGTGTGAGGCAAACATGTGATAATTCTGCTTGCGGTTTGTACTTAGTCCATTACCTCTTGCCTACATTAACTTAGCAGCTAAACAGCTATACTTCCTTTGTTTACTTGTATTCATTGATGATGGCCAGTGTTGCACCATGTTTGCACTGCAATTCCCATTGTGAAGCAAGCAGTTCTAATCCAAGCTCTACATCTCGGTCAAAAATAGCATCCCTCACAAACACACGTGCAAGCAGGCCCTTCCCTTTAAGAGCAGGTAAAACTTGATCATTAGGATGTTGTGAAACTTATATTTCCCCTGAAGGCATATTCAGGACTAACCCACTCCAGAGTTGCAACAGACCGCTCCTATGTGATGACATGTCTGTGGACAGGGCTGTTTCCTTATTGACTAGCATGCTGTAATCCTGTGTTTCCGAGCTCCAGTATTGTAATGCACATGTACTTAATTTCATGTCTTCCTGCTGTTATCCACCCTGACTCAGCTCGAGTAGGACTCGTTCATTAGGTAAGAATTAATTCCGGTCCCAGTGAGCCACACAGAACTGCACACTGCCCAAAATAGCTTGAATAAGCTGGAAACTAGAAATGAAACCTGGCAAGCTTAGACTAGACCGTAGGCCTTCAGGAGCCATGGGCCTCTTTAACATACAGATTATGTACTGTGCATGCTGATTTGAAATAAGGTAGTCTTATATATATATGTTTATAAGACAGTATAGCTGCTATATTAATGAATATGAATTTATGAATATGATGTATGAATATGAATGTACAAGTTGTTATGCAGAAGAACAATACTCTTTGTTACTTACTTCTGTGTTACTCTGTAACGAATGATCTCACTATATTGTACTTCCAAAAGTCAACAAATAATACAATAACATCACTTAATAAAGTAACTTAAGGAAAAATATCTTGACATAAATAATCTTATCATATTCTACATTTCCAGCAATCTTTGAACGGGAAATATTAGATATGGGGACTTGATTTGAATGGGATTTCTGACAGTTTGTCCAAGTTTCTTTGCAGTCATTTAGTCATTAAGAGCAGTTTGATGTGGAATGGTTCATTGCAGAGACACGTCCTGACTCAGATTTCTTTCCTTTCGGTTGTGGTGACAGGAACCGTTTCTATAAATCTAGTTCCTATCACAAATATAGCCATTTGATTACTATCAAAAATGAATACGTTATCTCAAACCTAACTCAAGCAGCTTGCTCACAAGCATTTAATGTATAATAGCTTTCTGGGTGGGTGTAGCTTGTAGAGGCCTTCAGGTAGCATGTCCTTATCACCACCACCACCAATTCTGACTCCGCAGGTCAGTAGAGCATTTCACACCAAACCACTCTGAATGACTGTACACCTTAGTGACCGAACTGTGCAGAAGTTGGTGGAACATACCGTGTGGACAGTTGCACCAATCAGAACACCACTATTTTAAAAGAAACCCAACCAGGGGGTCTCCATTCCTCTCTTTTGCCTGGAGCCCCTGGATAATATTGTCAGTACAAGAACTTGTGATGCTGCATAAGAAGAGCATATGGGGGTCCAGTGGGTAGTGCGGTTGTCTCACACCAGGAAAGGCCAGGGTTCGGTTCACAGACTGTGTGTCCAGGGTCCTTTCTGTGTGCAGCTTGCATGTTCTCCCTGTCTGTGTCTGTGTGGGTTTCCTGCCAGAATCCAAGGTAGGTCAGGTAAACGGGAGATGCTAGATTGCCCCCCTAGGTGTGACTGTGTACGTCATGCAATATCTGTAGTGGCAGCCTGTCCAGGGTGTTTCCTGCCTTTTGCCTAATGAGCGCTGGAATAGGCTCCAGCACCGACTGCAACCTTGAAAGATAAAGTGGCTTAGAAGATGAGTGAGTGAGTGAGTGAGTGATAAGAAGAGCACTGCTTTGGACCCTTTGTGTCCTTGTTCAGCCTTACAGTGCAGAAAATGTGGACCACAGTGCATGGTCGTCGTGATATCCACCAGCTTTAGCAAACATCGCATTTTATGTCCATATCATGCAGCCATATTTCAGAGAACACAGGTGTGAGTAAGACTCTCCGGAGAGAGACGGAGAGAGAGAGCAGTAGTGAGTTGCAGCCCGATTTACAGTATGTCCACTGGTGGCTTAATGCCCAAACAACCGTTAATTAAGAAGGGTAAAAAATAAACCTTAATTAGTGAGTGTGAAAATAGCAGGGCGTGAAGAGGCTCTGGTGTTTTGCCGCGATGCTCTGGAGGGGATATTAAATTGCAGCATGAAGCGGTGTGGGCTGAATCTCTAATCTAATCACCAGGCCGAGTATTGGAGAGGTGGGAGGTGCTGATGATATGTTAGTTTGATTGTGCAGTTTATCTCAATAACGGAGTGTGCACCATATCACGTCTCTCCTGCCTGGAGGACACTGAGGACCGACGATGATGCCGAGTCTTAGTCGCTGGATAAAAGTCCTTCTTCACAGCCGTTATGAAATATTAGGAAATATATGTCAATATAAAGCATTCAACATAAAGTTGAATTTTCTGTTTTCCAGTAAAGAAGCCAATAGCATAAAAAAAAAACAAGCTTTTAAATGAAAGACTGAAATGTAGTATGTTAGCACTGATAGAGTGTCCAAACATGCCAGCTAGTCTTGTGTTTGTGATGTCACAAAATACCAACACGTTAGCATATGGCTGCCTTTAGCCCCGCCTATTCACGCTAGTAACAAGGCATGTTTCAACGTAGACTCCTCAGTGTCCAGACTCCAATGGTAAAGGACTGGAGGATGACCAACACTGCACTGTGCAGCAGCAGATGAGCTATCGTCTCTGACTGTACATCTACAAGGTGGACCACCAAAGTAGGAGTGTCTAATAGAGTGGACAGTGAGTGGACACAGTGTTTAAACACTCCAGCAGCACTGCTGTGTCTGATCCACTCACACCAGCACCACACACACTAACACACCACCACCACGTCAGTGTCACTGCAGTGCTGAGAATGATCCACCACCCACATAATACCTGCTCTGTGGTGGTCCTGTGGGGGTCCTGACCATTGAAGAACAGGATAATAAAGTATACAGAGAAACAGATGTACCACAGTCTGTAACTGAAGAACTACAGAGTGTTACTATATGTAAGAAACAAAGAAGTGTTCCTAATAACTGTGTGTATATAGGAATTATGCACTGATATAGTCAATATTAAGTATGTTAGTCATTTTTGAGAAATATTAAGTTTGTGTGTTGAGGATGTTTCCTCTGGGAACAGGAATGAGCTTCTGTCTGAATTCAAAAGAAGCTGTAAATCTGAAGAATGTGTAGTTTCAAACAGGGGCCTAGTTTTAGTGGTAATTTGTAAGCAGTAAGTGAAAAGGGTGGAATTTTCAACTTAGCACATGCTCTGATCGCCACCGATAAAACCTTAAGGAGAGCAAAAGTAACTAATAAAACTGAATAACTTCGAAATGTAACACTTTAGTACGTCATTCTCTCATTCTAATATTGTCATCTAATTATATATCATCTTCATTAAATTCAGCAGCCGCCCACTGGCTTTGATCAGAAGTCTGCAGATGTTCAGCTCTCGTCTACGTACAGGGAAAAAGGGACTGTCTGGAGTAATTACCATATGCAGGAGATGCGGTAGACAGATATATATATATGTTCATATTCTTCGTCAAAAGAATACTTGCAGAAATAGCTGCCTCCAGAAGGAATCAACCGACAGGAATGAAACTTGGTAGGTCGATTTGACATTATGATCCAAGTTTCATTCTCAGCCACACATGTGGCATAATCAAGGACAGGCCTTATATCCTTGAGTCATCCTGTCAGTTCCAGCACTATTGGCAGAAGGCTGCACCACACAGGACTACATGCATGCTGACTGTTACGTCCTTAACACCACGTCAACGTCACCATAGACTGCAATGGTGTCGTGCCAGATTGTCATGGAGTGACTCAGGATGGGAGTGGGTCAGTGATGAGTCCTTTTGTCTTTTTGGACACGACCAACGAATCTGTGTGTGGAGGCTCCGTGGTCAGCACCAAGATGAACAGTTTGTTGTCACGCGTCCAGAAGGCCTGGTGTCACTCCACCTCCACCCCTACCACACCATCTGCAGGAACTGTGAGAATATTCAAGCTGCATGGGCTGGATTATCAGAGGACAGCATTAGGAACCTCTACAACTCCATGCGTCTGGCATGTTGTGTTAGCCAACATGGCGGCAACAATGGCATACTGAGAGACACTACTTCTGTATGTGTAGCTCAATAAATATTACCCATAATGCATTATCATTTATTGTTCCTGGTTACCTTCATCTTCCTTCCCAATAGCACTGCAGTCCCACACTTCCTTCTGGGTGCAGCTATTCTTTTGACGATGAGCGTAAACCAGCCAATCAGAGCAGAGCTCATCAAATTATTCATAAACTCACCGTTTCAGTCTGTGACCAAATCATAAGGTGTAAATGGGCATTGTGGCAGGGGTGAGGTGGAGTCGCTGCCATTCCCGCCGGAAGTGGGCACATACAGGTGAGCGCGATCAGAAGGCAGGGCACCGTGCCCTTATAAACTGGCTTTCTCTCCAGTGTGGGAGAGGCAGGACATATGGCTGACAGGCCACGCTGGAGCGAGGAAGCCAGAGAGACAGACTGAAGGGTGAAAGACTCATTAGACTGAGTAAGCCTCATGTTTAGTTGCGCTGGATGTTTGTGTGTGTCTCTTCGGGTCTCGTTGAGGTTTCCCGGTCAGTGTGCTCGGCCCCTCCCCCGGCTGAGCCACAGCATGTAGAACTGCATCTGGGTGTTCTTCACCCTGACCATCAGAGAACAATTTAAATACTGAATAAATGCATTCTGTGCCACCTATAAGACCAAATCACGAAGGATTTGAGGATGCTCATAAAAGCAGGGATATTAGATCTCCAACCATGACACTTTCTCTAGATTCAGGAACGGCATTTGATTACATCGAGTCATGCTCTATAGCGCCTTGCAAGACCTTGGTTTGAACCCTAGAGGAACAGAATATTACTTTACAACTCACCATCACCTGAAGTATGTAGCAACAGCGCTTTCCATCTCCGTCATGCTTCGCCTCAGGGTCATACTTTCGTTTCCAGCAATGTGTGGTTTGTCGCACAAGCTTTCTCTCAGAGCATATACAGAAATAAAAGCCGTCAATCTTAAATCACCATTCATGAAACCATACACAGTGGGCCTGTATTATAGAGGTGCATTAACCATAGGCTTGGACTAATTTGCACTGTCAGAAGGCTCATTACCTGGCTTATGTACAGAAAGGAATGTGGATGTTCTCAGATCTGAAGCAGGAGTGGAGCTTTAAGTACTGCTTATCTGATGGGGTCAGTTTTGGCAGTCTACCAGGCCTTCCAGGTGGTTGTTAGAGGTCCCGTTTCCATCTTATAATAGTTTTGGCACTCCAGTTTTGGGAATTCTTTCTGCTCCCTTATGCACGTAGACCATCTAATATCTCATCTCTGCTATCATTGGAAATTAAATGAAGGGGGTTCTTTGACCTTCTCGAGGTCTCCTGTTCTGGAGGTTAATTGAGAACATCTTGGCCATTGCCAGGGAAAACATATCCCCCAGGAGAGCTTGCCTATTAAATGGTGAAATGAGTTAAACACCTCGAGATGATGGTGTAAAGACTGCAATATTACTCGCTGTCCCTCCTAATAGGCGTTACAGCTGAAGATCTCCAGCAAATGAAAGGGAAGTATACCTTCCTCGCTGTGGGAGACGTGACGAGAGTAGAAATGAACAGTGTTCCACTTATTATGCTTCCTCTCAATTCGCTGTCCTGATTCATTTTTCAACACGGTGTTTTTAAGTGGTGGATTCGTCTGGAGAGCAAATTAATGCCCAGAATTAGTCTATCACGCAAGACCACCACCGTTGTCCCTGTGCCGAATAAGTCGTCAGTGTCTTGCTTTGATGGTTACTGTTCCGGTATCACACTCATCATCGTGAAGTGCTCGTAATGAGGCTTATCAGGACCCAGCTGCCTCCTTCACTTGAACCCTCTGCAGTTTGCAGAAGTTGGCCCAACCGCCCTATAGATTACGCCTTTGCCACACCTTTTCATCTGGCCTTGACCCATCTAGGGAAAAATGGACACTGCTGTCCATATACTTAAGCACTAGCTGGGCAATGAACACTTCCATCTGCAATTGGATCCTGGACTTTTTCCCTGGGAAACCTCAGCCAGTCCCGACTCCCGGACTGGGAGCATCATCTTACTGAACAATTGAGCCCCTCAGGGCAGCCTACTAAGTCCACTGCTGTTCACTCTGCTGACACACGGCCACATCCTAAAGTTCGCCGATGACAGAATTGTGGTGTGTCTCATCAGCAGGAACAATGAGTCAGCATACAGAGAGGAGGTGCGGTGACTGACAGATTGGCCCAGTTCAACAACCTGTATCTGAATATGGACCAAACAAAGGAGATCATCAGAGAGCACAGAGTGACCACTCTGCTCATCATCAGTGGCTAATCTGTAGAGGTTGTTATGAGCATCAAGCTATTTGGTGTAGAGTAGCACCTCGATTTCCAGGGGAAGTGAAGGGATGCTCATCTTCCATCCACCATCCTTACCTTGTCCGACCCCAAGACCCTTAGTGAGGACAGCTGAAAAGATCACTGTGGTCTCTTCACTCAGTTATGGATATTCACACCACACGCTACATCCGAAATGCCACCAGCATTGTAAATGACCACTACTAGAAGAGGTTCTTCAGCAGACCATCGAGTGTCACCATTGTTGCCTTCTCTTTACTCAACAATAGATACACCTAAGGGTTGTACTGAGGAACCTACTATTCGTTGGTTCCAACTGGAGCAAGCTGTTTGGGTTCCAAACTTATTTAGCATTGGTGGAAATGTGCCGAGCGGTTCCAATTTAGCTATTCGAATCAGAATGGAACCTGTTCCACGTTGGTGGAAATGGGTTCAAAGATGCAATTACTTGCTTAAATGGTTCTTTGCATGGTGAAATAGCTCGACACGTTGTCCATCGAACCAGAAAGGGATTCTTACATCGTGACAAGCTTGAGATATGAGAGAGGTAACATTAGCAGAATCCTTCGTGCTGCTTTATAGACCCACAAACAACACGTTCTTTGTCAATCTGAAGAACTATTCCACCATGCATAGAACCATTTAAACATGGAAATGGTTACAGCATTTAGCTGACGCTCTTATCCAGAGCAACTTACAAGGTTATTCATATTACAGGTGGGCCAATGTAGTGTTAGGAGTCTTGCCCAAGGACTCTTATTGGTGTAGCACAGCATAGTTACCCAGACCGGGATTCGAACCCCAGTCTCCGACATGTGGTGGTGGCTCCCTGGCGGGTAGTGGTGTTATCCGCTGAGCTACACCAACCACATGGTTGTACATAGAACTCATTGTTCTCATTGTGCATGCTTAAACATGTCCCTTTTCTAAAGAAGCAGATAACAACAGCATTAGATCTGATCCAAAACAGGAGGCCTTGGCCTACTCAGCAGGCTGGAGAACTCTATATGGTCACTCCAGGGAGCCCGTAGAACAATAGGCCTTAGATATGAATAAATGCTCCTTCTCATTGCCTAGAGTAAATTCTCTTTCTCTTTCCCATAAGCGTAAATGATACAGTTCTCATACAAGGTTGCCTCTAATCTTCACAACCTCATTAGTGTTTTTTCCCCGACTGTGCAGTTCCCATAAGCTTCTTTGTTGAACAGCGATGGTGTTTTAAATCATGGAAGAAGTCTGGAGCGTTAAAGGCGCCACTGAACTTGTGTGTTGTGTTTGACTGTGGTAGCTTGGCTCCTTTTGAGGATGCTCTCATTTAAATACAATTTGCTCAGACCTGCTAGAATAAGCAGTTAGATGTTGTCCCATATTCGTATGCCGGCTTTAATGCAGCAGCGAAAGCTTCACCGCTGAGACTTCAGTGTCTGACCCTGAGGGGTCGCGGCTTTATGCGCTTTGTTGTAGCAGGTGGTGACTTCCGTGCACACATGCATACATACAAAATGGTTGTTTGTTTGTTATGTACTTGCTTGTTTATCTTGTTTATGACGAAGATTTGCACTGAGCTGGGAAAAATGCGTGTTTGATGTTGGTTTGCACATCAGAAAGACTCCGAGCTTTGCTCTCTAATAGCTACATAATGATTTATCTATCGGGTTTCTCCCTAAAGACCGCCACTCTAACGAGAATCCCTACGTCCTCCGTATAGGCCTCCTTTTTTTGTCTAACCAAAATGGAATTTTGTCTGAATTTTTGTCCGGAATATTTATACTTGAAAGCATGCCACACAGTGTCAGACACCACATAATCGAGTCTGTTTTAGATTGCTAAAGGGTGGCGCAGTGGGTAGCTGTGTTACCTCACAGTAAGAGCGTGGGTGGGTTTCCTCCCACAGTCCAAAGACATGCAGTCAGGCGAACTGGAGATGCTGAATTGTTCCCCTAGGTGTGAATGTGTGTGTCTGATAACCTGTCTAGGGTGTTTCCTGCCTTCTGCCCAGGGAGCACTGGAATAGGCTCCAGCATCTCCCTGCAGCCCGGAAGGATAAGCGGCTCAGGAGATGAATGAACGGATGATGATGACCACTAGATGTGCAGTTTGCAGCCTGATGTCTTTGCTATAGATCTAAATGCAGAGGTCACTGTTCATATTGAAACACTAGCCAATTGAGCAGTCTTTGACTGAAGCTGTGACCCAATACCGAACCTACTTTCAATGCCACTTAGATCGTTTGCTCTTGCTATCTTGATACAAAATCAAGGTCAACTAGTCCTGTTCAGCGCGTTCATATACGCTGCAGAGCATGTATAAAGATGCACTACATAGATCTTTCATAATTTCCGAGTAACATGATTGTTGAGATGTGCTTTTATGTGCAGTGGTACACAACTTGGGAGAGGCTACAGGAATATGTGGTCACTATACCTACAAAGCAAATATAGCCATTCTATTCCGTTTCCAGTGAGTAGAAATTTTAATATGTAATGGTGATGATGGTAAATGGGTGAAAATCTAATTTTGGATGGGTACTATGGCTCAATGGTAGCTCGGTGCCTGCTGTGCATTGTCAAGTTTCTTGGACACTGTCTGTACAAAACGGAGTACAAGTGAAAGTGCAAATACTTCCAGACAGATGCACTCCACAATACAGTTAATGGATTAAAGGCACAGTATATGATTCTGGAGAAGGATGGTCTGAGCTAGTGCGGTTGTTTCCAGTGTTCAAAATACCCCCTGGTATATGGGGGTGAGGGTATATAGTTGAAAATCAAATCTTTTTTTTGGGGTGCTATGTTGCCATGTGCTGCCCCCCATGTACCACGTCACCATGCATGTGTTTGATCTCAGAACTATATTGGTACAATGTCTCAGGCATCAAGCAGTAATCATTTTATGTAATAATGTTTCTAGAAGCTTTTCTTGGCATTAAACTTTTCAGACTTTTGAACTGTAAACAGCTCTTTACATTTCACACCAAACCATTTAATAATTTTAAAATATGGATTTTTTGGGATTCACCTTTAAAGGTGCAGTAAGTGAAGTTAATCCAATACACTATTTGTCAAATTCAGGGAATATGCCCATATAGACCACTAGCTGTCCGTTCTGTGTGTGTGCAATAGGTAAGTATTGTGATCATGACTGGTTAGCATCACAACTGCAGTGACAGTTTGCTAGCCCACAACCTAGCTAACATTAGTTACATTGCTTGTTGTTACCTGCTTGTATGTTATATCACAATATTTGTCCTTACAACAGATGGAGTTTTATGGCCACAAAGATCGAAAAAAGAAAAACATGTTTGCTAACCCTGTTTTATTTACCTTAATGTCAACAATTGTTCTCCAACTTCGTATACTGCACCTTTAATTAGTTAACTGTTGTGGAGTGCATCTGTGGATCTGCACTTGTTATGATTCTCCACTCATTTGCATTAAACTCTTCAGACTTCTGGTTCTTATCACCACCACTGGAAACAGCTCTGTACGTTTCTCTAGAACAGAACGTTTCACACCAAATAATTTAACCATATAAAAATACAGATTCTATTATTTTTTTTTTTTTGCTTTTTGTCAAATTTAGTGAATATCTCCCCACGGTCCACTAACTGCCCATTCTGTGTGCGTGCGATAGGTAAGTATTGTGATCGTGACTGGTTAGCATCACAATTGCATGACAGTTTCCTAACCACCTTCCTTGCTTGCTGTGACATTGTTTGCTCTAATGTTATATCATAATATTTGTTTGTACAACAGACAAAGGGTTTCGTGGCCACAAAGATCTTAAAAAAGCCCAGTTTGGTTCACCTTAATATCAACAATTGTTCTCCAGATTCGTATACTGCACCTTTAATTAGTTAACAGTATTGTGGAGAGCAACCGCTGGTGTATCTGCACTTGTTAGGAGTCTCCATTCATTTAGTGAGCGTTTCCTTTAATTTGTCACCCGTCTTATGTTTTGTACAGACGGCATCCAGGGGACCTAAATAGCTCTCAGTTTATACTCAACGATGGCTGACTGCATTTCGAGCAGTGAGAGAACAAGAGATCAAGAGAGAGCTCATATGAAATATTAGTAGCAGAATGATAGCTGCGTATGATTGACATGTTTTTAACATGTGTGAACCCATGTCGTCCTGACAGCTGTTTTTATTTATTTATTTATTTATTTATTTATTTATGTATTTGCCGCACTAGTCTTGCCCTCTACTGCCTAGTACAAATCTCGGCTTTAGTGCTGTTTGGCCCTGTGGCTGCCTGGTCCCTGTCTCTAGCTGGACGCTCAGTTTTTCCCCCAAGAGAACCACTCGAGTTCAGCCGTCCTGGCCACACTAATGCCTTTTATCTGAAGGGCAGATTTGTGGAGCCGGCCTCTGCAATGATGGTAAAAGCACCCCCGTTCCCTTTCTGCTCCCTTGGCCTCCCCCCTCAGGGAGAGCTCTCATAGATGTGCCTTGTTAGATCGGCGTCAAGAAGGCAGAGTGCACCGAGACGCTATATTAATATTTACTGCTGTGCTACCAGCGGCGCACGGACATGCTGTGATTTTACACTGCGTCTGTCCACTGGAGAAAGGAAATCAACAAAAAGGAAAACATCATAGTGTTTACGCCTGAAATCTGATGTGCTGTAATAGTCCAATAGTCCAAATCTAATTTACACAATTGCCCTCTGAGCCCAAATGCAATCAGTCAATCAGGACTGTTTGGTGTCAGTGAGTGATTCAAGTTTCACACTCGGCCGCACACGTGACGTAAGCATGGATGGGCCTTATTGCTGTACCTGACTGACCCAACAGCGAGCAGTAATGTCCTCCATGAGTCATCCTGTTAGTGCCAACATCATTGGCACACGGCTGCACGACACAGGACCGTAACAGCGACAGCCCTTAACACCATGCCAACATCGCCAAAGACTGCAATGGTGTTGTGCCAGGCTGTCATGGAGTGACTCAGAACGACAGTGGAGACAACCAACGAACGAACGTGTAGAGGCACCGTGGTCAGCGCCAAGATGAACGTTGGTTGTTTGGTTGGATGTGTGACGCATGATGCACCACAATGTTCATTTTGGCGCTGATCACCTCCTGGTTCCTCCACACAAAGATTCGTTGGTCGTCTCCACCAACACAAAATCGGGACTCGTCCCGATGAAGATGACCCGCTGCCATTGTGAGTCGCTCCATGACAGTCTGGCATGACACCATTGCAGTCTTTGGTGATGTTAACGTGGTGTTAAGGGAAGTCGATGTAGTGGCCGGCTTGCATGCAGCTGCCTAAGCTTGGGGGCTTTTACTATGCTATTTGCTATTTGTGCAGCTATGTTTCTGACGAAGAGTGTAATTATTTTCCCTGTCTGCTTCTGAACGTAGCTCCAGTGCAAAACTAAACAGGCAAGCTTTAGACACCAAACACGTTTTGGCTGGTCTACAACATAAATGGGATACTGGGTGTAATGTTATTTGGCCAGGCTACCGCTTTAACAGCACTGGGCAAATAGGTTTCTGGTGTAGGCATAGTTTTATGGGTGTAAGAACATAGTTGTAAAACTGTGAAAAAAAAGACAAGCTGCCTTTCCAGTCGTGCCCTAAAACCAGACCTCTTCCTTCTCCACAAGATGGTGAGATGGTGCTGGCATGCGTCGGGCTGAGCTCCGGTTTCTCCATATTGATTGGCACCCTTAAGAACAGACGGCACTTTGATGTTGTTTTGATGCATCTTTTATTGAGCATGTACTTCAGCTCATCAAAGGCCAAGACATTTGAGCTTGGCAGGCAAACGCCTTCGGACACCAAGACTAAGTCACGTCAGCTAATTAAACTTACTCATAAGTGACCCAAACGGACCCCACAGGTAGGCCCCCAGCCGGCCTTGAGCTCAGCGCATGGAAGTGCGGTCCACTCTGCGCCTTCTGCCACCTTCAACAGCACGTCAATCTCAGCAGCTCAATGAATAATAGAGATGCTGAGGGTCTTCAGTGGCTCCCTGGAGGAGGACGGCCTTCATCCCACTCCGCATAAGCACAAGCTGAGCAGGTTTTCTTGCAGGTTCACCACTACAGGTCTACTGGGGGGTTCCTGAGACTTGTCCATGGGGAGGAGATCTTTCAGTACATTCCTGAAAATAAGGAGACCACAAAGGGTTTGCTGGAGGAAGCACTTTTGGTTACCTAACATGCATTTTGCTGGAAATTTGAGGAATCTTTCAAAGAACCTCCATTCAACCTCAAGATTATATACCAACATATGTTTTTATTTTTCCATGAAAGTGCTTGACTCTGTTTCTGTAACCAGCTATGAGGACACCGTGATCCAGACCTTGGTAGCTTGAGATGGGTACTTTATTATCAAGTACCCAATTATGATGTTCAGTGTGGAAACAGCATCGAAAACGCAGGAAGGTTCTCATTCCAAGATCGTCCAATTAACTAGTTCAGGGTTTCTCAACCTGTGGGCCATAAAACACCCTCTAGTGGACTGGAAACATCTTATATAACCCTATTAGTGTCATTTAAAGTGTATTAATATAATATATACATGTATATTAATGTACACATGTACACACAAAAACATCGCAGTAGCAGACTAATTATAGTCTGTGACAACATAGCCGCTGGCTAGCCACTCATGGAGAGGTTCCTCAGGGAGCTTTCAGAGCTACCTTGATTCAGTTTGGACGTGTAATTTTTCTTTAACCAAATTTCTTGATTTTGGTTCTCTGGTGGGCCGCTGTGCTTTGCAGTTATTATCAGGTGGGCCTTGAGGTGAAAAAGGTTGAGAACCACTGAGCTAGTTGATGCTCCACTGCCCATACACTGACCACTATGTTTAGCATGAAATGCTGCACTACCCAAAGTGTCTTTGACTTCTTGAAATGTAGCATAACTACACAACTAACCAACTAACCTGGATGTAGCCAATCAGCCAAGACCTTTAGGGTCCAAATTATGCTTTGTGCTGGAGGCTCTGGAGCAACCAGAACAACCTTGAGCTGAACACAGCAAATACAGTGGAGATGTTCAGGAGAAGCCCCCCAGCCCTCACCATCCTGGACAGAACTGTGATGGCTGTCCTGCAAGTTCCTGGGTACGACAGTCACCAAGGACCTGAAGTGGGACTGCAACATCAGCTCCATCAGCAAGAGAGCCCAGCAGAGGATGTACTTCCTGCGTCAGCTGAGGAAGTTCAACCTGTCCCAGGAGGTGATGGTACAGTTCTACACTGCCACCATAGAATGTGTTATCACCACGTCCATCACCGCGTGGGGCAGCTCAGCCACCAAACATGACACTCACAGACTGCAGCGCATCATCAGGTCTGCAGAGAAGACCACTGGAGTAAAACTATCCACTCTGCTGGATCTGCACACTTCCAGAACCAGGAAGCGTGCAGAGAAGATCATCACTGACCCAACACACCCTGGCCATCACCTGTTCCAGCGTCTTCCTTCAGGCCGGCGCTTCAGCCAACTGAGGATCAAGACTACCAGGCTACAGAGAAGCTTCTTCCCACATGCCATCGCACTGAATGTTACAGTGCACTTTACAATCCACATTCGGGACACTTTACTCACTTCCTGTTCTGCTGTACTGCACTTTTAATTTACCTTATTTATCTTAGTAACAGTATCACACATCACTCCATCACTGCATCAGGTTTTTCATTAAGGGTGCACAGGCTTCAAAATGTAGTATGAATGATTGTGAACTAGAAAAATAAATAACCGAATGGCCGATTTCTAGATGCGCCTATTTAAAATAACAGGTGTTGTGCCGAATTCTGACTCCCTTTTGTGAGCATGCATATCACACAGGCATGTGGTCAGTTGATGGCGGAAAACGCCAAACTGGGACTGCACGCACATAGGCAGCTACTGATTATGATTAGGATATAACCCAGAATCAGTGGTTCACATGTACGGTTGAATCATTTTTATAGCTTATGGAAAATCCTACAGTGCTCCAAACCACATCGACAAGACTGTGCCACCTCACTGAAGGGCTGGACGCAGTTTGAGAGATGTTTTGAGAGAGTTTTGAGGTTTTTGGTTTTGAGGTTTGTTGAGTACTAACAAAAAGGATTTGGGTGACTATTGACTTCTAGTGTTTGTTAGCAACATTGGCCTCATCGCTGCAGCACTTAACTGCAGAAGTCAAATTTGGAAACCAAGCATGTCTTAAGATTAACCACGTGTGAGAATGACACTGCGTACATGCACTATAGGTTGTATATATATATATTGCATAAAATGCATTAAATTGTGGTCGGTGCAAAAGATATGGGACATTTGATATTTTGAGGCATTACAAAATAATACACTGATAGATAGATAGATAGATAGATAGATAGGTAGATGGATGGATGGATGGATGGATGGATGGATGGATGGATGGATGGATGGACACTTAAAGCCACCACTGGGTGCATAGTATGAAATTCTGAATCCCGATCATTCAGCCATACGCGTGCGAGCCTGCTAATGAGGAGTCTGTAGGTCGTTCAGCAGTTCCAGCAGCAGATAACTCGCGTTCACAGTGCTGACAGAGTGGCAGGTTTCTTAGATTTCCAGCAGAATTTAAACGACAAAAAACACAGGTGGCGGTGAAAACCTAGTTATTCACGCTGTGACTGCAGCATCTGTTCTTCATCCGAGAGAAGAGCTAGAGCAGGTTCAGCTCCAGCCTTCAGGCTAAGGGTTTTAGCAGAACCACTAATCTTTCTGAGCAAAGTTACTGCAGGTGTCCTCAGGGGAATGTCCACTACCAGTGCTGGTCATGTTGGAGACGATGCCGACGTGTCCATGACGCATATGACAGTCCCTTAAAGAAGCCACAGCTTTTATTCACTTTACCGCTGGATGGAAATCCAAAGAATGCACACTCACATTCCTCATAATAACCACCTTTCTTCATTTACCTTAACTTCAGCTGGAGTTTTTGAGTTTCAGTCTTCCAACTGGAGTAAATTACTTTAAATGACTTTAATATAAATGACTTTAATTAATTGAGAAGCCCAGGAATCACTGACACATGGAGCCAAACCACCAAACTGTCTAGGGTTTAATTAACGTATCCTGACCCTGGCTGTAACAGAGACACAGTGCTCCTACGTGTTGCAACTTGACGTGATGCATGAACCTACGTAAAGGTGTGTGGCTAATCTAGTTGGACCCACTGAGAGACCAACTCACCTGAAGTCGGAGACTCCAAATCACCTCCAAAGGGGTCCAGCTCAGTCCATGAGCCCGGGGTCGGCCAGCTCAAGCTGTATTCATGGTAGCGTTCAGGAGTTTGGAAGGTGATGGAAGAGTGTCCATAAAAGAGAGGAGAGAGAGCGTGAGATCCAGGGAGAGAGCAACCTCTCTCTGCAAAAGTCCGACGTGCAGCGTTTAAAGCACCACTATTTCCCGCCATGTCCCAGCCAACCCATTTGAGGCTAAGCCCACAGTTTATAAAAGATCAAAGTGATTGGCGCCCCCATGTGGTCCAACATGAAAGTCTGTATCTGCCCCTAGCCAATAATTTTCCCTAACAGGAGTCAAATGAACTTGACACTGTGAGCACTTAGCAATGCAGGTTTGAAGCAGAGATGACTTATTAGCATGGGTTTATGTCAATTGTGTGTCTTTCTTCTGTTCCAAGGTTAACAGTCCAGCCATGTTGCTGTTGGCTGTAAACTTCATGATAGTGAACTTTGGGAGTTGTTGGATTGTAGAAATCTACCTACATCCAAAATTCAATTCATTCTCAGATCTGGCCCAACTTCAACTTCAACTGAAGGAGAGGAGAAACAACATGCAAATCAATGTCACCAGGAGCCAACGGGAAGTAACGATCTGTCAATACTTCCGTTAGCTTAAATAAGTAAGTTGAAGCCAAAAACGGACACAAACTCACTTAATAACTCATCTGTACTTTAAACCAGCATTGCTACGTTGAAACAGCCAGCACTATGGAGTCAATTCAGCTTTCAGAAATGAAATTAAAACCAAACTAGACATAAAGTCATGAGCTGTAGTAAATAGTAGTTCCAGTTTGATTTAACTTAAAACTTTAAGGCAGATTTTGAACTGAAGTTTTCTTACTTGGAGCTGATGATGTTTTTACAGTTCATAGCTATCTTACTGCGATGTTTGCTAACCCAGCAGACATGTAACTCTATCACAATGCTGTCTACTATCTTACGGCGTTGCTCCAACATTGTCGGAAGATGATGCTGCTTACATTGTTTCAACCTAGGACCTAATGGACCTATATGTATATATATATTAGGGCTGTACCTGACTCAGGAATTTGTCAGTTGAATCGGATTCGCCTGTCCTGGCCGACGATTCGACTATTCGTTCATATTTTTTCTCCATATACATTATCT
>CM067497.1:20632322-20659923 GCA_034552555.1 Semaprochilodus insignis
TGGAGGAGTATTTTATCTTGGGGATCTCTGCTTTAACTCAGCTACATGGTTGTGTACTTCCTCTACCTCTGATAGTAAAGGTATGCAGTGGAATAAGCATTTCAAATGTTTAAATATGACCTAAAACATAATCAGATATTCAGAACACAGGTAGATGAATATAACCCAGTTAAATCCCGAGCCAATAGCAGGTTGTTCTTCCTTTATAAAGAAACACATGGCAGGT
The DNA here is from genome assembly GCA_034552555.1 of Semaprochilodus insignis. Taxonomy (NCBI): domain Eukaryota; kingdom Metazoa; phylum Chordata; class Actinopteri; order Characiformes; family Prochilodontidae; genus Semaprochilodus; species Semaprochilodus insignis. The sequence continues at coordinate 20,632,549 of CM067497.1, forward strand.
GCAAGTTCATGACTAGATGGGAAGAGAAGGGAAAACTTTATGAACTTTATTAACTTCTATCCATGATTTTCTATCCCAGATATACCACCCCCATATCCCATATCCCGTATTCCAGAAACTTTTCCATTGTTTTGTGGCTCACTTGCATTGTGTTGCACCTGGCTGTGGAGCATTTGCAGTGCATGTGTGAGGATGCAACATGTTTTATATTGTGTACTGGGTCTTTCTGACCATCTTTTCACAAGACATTACAGACCCAAATTCAGCGTATGGGCATTTTGTACACTTGGTTTACAAACATCAGGATTTAATCCTTGCTTTTTGAAGGACCTAATGGACTAAATAAACTCTGAACTTAAACCTGCTACACAGCTCGCACAGGGATACTGAGCAGATGATTTTGGGTGGTGTTGTTCGGGATTGCACACATCACATACTTAGAATAGGTCCATAATAACTGACCATGAATAACTGACAACTTATTTGACTGAATATTTGATTGAAAGGTCCACCCCACCGTCTATGTATTCGCACAGGAGTTATTCCTCCCAGCACATGTGACAATATTGTGTCATGTCCAGCCCTGGATGTAGTTTCTGGACTGTAGTCTGGACCCAGTCTGGACCTGTATGCCAGGGAAATGTGTTTTCCCAAGATAATGAGAGGTCCTATACAGTAGAAGTCTGATTTCAGTTCAGCCAGTGCAGTCAAGATTATGCCCCCAATTATGCTGCTAAATGATTAAATATTGTGGGTAAAACTTTTTTTTTTTGTAAAAGTTTTTTTTTTTTGTGTTTTGTGGTATTATTAAGCCTCGGCTTCCGCCGGAGTGATGTGAAATCTGTGGTAGAACAGCATTCAAAGGCTTTAGGGTCTGGACAGACTTTTGGGCCGTCGTCTCAGAAAGCTAAGAACTTTTAATACGGCTCACGAATGTACCACTCGCTGCCTGAGGTTCTCCCACCTCCTTCTGGACTGACTTGCAAAAGTGGGAAAAGAAGTTAATAAATGTTTCTGTCTCCCTCGTTTGGGTGTTTTCTAGCGCTGATTTGGAGGGATTTCTCATTAAAAGCGTTTTTTGGAATGCTTGTGGCGGAAGTAGTGTATTTTCCTGGTGTTTCTGTTGGTTTGGGGAATATCATTCATACTGTACGTTGTTTTTAGGATTGCTGGATGGCTTGTGAAAGATAAATGTAGTCGTGTTTCTGAGGTTATAAGTCTTAGATGTTTAGAGTTATTATTGTCATTTTACTATACATTCGATTTACATTGCACACTTATGTAGTTAGTAGGAATGTCACTATCAATTATAAGTAATCTCGGAATTATTTGGATCATTATTATCAAAATCAGTTTTTTTGGGGGAACCCAAAGTACATGGCAGAGGGAGATCTCTCTCCCACAGAAGCCACTTTTATCCGCTGCCTAAAACGTAATTCCTTGTTGGAATTCCAGCCCTTTTCTCTGTTGCAAGGTGATGTCATCATGGAACACAATCCTTATTGCCCACCTACTGAGAAGTTTGGCACGCCCTCACACAACACACAAGGAGTAAAACCTGACCACTCTGAAATGTTCTGCCCCAGTCCCAGTCGATCGGACTTGGCTTAAACTGGTACAGCAGAGTCTATACCATTGTACGAACGGTCAAAGTGGAGCGGGGGCTGGAAACAATCCTTGTAACAGGATGGCCCACAGAGTAGGTGAGCTGACCAATCAGAGCACACTGGGATTATCAGGAGGCGGAGCTTAAACACACAGGAGCTCTAACAGAGCATTTCAGCCAGATGCTGAATACAGATGTACAGTATGAGAACAATATTGTGTTTTGGGAAAATGAAAGTATGTAAATCTATATTAGTAGACCCCAAATTACAATTAGAAACAGTGGAAAAGAGCTTATTACTGAATAGACCAGCTCTGTTTAAACACTAACATTTTAACCATTTGAAGCTTAACACTGACATGGCATATTCTTCATTAGTATGGGTATATGCTTTATGGGCCTTAACTGCATATATGCATGCCAGTCATAACAGCAAATGTGCATTAGTGAGATCTGGCCAGTGTGGTTTTCCTCCCTTACAATGATGCACACATAAGCAGTCTGAGGTTTAATAGCTTCCCCTTGTGGAGAATCATCAGCCTGCTAAACATAGCCCGCAGATACAATGTTTATCACTCCAATTGCAAACTCAATACTGAGCCCATTCAACAAGAACCTTAATTTTTAAAAGATATGTTGTGACATATTTTTTAAGTAATTTTGGACCATGTCTGTTGGTCCAAATTCTGTTGGTGAAATTTTAATACCATATTAAGTGTAACTGGAATTTTCAAACCGTGCAAACAGCAAAATGTTTTTGGCTCATCTTACAGTGTACAAAGATTTCATTAGAATTTCCAAGATACAAATCCAAAACTGAAAAAAGAACTAACGCTCATTACGCCATTACTGTCCATCAGTGCCTGTCTAGACTCTTCTGGGCTTGAGAGCTTTTTAGTAATTGTGCTCTTCTCTATGAACATCTGAGTGGTGGAGGAGGTGGGCCACGTTCATGTTGGAGTCAATTTCCTCGAACAGCAGCGAGAGCGACTAAAGCTTTCTGACTGACAGTCTCTCACTGTCCGCACTTTGTCCAGGCATAGCTGAAGCACCTGTCAGCGAGTGAGGAGTCCTGCACTTTGTCAGCTGGAATTACCTCTTACCTTGACAGCAGCAGCCCTGCGGAGACCAGGGCAACAAGGCCAAGCCGCAGCTCGGTCGATATCCAGCTGTGTCCAGGCCTTGACCCCAGGGTTCCACCCAGAGGCTGACATGAGTTCATTAAATAAGAAGAAGCCCAAATATCACATTGCTGAGACGCTTTTTTGGGTTTAACAGACTATTGTTGCTGCTTAGACCAAAGCAAATCGGTGGATTGGATAGCCACTAGGGGGTCCATGGCCAGGTTGGCCAGTAGGGTATGACACGGCTACAGGCACTGCTATCAAGCCCCAGTGCTCACTCTCAATTCTGTCTCTATCATGCTTCCCTCATGTGGAAAAGATAGCCCGCAGATGATGACCAATAATTATAACATTGATATTTGTTATTACTTTGTGTCTATTAGTAGAGATTCTGTATTAACTATATTCAGCTTCATATGCATCATCTTACACTGTGTTCAACTTAACTTGTAAGAGAGGAGAGAACATGGACGACTCTGTGAAAGCAACAAATGCTCCTGTTTAATGTAGAGAGGTGGTGCTTCATCACCGTTGACAGAGTTGGTATGACCTCATATGCTGAACTCTGGAAATCCAGTATTACTAGAATGCAGCATTACTATGATACAGTATTATGATTCTAATCATTATATAACTAATAAGCTCCTTGGCTGCACGAGGATGATGGGGCTATAAATACCTGCCGGGTGTGAGTGACGGGATCCATAGATTGGGAAGAGGTGCTACAGTGCAGTGAATGTCTCGTTCCATGTGTGGAAAATGGCTCCAAAGCAGATGTTAATGACTGGCTAAAAGGAGTGACTGCATTTGGGCGTGCCAAAGATATACCATAGTGTGAAGGAAGTAGCTGAATCTGCAGGTGTATGGAAGTGTACGGTCATACAGGTCTACCAGTAGTGGCTAAAATCCCAGTCTACAGAAAACAGAATTGTGCCAGGGAAGGCATCCACCAAATCTGGCCCAACTGAGCAATTCTTTGATGCAAGAGTGGCTGAACACTGATGTGGCCTACATCCAGAAACTTGTCCAGTACATGCCAAATCCAACCACAGCTGTTATTGGTGTTACACACTATTAGGTACATTTAGGGGACCCAGTGAGCTTATTAACTAACATTAATGTTATCTACTCAGTGTTTCTCTAGCTAGCATGCAGTGTTGGGGCCCTTACTCAAATGTATTACATATTATGCATTACTTTAAAGGAGCAATATGTAAGATTGCACAAACAATAATCCAACTTTTAACATTCCAAAATTAAGTCAAATTACGAAATGAATGTGAAGAAATAGCAGTTCTGATAGTATGTCAGAGATGTCTATGTATCGTGTTGCAGGAATATCTACTGAGGTACGCATGCTAACCAGCTAGCCCCAGCCTGTTCTGTCTAAATAAATAGCAGCAAAGAAGAGCTGCTTTCCACCACTGAAGATGCTCCTGGTGAGTAAAGAGAGGTTGTTTGATGTTGAACTTGCAGTGATTCTTCAGAATAGTGTATAAATGGGGGAGGAGTGCACAGGGAGTAGGAGGGACTGTGAGAAATATGAATTTGACAGACTTCGTCATCTTACATATTGCTCCTTTAAAGCATACATCACTTCACTTATTTACTCCCTGTGGAAACTGATTTGTTACTCAGTATTGCCAGAGATGCATTGCCGCATAACTGCCAGTAACCAATAGCCCATAGCCCATAACGTCAAACCTTACATGTGCCACAAAGCTAAAGTTATTTGCCTGCTTCTTGTTTGAATTGTCCCATTCCACCTTAAATGGCACAGCTGTTACATTCTGGCACCAGAGACATTATAATAAGGTATGCGGCACCATTTAAGGTGCAACAGGAACATCTGAAAAAGAAGCCGGTGTATAAGAAGCCATTTTCAGCCTTGTACATATGCACACACCACTGTTCTTATACGGAGGACATACGCAAGTTCTTTCTTTTACGCTCTTTAATGAAGTAGCACAAAGCCGACAGCTAAGCTGGTGTAAACCAGCCCAGAGAGCACTTCACGGAAAAAGGCCTGCTAATGTCTGCTTTTGTTACCTGTGGAAAATCAAGCAAGCTCTGGCTGCTTGGCTGGGGTCGACGTACACTCAGCTTGAGCATCACTCTGGGTCTGGGAGCCTTTCACTAATAGCTTTGTGCTGGTATGTTGTCTACGCAAGTGCTTGGAAAGATTTCATGCTGTGCACACGTGAGTGGATAGCTGTTTCTGGCCTGGGCACAGTTTACTTTACCGTCACGTTCTTGACCTTTTGCACAACAAATTTGAAGCAATATGCATATCTCCCCCAGCCAAAGTTGGAGACCACTCTGCCGTTTTCCTGCACAAACTCTAGCCATGACTCAAGTCCCATGACATGTGATTTGTGTGCCAGTGTGTGGTACTAGTAACTGTAATGTGCTTACTGGAAATAGATACAGTAATGCATTACCCATAATGCATTACCCATAACTACTGTTCAAAACTGCCAAAATGCATTAAACACCCAAAACAGCTGAACGTCTTTTTAACCATTATATGACTTAATGTAGCTTTTGACCAACATTACATCAGTAATAAAAACTGCAGATAAGTCACTACATGGCACTGTCTGGAATTGTACCACCAAAATCTTTTATCTACTTTATAGTCCCCCGGTCAAACCTTCGTTCAGAGAACCTGCATCCCTCTGTTTGGTACTAGGTTACAGTGGAGCAGGTTACAGTGGAGCAGGTTACAGTGGAGCAGGTTACAGTGGAGTAGGTTACGTTTCTCAGAATCTATCCCGCTCCAACTGGGGCTGCTTAGCTGCTGTGCTTACAGATCACTGCGCCAGACCATTTACCAGGCCCATTGCCATGCCGCGTTGTTGGGCTGTTTAAACATTGTTAAACATTGTGTTATTGCAGTTGACCTTTATTTATAGCCTACATTTAATATATATATATGTGTGTGTGTGTGTGTGTGTGTGTGTGTGTGTGTGTGTGTGTGTGTGTGTGTGTGTATATATAGAGTCAAACAGGAAATACAGTGTACAGTGTACAGTTTGGTGGAGGGGGGATTATGGTGTGGGGTTGTTTTTCAGGAGTTGGGCTCGGCCCCTTAGTTCCAGTGAAAGGAACTCTTAATGCTTCAGCAGACCGAGATGGGAACAATTTGGGGATGGCCCTTTCTGTTCCAACATGACTGCGCAAATAATTCAAGTTTCACACTCGGTCGTGCATGTGACGTAAGCAAGGAAGGCCTTATCGCTGTACCTAACTGACTGTACCGTGCAGTCCTCCACTCTACTTTCCCTCAAATCCTTTAGAAAAGGATTTGATTGCATTCAGCTGCAAGAATAATAGCCATGTACTGATGCTGGATGATCAGTTCAGTATTATTCAAACTCATCCTAAAGGTACCAGATGGAGCGCCGTCACTCCAAAGGATACAGTACCACTGCTGCCTTTATACCTGTCTATCTGAGCCTTGGCATTCCTCATGGTGACATTAAGCTCTTGTGCGGCTGCTCCTAAGCCTAATGTGACCATGTCCCTAAAGCAGTTGATTCTTAAACTAGTCCTAGGTTACACAGCGTGTACAGCTGAAAGTAAGTATAGTCCAGGTATAGGCTTCACCTCCATCGAGTAGGCAGACTCATAGTGTATGTGTGTTTTTCCATAGGTCCAAGCTAATGAGTGAACACCGTAATGTATGCTGAATCGGCAGCAGCGTAGAGGCGCCAAGTAATATTATTACATAGAGCCTCACAGTGGTACTTCAGGCATACTTATGTGGGTATTAGCACTTGCGCCAACCGAGCGCAGCACCAATATAAACAGCTGTCTCCTGATACTCAAAACACAAACACAAGCAGCGTAATCACTGAAGAGCCTGACAGCTCTTCTGTGCCCATACTCAATGTAGGCCCCTGAGACTCCTTGTCGTAACGGCCCACTCACTGCTTGGCTGCGTCTGTGGGAAATTTCTGTACTCTGTTGGCCAAAAGGAAAAACAGCAAGAAACAAAGAAAAGACTGTAGAAGAGAAAACAGCGGTGTTGACTTCAGTGCATCGTTGCAGGGCTTCATTTCAATCTTCAGTTACAGCGACGGGTGCAGCTGGTACACATGCACCTTTACTGTGTGTCTTTTTTTTTATTATTTATTCAATTTTTTTTGCAGACCACTGATTTCTGTTTCTTTTGGTAATCGCTGTCTGACGCTCCTCCGCTGATGCAGTGGGAGAGACTGAGGACTTGAAAGCGAAATCCTATTGTTGCCAGTGAAGCGATTTTGCGAGACTTGCGTTTTACCGTGGCTTGAAACGGAGAAGATTAGCCGCGGGTAAGCTACTGCCATTTCCGGTTCTTTTCCTGCTTCATTCTTTCCCTCCCCCTGCCCAACACATTTCACAGAGCTATTAAACCCACAGCATAGTCCTGATTGTGAAGGAAAGGATGGCATGATATCTCCTCTGATCCATGGGCCCCTCACGCCGCCTATCAAGCTATTGATCAGTTGTGGATATTGGTCGTCTCAAACACGGCAGCTTTCTAATCGCAGCTGTGCAATCGTCTCTCTTTGTAATTCAGGTCTTTAGTAGTTTAACTAACAGATATGGCTAGATGAGGGCGCTAATAGGTTGTTGCACCTGCTGTTTTAACCTGCTAGTTGTAACATTTGTGAGGCAGGATAGGGGGCCATCACCAGTGGTAATGAGCCTTGGTGACCTGCAGGGCATACACTTTGATGCTGCGCCCCGTGAAGCCCCCCTGCTTATGGCTATGCACAAAAGAAATCAATGAGAAATGTGCAGTCAGGGTTGGGGGTAGAGATTTGCGAGGCATGTGTGGGAGGCATACGGAGAGGATGTTGTCCAATTATTTTTCTTAGTCATTGTTAATTAGCACTGGCCCGCAGGTAACTGTGCCAGTGCGCTGCATGCTCTTCAGTCACTTTGCGCTGAAGGCTTTAAATAACGATATTCATTCTCCCAGTGCTTGCCAAACATCACCATGTCCTATGAGCTGTCTGATGTTTAGCTGGCCATAAGTAGTCAGCATCTCCGACTGAAATACTGACTGACTGACTGACTGACTGACTGACTGACTGACTGAATTAATGATTCACTGACCTCAGACTCACTGACACCCTGATTTAATGACTAACTCACTGAGACCTTGATTCACTAACTAACTCACTAATTCACTACTTACAGTGCACTGCATTACACGTACTGAGTTACTGTACACCAACACGCTACTTACAGTACACTAACGCATTACACTTACTGAGTTACTGTACACCAACACACTACTTACAGTACACTAACACACTACACTTACTGAGTTACTGTTCACCAACACACTACTTACAGTACACTAACGCATTACACTTACTGAGTTACTGTGCACCAACACACTACTTACAGTACACTAGCATTACACTTACTGAGTTACTGTACACCAGCACACTACTTACAGTACATTAACGCATTACACTTACTGAGTTACTGTACACCAACACATTACTTACAGTACACTAACGCATTACACTTACTGAGTCACTGTGCACCAACACACTACTTACAGTACACTAACGCATTACACTTACTGAGTTACTGTGCACCAACATGGCTTGACTGACTGACTGACTGACTGATTGATTCCAAGGACGTCATGTTGTAAATGTGGTCTCTGTTTTGATGACAGCTTGCTATGACTCCAACAACTGCAAAGGGTAAAAGTGGACTAATATTTCTACACTGACCCCGGCAAGAAATGACCAGACACTGTGAAGACAGACCACCGCTCCCCACAAATCACTCCTACAGAAGTAGCTACTTTCTCAGAGGGGTCACATTGAAGAATGACAGTTTTGTCTACCATTAGCGAGCTTTGCAGTAGCAGTATTCCCCCCAGGCTGCGGCTGTGGCCCGGCAAAACTAGGCTCGTCAGGTCTTGTTGTCATTCATGATTACTGTGGTGGAAACAGGTTCCCGCTGAAAATGAGCCTTCTGTCTCACGGGGGCTAATAATAAATTAAAATAATGAATATTAAATACATTGGAAAGCCCTTCGCGAGCTGGACACGTAGCCCGGGATGTTTATGATGCAGATAGGGTTTAATGGGATGCAGAAGCAGACCTTTGGGTGACCTGACTGATGTAACCCAGCGGTCACAGAGCGTAATGAAGGCTAATGGGAAAAGTGTAGACGTCCGGTATAGTCCACCTGACTCAGACTCACTCTATTAACCCTTATTGATCGCTTTCAAATGCCTAGTCCATCTCCACATGCCGATTCACCAGAGGCCGTTGCTGCTTCTGAATCATATTTGAATACCTTCAGATGCCCGCAGCGCTGTCCGTGGGCTGACATTTTGCTCGCGTTTTTGTTTGGACAGAAAGGTAAATGTACTTGCCGGCACATAAAAGCTACTTCTTTGCAATTAGCCTGCGTTCCCCAGCGTGCTGTGAACAGCAGAGAGTGTGGTGTGTTCTCTGGGCTTTTGAATTTGAGGCACGTTCCTGCTGCCAGTGGTACACAGCAGCAGGTAATGAGCTATGATTAAAGTGTGACTAATTTCAGACGTTTTCTGGCGCCGCATTCACGCGGCTGCGCTCAGAATATAATGGAGCTCCTCTAAGAGCCCCATGTTCGGCTTCATTTCATTAACATAGCTGGACCTCTTCTAGCTTGAGAGAAAAGGGAGATGTTAGGTCAGCTTCAAAATGTTTTAGATCCAAACACAGCAGAACCACAGAGCTGAATATACACTTAGTGTTCAATGAAGTCCAATTGGGCGTGAACTCTGCAGGGGTTAACTCGGCACTAGTGAATGATGAATTGCTGTGAACCGTTTGAATTGGCCCAGTCAAGAGAATCGCTTTGATGAGTCATCAGTGAAATCATTTAAACCCACCAGACACAGACATAGACTGGCACACAATCGTCAAAAGCCGAGCTGCACAAATAGCTGCACCTAGAAGGAATCGACCGACAGGAATGAAACTTGGTGCGTAGGTTTGACATCATGAGACATGAGAATGATTCAAGTTTCACAGCTGTGCATGTGACGTAAGCAAGGACGGGCCTTATCTCTGCACCTGACTGACCCAACAGCCACAACTGCGGACATTCAGTGAGCAGTGATGTCCTCCATGAGTCATCCTGTTAGTCCCAGCACCATTGGCAGACGGCTGCACAGTGCAGGACTACATTCATGCAGACCGTTAGCGAAGATTTAGACCTCAAGGTGGCGCTTTTGCAAATTGGTTCATCTAGTTGATCCTTAATAGCCTAGCGCCTGTGCCTATGGCTGGTATATCTCTGAAAATCTTTACAGTATGCCGTGGCATATTTGTAAATCTGTAAACCCGCTTTGGCTGACTTTTCCCAACAGTTTGGTGGGAAGAATGAATTGCTACTCATCTCTTAGGCCAAAGACAAAAGAGGAGAAGATTTGGTAAAATCAAACCTGCTTTGGTGAATAAGCTAGCAGACTGTCAGTGCTGGAGTCACCAGCCAACATGGGACCTGCCCAAATACCATGGGATATGGTCTATGTTTAATCTAGAACAGCCACATATATATATATATATATATATATATATATATATATATATATATATACGCCAATAGCTGTTTTTTCACATTTTTGGTCCACTCTGAAGGCCCAGCTCCAATCGTCATGCTTCACTACCGGTTAGGGTGGCCACTTTTATAACCCCCAAAAGGAGGACATCATAAAAGGGGGAGGGTCGGACACGATACTAGAACAGAATTAAAGTCATAACCTAACCTAACCTATATAGTACACCTAATCAGGTGGAATGGATGACATCCGTAAGTCAGACGGGAGCTTACTAACTGACCACCGTTTAGGGGGCTGACCTGCGGTCACATGACCTTGCTAAAGCAATGAAATGATAGGCATGTTTTTTGACATAGACGTGAGCCAATGGCACACATAATATTGTTGGCGAGTGAAGATTTTAAATAGTTCATCCCGAAAAGAGGACTGATAATTATCTGTCCATGTATTGCGCCAGACAGAGGACTGGGAGTCGAAAAACCGGATGGTCCAGCCTAAAATCGGACATGTGGCCACCCCACTACTGGTTTACAATGTGCATAAACACCTGAAATGAACCCTCACTTTGCCTTAGTTATAGCAAACTTTGCATTGATGCCTGTTCTTTTTTCATTTTGGAGGACTTTGCTTTCTTTTTGCAGTCGCTACTTGATTCAGTGGAAGAGAGGCCTTTTAGAGATGTATCTGTTTGCCTTGTGCAGTAGATAACTGTATTCAAGACCAGTGGTCATCAACCCAGGGCCTGAAGCAACGTAGTTTAGTTCCAGCTCTAATATGCCACACCCGATCCACACAGACATCCGGCACTGCAATTTAGTTGAAGGCTTTGCTTCGTCCATGTGTAAGAAACCGGTCTTAAATGTGCTAACTCTTTGCCTGCTTTGGCTTGCTCTCATGTTCCTGTTTCACTGTCCTCAGGTCCGTGGGGCAGGTGTATGGGCAGCGAGTGCGGCCCTGGAGGCAGCCAGAGCCGAGCAGTTTGGTGTGCTCACGTGGAGGGCTGGACCACGCTACCCACTAATTGCCTCCAGTCGGTGCGGCCCGCCAACCAGCAGAGCTGCTTCCGCGTGTGTGACTGGCACAGGGAGCTTTACGACTGGCGGCTGGGCGACTGGAACCGCTGCGCTCCCGTCGTGCCTCGTGGCGGTGGTGGTGGGGTGCGCTCAGGCCCTTGCCCGAAAGGCGAGGAGGGCATCCAGACGCGAGAAGTGAGCTGTGTGCTGAAGGCCGATGGCTCACCTGCCGACGATGCCATTTGCGAGTACTTTGAGCCCCGGCCTCGGCTGGAGCAGGCCTGCCTGATCCCCTGCCCACGGGACTGCGTAGTGTCCCGCTTCAGCCCCTGGACTGCCTGCTCCAAGACTTGTGGCCTAGGCCTGCAAAACCGTGTCCGATCCGTCCTGGCGCCTCCACTCTTCAGCGGACTGGCTTGCCCCAACCTGACAGAGTTCCGCACATGCGCGCCCAGGCCTTGTGAGGGCCGTGAGATGATTTTCAACCTGCGTGTGGGCGGCTGGGGAGAGTGTAGACTCCCACCGGCGCCCCCTGAAGCCTCTGAGGCCCCGACCCTTCCTCCAGCGCAGCGGGTCGCCCGCCAGGCTCGCCGCAGGAAAAGCAAGGAGCGCAAGGGGGCCAAGGACCCGGAGACCCGCGAGCTGATCAAGAGCAAGAGGAACCGGAACAGGCTGAACCGGCAGGAGAGCAACCTGTGGAGCATCGAAATGGGATACCGGGCAAGGCAGGTGGTCTGCGTGCACCGCAACGGGAGCACAGTGCCACTAAGGTAAGCTGCATTTAATTGTTCAGTTTATAAAACATCCACGGCTAGGAACTAACGCTATTTGGAAACGTACAGAGTAGGAATAGCACATCTTGAGACATTTATCATTTCCGTCTTTATGGAAGGTTCTGAAGACCACAGCTTAATCTGCTTAATGCAGTTATCAACCGGCCGTGATTGTGAGGTCTCTGAACATTTTAACAACCTTAAGAGGGCTGCCAACTTCAGTGCGGTGCCTGAGATGAGATATTCAGGCGACCGGAGTGAGATGATCAATTTTGCACACATATTCGTTGTTACACTGCTTGAAACTGATTTGAACCACAGCTCATAATGATTAGCATGGAGACCTGTGGTTGTCAAAACAGCCCACACTCTTCACACAGGGGAAAACCTGCTTAGTAATCGCACTCCACTCCACAGACACAGACACACACACACACACACACACACACACACACACACACAAACACACATACACACACATACATACATATATGTGTGTGTGTGTGTGTGTGTATCTTTATAAACCTCTCTCTTTAACATCTCTTTACCTCATTAGATGTTTAGTTAGTGTTTAGTGTTTAGTTAGCGTTAGCGTTTAGTTAAAAGTACATTAACATGGTAATTGTATGTATGTATGTGTGGGTGTGTATATATATATATATATATATGTTAGTATACGTAGTAGTATCCCCCCCATTACTGATGTCAACTGTCTGTAAAGCACTTTGCGCTGCCAATGGTATGAAAGATGGTCTATAAATAAACATTATTATTATTATTATTATTATTATATATTGAATAAGAGTTACATCTTGGCCAGTCTCTTTTAATGGAGCTGCTGTATGCCACCAGGCATGGTGCTCAGCAGCAATAGTTATAATTTACTCAACCTCAACCCCATTCGGTGCTCAGCGCGCCACCAGTGTGGGTAGGACACTTTTTGGCCAATATAGTCTACGTTTCGGTTCTTACTTGATAAAATCATCGCAGTTGTTTGGGGTGTTTGTTAACATCATCTGTTGATGGTTTGCCACCCTGAGTGCTGGAGTGGGATCAGATTTCACCCTCAAGTTAACTGCTAAACGTAAAGGTTCTCGTACCTTTGCCACTCACAGATCATTTTCCTTCGATAAATAAATGACCATTGGTTGAATTAGTTTCTCTGTATCTACTTGTAGGGTTTACAGACTTCCAAGCATGACTGTAATAATGTGGCAGCTTCCATTCTTTAACTACACCTCCATTTTCCAAGATGATATGAATATGGATGTAATAATTGGCCAAGAAGTTAGCTCCTAAGCTGGAGCTTATTCATCTGTTTCGGTCACGTGCTATTTTGTTCATGCAGTGGCCATTTTAATGACTGTCTCCTACTGCGCCTCAGTGGGGGAGATGGTGAATTAAAAGCGAAGTGATTCCCAGTTCTAAAAAAGCACGATCTGTTCAGAAAACAAAGACAATTGGCCTTGATTCATACGTAGCTCTCATTAGTTACTGATTCAAAGTCCAACACACAGGAGACCAGAGTATCACATAACGCTACCAAGCTGGTAGGGTAAAGTCAGGCCCAGCGCCAGAACTAAACCATGAGTGGTGTATCCAAAGACCATGGAGGGGCTGAGGATGTGTGGAGGAATACAACGTATTCATGTACCACAAAAGAAATAAGGAGCCACATATCATTCAGGAGAGCCACATTTACAGCCAATCAAACGTCCACCCGTTTGATTCTACTAGGAATTCTACTGTCTTCCCACAACAGAGCAGATCCCTATAATGTAGGCAATACAGAGTATTGCATGCAAAGCCTACTATGTTAATCAATTCAGCCTTTTATATCGGGCACAAATGTGCCAAGCAGAGGGAGCGCAAACAAAGATTAGTTCCGCTTAGGTTGGTTTTTTTGCCGCTGCTACAGAGGCATGTACAATAGGTAGAGTGGTTTAGTGGGGCATGATGATTAGCTAGAGGAGAACTGAAATCAAACCTGCAGTGACACCGGCCCTTTGCAGGTAAGACTGGACGCCCCTGCCTTAGAAGGTTTCATTACTTGTGAGTTCCAGACTCTAACCCAGGGGTTCATAACTCCAGTCCTGAAGGCTTGGTGTCCAGCACAGTTTGGTACCTTCCTTCTCAGGCACATCTGATTACACTCATCTCTTAACTGCCAGCTTTAGGGGGTCTGTTTGTGCAGGGCAAACCACCAAACTGTGCTGGATACCAGCCCTTTAGGACTGGAGTTGTATACCCCTGCTCTAACCTTTCAATGCGTGCCACGTTTATGTGGCATACAGTCTTGTTTTGCCATCAGACTGCCAGCGCAATTCATCACTCCAGAGTACACCTTTCCACTGCTGCAGAGGCGGAATGACACACACCACTCCAACCGACACTTAGCATTGTGCATAGTAACCACAGGCTTGTGTGTAGCTGCTCCATCCATTTCATGAAGCTCCCAACACAGTTCTTGTGCTGATGTTGCTTCCAGAGGCTGTTTGCAACTCTGTAGTAAGTGGTGCAACAAACACTGGCTGATTTTTACGTGCTACATGCTTTAGCACTCTTTGAGTTGGCATGCTGTACCGCTTCTATGAGCTGTCGTTGCTCCTAGACATTTCCAGTCTGTAATAGTGTTTGCCAGTGTTTGCTTATTTGACTGTGCACCTGTTAGATATTAGTAGGGTTGAAATCAGTATTCAGATAAGGATGTCCGCAAACATTTGGCCAGTGTATATCAAAACAACTGTAATAGGGTTAATGAGCTGGCTGAATTAAATGTTTAGGAGGGGGTGTCCACATACTTTTGGCCAGTGTTTATCAAAGCAACTGTAATAGGGTTCTGGAGCTGGCTGAAATTAATGTTTAGGAGGGGTGTCCACATACTTTTGGCCAGTGTATATCAAAGCAACTGTAACAGGATTCTGGAGCCGACTGAAATCAATGTTTAGGAGGGGTGTCCACATACTTTTGACCAGTGTATATCAAAGCAACTGTAACAGGGTTAATGAGCCGGCTGAAATGAATGTTTAGGAGAGGTGTCCACATACTTTTGCCCAGTGTATATCAAAGCAACAGTAACAGGGTTAATGAGCTGGCTGAAATTAATATTTAGGAGGGGTGTCCGAATAGTTTAGGCCAGTGTATATCAAAGCAACTGAAACAGGGTTAAGACACTCTTCTCATCTCAAGACAGGATGAAAAACGCAAAGCAAACGTTTTATTTAGACCTTCCATCTGTTAGACTGGAGCTAGGAGTAGCTCGGCTCCCCTGTAGCGGTTCGTCCGAGTGCTCTTTCGCGGCGCTCTGTCAGGGGGCTGACAGGCAGGGGACGATTGTTCCATGCACTCTCTCTCTTTCTCTCTTCTAAGCTGTCAAAGCAGTGGAGCTACTCCCCCCCTTTCTGATGTCTATTTTCCACCACAGTGATGACAACTCTATATCCACCCGACTCCTGACTTCCTGACATGGATGGAATCTGGGCCAGCGCAAACGACAGTCCTCAGTCTCACAGCATTCATTACAAAGAAGCGAGACTGAAGAGCAAGGCTTTTATCTTCTCTGTGGTGTTTGGATTGCGCTGTGTATACGAGGTACAGGAAGAGTGGAGAAAAGTCTAGTCAATAAAAGACCGAAAGCTTTCGCAACTGCACTGAACCTGTGTCATCAAGACATCAACTTTCACAAAACCAAAACTGAGTTATTATTTTCCCACACAGGTGCCATTCACAGTGCACTGCAGGTGCCCAGGATTGTAAAAACCTTTGTGTTACGGCAGGATGTCACAGGTGGTCAGTCTGACCTGTTTGAAATAGTTGGGCTTTAGGAAATCAGTGTTTGTCCAAATTGCTCCATCACAGTCTGAGAAATTGATCATTTCCTTCTTCAGAAGAGACCACTAAATACCGCTTCGATCAAGTTTACCCAGTTTTCTGCTTACCTTAACTGCAGGTAAGATGTTTGGTATCTGGAGCTTGCTCTTTAGTTTTGCACAGGAGCTATGAGGCTAATGTGGCTAACAAGAAATGGAAGTCACCAGTTTAGCATTGCACAAACTGGAGCAGTTGTTATATGAAGCCAATTCCGACAAAGAAGGTTGAGGCAGCAGATAAAATGGCAAAGGAATCAGAAATGTATAAATCTATGCACAATGGGCAAAGAGATATATAATATAATATATAATGTTTTACTTTTGTCACACTCTCTCTTGCTAAAAACTACAATTCCTATTATGCCCCACTCCGTAATGTCAAAACCACATATCCACAAACCCCCAATCAGAGACTGTTTTCCCCATTCACCTTACCTGAGTACTGATGCGAATCACCTGTGCCTCATTTACTTATGTATACGCTCATCACTGAATAGAAGTTTCACACTTAGCCACAGGTAATGTACCTGACTGACCCAACAGCCATGACGATTGTGGACCTTCAGCGAGCAGTGATGCCCTCCATGAGTCATCCTGTTAGTGCCAGCACCCTTGGCAGGCGGCTGCACCGTGCAGGACTACATGCACACAGACCGTTACGATGACTGCCCTTAACACCCACCAAGCTCAAACTAAATGTTCCAAACATAAGCTTTGCCCTGTGTACATTTTCCCCCAGAGTATCACTGGATCCAAAATACAAATAATGCTTTATACATGCTATAAGCACGCTAACTCTCTCACTGAAATGATGTCGCACGGAATTTAGTCTACTATTAAGCTTCAACACTGTTATATAATAACACTAGCTGCTCAAACGGTAGCCTAAAACTACCAAAGCCTGCTGGTTTGTCTTTTGGTGAGACTGCAAGTCCTATGACGCCGACAGTAGTCATTTTGGCCAACATGAGGTCATTTTGACCTTGTAATTATAAGGATACAAAGACATATGGTAAAAGTAAATACTGAGCTTGGAACATTTTAGCTGCCAAAGGAACACCACAGCAGCGATTTTCTAGAACATCATTCATTTCTGTCATAGAGAGAGCCAGCTTATATCCAGGATTTCTAATATCGGCCTGAAGTGAAGTTCATGTCAATTCAAACGGTTTTGAACACAGAAGGTTTAGGCCTGTGCTTTAACTTCCTATTAGCTTCCATTGCGCTACTAGCTCCTAGCTACTAAGACTTCAGAAGTTTATGTGATGAAAGTCGAGTCAGCATTGACTAATTACTGATGACATTATGATTAAAACCAAAGGTGAAGAAAATGCTTTACAACAAACAACGACTGTAGAAATCAGATGTTAAGAATCCATGAGGAAGCCGAGGTCTAGACTTCATAGCTGCTCTTTCCTACGAGAACAGGATTGCATTGCTAGCCTTCAGGGGACCGGGAATTTTAATGTAGTCTTGGAAAACCAGAGATAACAGTGTTCAATATTTGATTTCTAAAGCACTGTAAATGTAAATGTTAGAACGAAGACAGACTCCACAGGTCTGTAGAGCGTGATGTGCCCTTTCCAACAAGTCCTGGAACGTATTGCTAGCCTTCAGGAAAGCAGAGATTTGGATCTCGGGACTTTGCAGATGTGCGTCCCACTTAGCAACTCTAGGCAACTTTGTTAAGATGCTTGCCCATTGCAGAGGTCCAGAGAGACAGAGAAATCATAGAGCATCATTAAACTTTATAGGATCATAGGGCATTACACTTCCTCTTTAACCACGTATGACTTTGGATTGTACTCTTTAGGAAATCAGAGATAATGATATTCAGCATCTGTAGGTTGAAGCTCTGTACAGAGAACACATGTTAGAACGAAACCAAACTCCACAGGTGAGTGAAGCATGATGTGCCCTTTCCAACAAGTCCTGGAATGTAAACGTATTGGTAGAATTCAGGAAACCAGAGATTCACCAGAGAACACTGGATTCACCAGGTCCCTAAAGCTTTGTCCTCTGTGAGGCATCCATGTGTCACAATCACGATTAGCGACTAGTCAGCATCAAGCTTAACGCATCATTGACGTGCAGTAAAGTCGACTAGTAGACTAGTCTGTGCAACCCCTTCTAGCTACAGCGTTAGCTTTACAGATAGCACTAGCTCATCTGAAGAGGTGAGCCTTGTAGCTACAGCTCCAGCACTAACAAGGCAAACTTCAGACACCAAACAGGGTGCATAGAAAAAATCAAAAATAGTAATCAAGTCAAACCACATATAGCTAAAAAATGAATGCATCTTTATTTTAAACTAGTGCATCATACCTAGGGTGGCCACTTTTATAACCCCAAAAGGTGGACATCATAAAGGAGGAGGAGGAGAGGTGGGGGTCCGGCACATAACCTAACCTATATAACTGCTTTACCTAATTGGGTGAATTGGATGACATTCGTGATTCGAATTGATTAGCATTTAGAGGGCTGACCTGCGGTTAGCTGGTAGGCAAGCGATGTCACATGACCTTGTTAAACCAATGAATTGCAAGGCATATCTTTTGACACGGACGTGAGCCAATGGCACACATAATATTACTCACGAGTGAACATTTTAAATAGTTCATCCCGAAAAGAGAACTAATAGGTGTCCGTCCAGGTATTGCGCTGGACGGAGGACTGGGAGTTGAAAAACCGGACGGTCTGGCCTAAAACCGGATGTGTGGCCACCCTTATCATACCTAATCAGCTCCATGCAAAATCCATTCATTAGCCATTTGCTGATCCTAGCTTCTGCAGTGGTAGGTCTATGGTATTTCAAAGGAACCACCAAAACAACTCACATGCTCCCAAAAGCATAAATATTAATCTTTGACTTGTTTATTTCTGCCTCTGAAATATTCATACTTGTTTTGCCACTTCGAAAAAGTGGAACAAACTTTCCTCTGAAGCGATTGCTCTGTGACTCTTGCCAATAGTCCTCCGAAACGTTCTCCTTCCCCTTCGTTTGATGTGCTTGACTGTATCTGCCCCACAAGATTTTCTTGCTATCGATTCAGCTCTGTGATCTCGAACAGCCAAACATCTAATCATCTCCTCGTAAGCAGCATGGATGTGGTCTTCTCATTGGTCTAAATCATCACGCATAAGACATGCTAAGGCTCTTATAGGGCCCACATGACAATGTGTTTTTATGCTTCAGGATTTCATATTTCATCCCTTCCTACGTTTCATTATGCAATTGAAAGCTTTTCCCTCCATCTCCAGAGGAAGCCTTCTGAATTCCCACAACTAGGGTGTGCTGATGTTTAACGGCACAATCATTTTCATTCGAATGGAAATGACTGCATTTGTCCTCATTCTGTCAGCAGCGTGAAAATAGCATAGCTTCTGGGAAACATCAATGTGTACAGGAGCTACATTAAGCCCTCGAAAACAGCGGCCTTTCCTAACACTCGTTGGTGTGAAATTAGATGAACAGGCTCTCTTATGTCTGTTGCCACGCTGTAACATTAGCATGGCATCTTTAGAAAGACTAATGTTGGTGGAATTACTCCAAAACATCTCACTGTGATTGGCTGGTACAATGTGCCATGATAGGTAGTAGTATATCTAACATAAGCTCACTGGACTGGGGCGTAGTAACTTCAGGCTCCTGCAGGTGGTGCTGCACGAGGATGATGGGTGTGAGTGACGGATCCATAGATTGAGAAGAGGTGCTACAGTGCAGTGAATGTCTCGTTCCATGTATGGAAAATGGCCCCAAAGCAGATGTTAATGACTGGCTAAAAGGAGTGACTCATGTCTCCTGTGCTGTGATTGGCAGGTCGTGTCATGTCTCCTGTGCTGTGAATGGCTGGTAGTACCATGTCTCCTGTGCTGTGATTGGCTGGTAGTACCATGTCTCTTGTGCTGTGAATGGCTGGTAATATCATATCTCCTAGTGCTGTGATTGGCTAGTAGAATTATGTCTCCTGTGCTGTGATTGGCTGGTAGTATCTTGTCTTGTGTGCTGTGATTGGCTGGTAGTATCATGTCTCCTGTGCTGTAATTGGCTGGTAGTATCATGTCTGTTGTGCTGTAATTGGCTGGTAGTATCATGTCTGTTGTGCTGTGATTGGCTGGTAGTATCACGTCTGTTGTGCTGTGATTGGCTGGTAGTATCATGCCTCTTGTGCTGTGAATGGCTGGTAGTATGTCTCCTGTGCTATGATTGGTTGGGAGTATCAAGTCTATTGCACTGTAATTGGCTGGTAGTATCATGTCTCTTGTGCTGTGATTGGCTAGTAGTTTCATGTCTCCTGTGCTGTACTTGGCCTTTAGTATCATGCCTGCTGTACTGTGATTGGCTGGTAGTATCATGTCTGCTGTGCTGTAATTGGCTGGGATCCACAACTGGAATGAAATTTGTCATTTTTCACTGTCACCTATTTTTAAACCTTCGCATAATTCCATGGTTGGGATGTTACAACCCTGCTTCTCGAGATCTACTTTCCTGCTGATTTGAGCTCCATCCCTAATCCACCCGTGTGAACCGCCTCATTATTTGCTCCCAGAAGTTTTTGATTAACTCAAG
This sequence comes from Semaprochilodus insignis, assembly GCA_034552555.1. NCBI lineage: Eukaryota > Metazoa > Chordata > Actinopteri > Characiformes > Prochilodontidae > Semaprochilodus > Semaprochilodus insignis. Next base: position 20,653,072 of record CM067497.1, read on the forward strand.
GGTGAGTTTTAGATTTGGTTTGAAGGTGAAACCTGCAGGAAGGTAGATCTCTCCAGCAGGAGGACTGGTGACCTTTGGTGACGTTCCGAGTGGTTTGATGTGAAATACTCTTTTACGGTGTTCAAGGTGGGAGTCAGACGTCTGAAGAGTTTAATGGCTCCAAGGGCTCCCTCATGGAAAGATGTTACGTGAAATGGTTAGGAATGTGTTGCCTGATGTCAGACCCTGAGACATTGTTTTATGGTAGTTTTGAGATAATGTTCAGGCTTAAAATGTTCTCTTTTTTTAAATGCAGTCAAAAAAGTACATGTGGCAAAGCAGCACGCAAAGAAAGTCTGTACTAGGTCGGGGAAAACACTTATGATGGCTGAACACCTGTCCTAAATGTGTCCTGTCCAGGAATGTTTTCCATTTTAATACAATAAAGTAATGTATACAGAATGCATGTAGAATACACACATCTCAGGAAGGCAGATGGGAAGAACTTCATTTTACATAATTCATACCGTTCTTTGCAGTTACTGGTTGGCAGTTTTCTTCAAGTGACTATACTGTTAATACATTACAAAATCCTTATTTTCTCTCTCTCTATTCATCTGTTTCAGTGCGCTGCATCTTCCACAATCTCCCGAGTAGAAGTTCAGTATAACGCCAACGCTAAACTTGTCACTTGCAAACATGTCCACTACTGAGAAGAAGAGTTGAGTTCAGTCCTATTAATAACTGGCTCATGAGATTCATGCTCCTCTTTACAGTTCATCTAGCAAGCATGTGTACTATTACGTATTTGCTATCATATACAATATATAAACTCCGAAGCCACATGTAGGTTCACTTGTAGTTTTGGATGGTAAACAAAATGCCCGTATTTATGTTGAAGACATTGCCTAACCTGACTATTGTTGGAGGAGCCTGTTAGACTGTTAGCTGTCTGCTGGGCTGCTTAAAATATCTGTGCGTTTGTTGCTGCTTTTGAACATCTGTGCGTCTGTTAGGGCTGTGCAAAGTGTTGGCCTGCACAGGGTGAGCTTCAGGCAACTTGGCTTTAAAGAAATCAACATTGGAAAGAGCTGTGTGATTAGTCATACCTACTGGTAGGTAGGCGGTGTCTCCTGCACTGTGGTTGGTTAATAGTATCATGTCTCCTGCACTATGACTGGTTAACAGTATCCCTCCTCCTGCACTATGACTGGCTAATAGTGGCTGGTCCTGCACTATGATTGGTTAATAGGATCTCTCCTCCTGCACTATGACTGGCTACTAGTGGCTGTTCCTGCACTATGATAGGTTAACAGTATCCCTTCTCCTGCACTATGACTGGCTAATAGTGGCTCTTCCTGCACTATGATTGGTTAATAGCGACTTGTTCCTGCATTGTGATTGGTGAATCGTATCCTCCTGCACTATGACTGGCTAATAGCGACTTGTTCCTGCATTGTGATTGGTGAATCGTGTCCTCCTGTGCTATGACTGGCTAATAGTGTCTTGTTTCCTGCACTAGAATTGGCTAATAGCATCAGAGCATTTGCAGGATGATTGACTTTGTGCATCTTGCGATATGCCTGGATCCAAGAGGAATATGATACTAGCCAGTCCCAGTGCTGCAGGCCGGACTTGGTGGAAAACTGGCGTGCAACAAAAATGAAGGCAGCAGCGTAGCATTGGCTAATGGGAGCATTGCTAAATGAAACTCTACTGGAAGAGACACAGTCTGTAATTAACTCTAATAGCTTGTCAGCAGCTTCGCCTCAGGAAGCAGACGAATAAAAAACGCTGCATCTGTTTTTTTTTTACACATTTCAGCATCAAATTACTGGTCATTGGAAGGGTCTTTAACAGCCCCCATAATGATTATTGGCAATTTTGCCAAACAAGGCTGATTAGCTGCTTATGTCAGTATCACTTTTTGGCAGGAGGCTAAATGAACTTGAGTGTTCATGAAGAATTGGAAGTACAGTTATTTAAAGAGTAAAAGAGTGTCTCATGCAGTGAAAGAATATACATGCCAGAATTTGGACACTATGCATTATAAGCCCCTAATGTGGCTTGCACAATAGAAGTCAATAGTCACCCAAATCTGTTTTGTAAATGCATCTCTCAATACGCTTAAACTGCATCTGGGTCTTCATTCAGATCACATAGGCTTGTCACCGTGGTTTAGAGCACGGTATGACTTTACTGTGAGCTGTATGTAGATACAGATATTAACATTTTTCAAACCACGTTGACCTTAGACCGCATGACCTTAATGAAGACCCTGGGACCATAGCATGACCTTAATGAAGACCAGGATGCAGTTAAGAGATGTTGTGAGAATGTATTGATGGAAAAGATCTGGGTGTCTATTGACTAGTGTTTGCTAGCAACATTAGCCTTGTAAACAAGCAGACTTAGCCTGACAATCTTCATTTCCTAGTCTCTTTGGCCAATTTTGACTGGCCCGTTTGTCTTGTGTACACAGTGTAAGGGGAAACCCGTGTTTGATAGGCCAGTGATGATATACTTACTGATCAACTGTATTTGTGTCTGATTGCAGCCAGTGCCCCCACTGGAGCCTTCCGGACATGCACCAGTCCTGCCTGATGCCCAAGGACTGTGTGGTCAGTGAGTGGGGACTGTGGGGTCCATGCTCGAAAACATGTGCAGACCCCATCATCCCAAAGGGCACCCGGACCCGCACCAGGCAGGTCCGACAGCTTCCTGCGGGTGGAGGGTTAGAGTGCCCCCTGCTGGAGGACAGCCAGCCCTGCGAGCCTTTGGGAGACGGCGTCCCACCCTGCGCTACGTAAGTTTATGCTCCAAACATCCTCTATAAGGCATAAAACAAGACTCCTCAATCAGCAAATTCAATAATTTTTTGACTAGGTTTTATCCTTTAATATATTTGCACCGTAAACATACAAATAGCAGAGCTTTGCCTCTTGAATGAGCTCCTCTTTACTTAGTATTTGGGTCAGGTTTGTTACCACCATGCCAGTTTCGCATTATTCGTCAATAATAAAGTAATAGTAATTCCCTGATTTTGATGATCAGATGTTTCTTGGAATTACTATATAGTATTATATAATAACATATATTATAGTATATCATATTAGGCTGAGTATTTCCAATGTTGTTCCCACTTTAGGGTACCATAGGTAATAGAGTAATAACCCCAGGGTAGCAGGGGAAAGGTGTGAGGTTGGGATGGTGGGAGGACATGGTGGGGGTGTTTCTAATTTGCATATTCATCCATATTCATAGATCTCTGTAACCTGTATGAGCTTAAGGGGCAGGTTTACTAAGAAAGGCTCTAATTGATGGCAGTACAATGACACTGTGCTGGTGGGGGCAGCCAATTTAGTGGGTTTAGTGGCTGCTAAGAACACTCATGCAAATGAACACAGGCACAGCTTCGTAATTAACATATGACCAGTGCAGTATAACCACGTGTTTGGCTCATCTGCTTGTTGTTGAAAGCTTGTTTCCCATAGGTATGGGATAAAAATGAGTTTCTGTTTATCCAGTTCAGGTTCAAACTGTGACTCATTAGGTGGAAATAATTACTTATATGCTCCAGATCTTGACTTAGTAAGATGAAAAAATGAGACAATGCGATAAAATGCATAGTATAAAGTGTAAAGCCTGTGAATACCACTCTTTAGTTTCAGGTTTCTTGTTTACCTTATCAGTTTTGGGCCCTCACCAGGGCTGTTCCTAAACAACAGCAGCCTTTTTAGCCTCAACAACAAGACAGCACAGAGTCAATATTTACTATCAGTCTCGTTAAGCAGATGAGGTGCATCATTATAATAAGCTCACTGGACACCTGTGACTGAAATGTACCTAATAGCATGTAATACCTTTGATTTTCCATGACTTCTGGATGTGGGCCACATCAATGTTCAGACACTGCATCAAAGAATTGCGCAGTTGGGCCAGATTTGGTGGATGTAGGGCTGCAGAAAGTTTCAAATAAAAATGTTCATTTCAAAACACGCTGCACGCCGAGTACTGAGCAGCTCTGCTAACCACACTGCACATACACAGAAGGACTGTATGGTCTCTCTACAGCCTAAGCTCACTGAACACAAAATGAGTCACCTGTGACTGAAATTTACCTAATAGCATGTAATACCTCCACGAGCACCAATAACAGCTGTGATACAATTTGGGATGGACTGGACAAGTTTCTGGATGTAGGCCACATCAATGTTCAGACACTCTTGCATCAAAGAATTGCTCAGTTGTCCCAGATTTGGTGGATGCATTCCTTGGCACCATTCAGAGGAGAATTTCCTGTAGACTGGGATTGTAGCCACTGCTGGTAGACCCGTATGACCCTACACTTCCATATACCTGCAGATTCAACTACTTCCTTCACACTATGGTCTTTGGCACGTCCAAATGCAGTCACTCCTTTTAGCCAATCATTAACATCTGCTTTGGAGCCATTTTCCACACATGGAACGAGACATTCACTGCACTGTACCACCTCTTCCCAATCTATGGATCCCGTCACTCACACCCCGCAGGTATTTATAGCCCCATCATCGTCGTGCAGCGCCATCTGTAGGAGCCTGTAGTTACTACCACCGTAAACACACAAGGTGACTCGATTTTTCTCCAATTAGATTATTATATATTGCTGCTTTCCAAAGAAGAACAAGTATCTGTACTTCCAATGTAAACTGATATACAGACACATTATTCAAAGCAGTTTTGGAGCCAATGATGGTCCAATCATCAGTACCGTTACAAACAGTAGCCACCTTTACATGCAGCCTGATAATCAGATAGCAAGTATACGCCCATCTACTGTACTTCTGCTCGACCGACAGAAACCGTTTCACATACACTCATGGCAGACCCCCAAGCATGAACTCAATTTTGGTTCGACCTGCACTCTGTCTGTTTGTCTTTTTTATTCCATCCCTCGTTCCTCCTATAGAGTCCCATTCATTTTCACCCCCACTAAAACCCTGTTGTTTCCTTTAACTTACAGACACCAAACTGCATAAACTCACTCAGGGCAGATCCCAAACACTAATCCACAGCCATACTGACCTGCACTCCTCTGTGTGTCATTTATTCATCCCTCGATCCTCCCATAAAGTCCCATTCGTTTTCACCTCCATTCAAACCCTTGTTGCCCCTTTAACCTACCGACACCAAACTGCATAAACTCACTCAGGGCAGATCCCCAAACACTAATCCACAGCCATTCTGACCCACACTCCTCTATGTATGTGTTGTTTATTCATCCCTCAATCCTCCCATAGAGTCCCATTCATTTTCACCTCCGTTCAAACCTTGTTGCTCCCTTTAACCTACAGACACCAAACTGCATGAACTCACTCAGGGCAGATCCCCAAACACTAATCCAAGCCCAAGCCTGAGCCTTAATAGCAAATAACACTTAGTAACAAAACACAGGCTCTGAAAGAAAGAATGATTCAGTTCAGCCTTCAGACTTGAAAGCTAGAAGCTATTTATCACAATGTTCAACATTCTTTACATTCATTATACACAAGCAGATCTTGCTGACCGGGAAGCCTTTACAGGTGAAGCTAGTCATTTCCTTGAACATGAATACATATAGTTTCCTTTATCTCGAGCTCTAGATGTTCATGTAGACCCCTGCTGTAACCATTGGTTTCCATAGAAATGCCCCTAGATGAACAAAACAAGCTACAGCAGTAGATCCCTCAGTCTGCCCAGAGTCCTGATTTCTGCACTTTCACGCTATGCGCTGAGAAATGGCCACACACTTGTGCCGTAATGAAGCCTGAATGGCCGTCTCACCCTCAGCGGGAGCTGGTTAACCCCGGCCCAGCTGGTGCGCACTGAGCGCAGAGGAGAGTGATGGAGAGAGCATATGGAGGCAGAGAGAAGCCGAAAGCCTTGGGCCTCAAGCCCGGGCCTGGGCCGAGAGAAGAGCACTCAACAAATGGTGCAACCTTAGCGGGGGCCACAAACCGACTCTAATCTCACAGATGGCTCTCAGTGATGGGCCTACACGTCTCTTAAAGCGATAGTTTGGTGAGAGGAAGAAGTCACTGCAGTCTTCTCCTTAGCACAGATGTGGACATGCTGGGTTGCTAATGTAGCTAACAAAAAATGGAAATCAAACAAATGACATGCCTAAATCATCACATGCTTGCCTCGTGAGGGACATGTGTGATGATTTAGGCATGCTGCTTCCGGCACCTGGCTCAATGGGCCTGATCAGATGTCAGGTTTTGAGTAAGTTTTGACTTTTGCCTTCATACATTTCCCATTTTTGCTTATATTCTGTTGCATACTGTCTCTCTGTATGATGGATGTGTGCTTGCACACAAAGGAATTCAACCTCTGCATTTAACCCATCTGTGGGCCACTAGGCAGCAGTGAGCACATGTGCCTGGACTGGCGGGCAGCCCTATCCACAGCACCCGGAGAGCAGCTGGGGGTTGGGTGCCTTCCTCAAGGGCACTTCAGTCATGTCCTTTCAGCTCAGGGAATTGAACCGGCAACCTTCCAATCACAAGGCTGCTTCCCTAACCTTCAGCCCATGACTGCTGTGCACATACTGACTAGGAACAAAGAATGAAAAATAACACATAGAGGAGTGTGGGTCAGTATGACTGTAGATTAGACACATAGAGGAGTGAGGGTCAGTATGACTGTAGATTAGACACATAGAGGAATGAGCATCAGTATCACTGTGGATTAGACACATAGAGGACTGAGGGTCAGTACGACTGTGGATTAGACACATAGAGGACAGAGGGTCAGTATGACTGTGGATTAGACACATAGAGGAGTGAGGGTCAGTATGGCTCTGGATTAGACACATAGAGGAGTGAGGGTCAGTATGTCAGTGGATTAGAC
>CM067497.1:20674766-20705157 GCA_034552555.1 Semaprochilodus insignis
TGTACGGCTTTATGGAAGGCACCCTGTACGGCTTTATGGAAGACTCCCTGTACGGCTTTATGGAAGACACCTTGTACGGCTTTATGGAAGGCACCCTATACGGCTTTATGGAAGACACCCTGTACGGCTTTATGGAAGGCACCCTGTACGGCTTTATGGAAGGCACCCTATACGGCTTTAGGGAAGACACCTTGTACAGCTTTATGGAAGACACCCTGTACGGCTTTATGGAAGGCACCCTATATGGCTTTAGGGAAGACACCTTGTACAGCTTTATGGAAGACACCCTGTACGGCTTTATGGAAGACACCCTATACGGCTTTAGGGAAGACACCTTGTACAGCTTTATGGAAGACACCCTGTACGGCTTTATGGAAGGCACCCTATATGGCTTTAGGGAAGACACCTTGTACAGCTTTATGGAAGACACCCTGTACGGCTTTATGGAAGAAACGAGTCACCATTCTTCTCATGTTAACACATTCATTACCTCAAGTTCTCTTTGAAGGTTAGACACCCCTTACTATCCTCGCCTGACGCCCAGCAGCGGCTCCACAGTCCCTTTTTCTTTCTTTTCTTTTTCTTTTCGCAACACAAAACCTCCAGCATCATACACACCACTTCTGCACATGACTGACAGTTTCTTGACCGTCCTCCCTGAAGACCTATAAACTCACACAAGGACATGAACATGTCAGATGTATGGTACTGTCCTCAACCAAGGCATGGCAAAAATTTATGGCACTATGATTGCCTAATCTGACATAGTGAGCATTGTGAAGGACAAAGATATTGTGTAGTCTGATCCCGGCCTTAAAGACAATCTCTCAGATAAAAATGAGGTATAATTTAATATACCAGAAATGTACTTTAATATACATTTCAAGCATGTTATTGTTTAATGTGGTAAAATGAGTGCTATCTATCTATCTATCTATCTATCTATCTATCTATCTATCTATACATATGTGTGTGTATGTGTGTGTGTGTGTGTGTGTATAACAAATGTAATAATTCCAAGCATATTTTACCTCAGTAAATACTAATTAGCACCCCCAGTTAAAGGTTAAGCATATTTACCTATACTAGAAGTACTTTAGTATGTACTTAGTATTTTAAGTAGGTCAATCTTAATGATGTCTCAAAATAGTACAGTTAAGTAAAGGTAGTTCTATGTAAGTATACTTTTAATAGCATTAATAATTATATGTATATATGTAAATTATACTAATAAATATATACACACACATAGTATATATATGTACATATATATATGTACACACACACATAGTGTGTGTGTGTGTGTGTGTGTGTATAACAAATGTAATAATTCCAAGTATATTTTACCTCAGTAAATACTCATTTTCACTTCCAGTTAAAAGTACAGTACAGTTAAGTAAAGGTACTTCTATGTATGTACTTTTAATTGGACTAATAATTATATATAATTATTAATGCTCAGAGCAATGGACACAGTTAGTGTATTGAAAATAGCGTATTTTAGCATATAGATTCCAGTAGGCAGTAAAAGCACCCATAAAGTTGTAGCCCCTTGAATTAGGCAGAGAAACTCTCTATTATCCATCAGGATCACAGTTTTGCCGTTGAGGAGCAAAGGATAGTTATATATATTCTGCCATTGTACTGTATATCATTGAGACTGTTATCACAAGCCTAATGATGTGCAATAACTATTCAAACACATTCCGTCTTCCAGCCCTGGTAACAATTACTGGTCTGGACTTCACGTTGGTTCTCTGAGCCTTCATCCTCATCCAGTATCTATGTTTCAGCATTGATATGTCTCATTTTGCATGTATGTTGCTTCCAGGTTTCAAGTTCCGAAGGCGAAAGATCACAAACTACCCAACAGGCGGAGAGGGTGACTGCCCCCACCTGGTGGAGGCCATACCCTGCGAGGAACCGAGCTGTTTCGACTGGCAGCTGCTCAAACTGGAGGAGTGCGTCCCTGATGAGGATATGGATTGTGGTCCGGGAACCCAGCTCCCACAGGCTCGCTGCGTCAACAGCGATGGTGAGATACGCTGCAGTTCATTCGTGTACAAAGCACTGACAATGCTTTTAAGGGATGCATCACTACCAATACCGGTTTGGGGTATCAGGCCGTTACCAAGCTCCTTTAATTGTACTCACCAGTACTAGCATTCCGACACCCATGTGACGTAAGATGAGTGTACGCTGCCGTTATAATTAATAAAGGTGTCGAGCAGGCAGTTACGGGGGGGTCTGCTCATACAGATAAAGGTGTGTATGACTATAAACATGCCTGCCAGGAATACACTGTGTGATTTCAGCAAGGTCTTATACACACACAGACAATCACAACTGCTTCCCCAATATGGCTGGAGACACAGAGGTGACTAAAAGTTCACCGAGGTACTGAGGAGCGAGTCCGTTTACAGCTTAAAAGTCCCCCTAAAAGTAGTTAACTGACAAAGACATGTTTGGTGTCTGTACTTGAATGGAGCTGCAAAAGCTGAAGTAACAAAAGCAGTCAAAAAGCTTTGGGCTGACACAGACATGCGGTAGTTGTTGGCTACATTAGCCTCATAGCTTCAGCGCATGTCTAAAGAAGCGAACCTCAGACACTAAACATGTCTCGGCCAATTGTCCACCTTTAGGTTGAGGAGAAAACTGTGTATGTTTTTCAGTCAGTCATTCCTTTGAGCTGACAAGCCGGCTCAGCGCACTCCTTATCATTCTAATAGGACAGCTGGTTGGTTCCATGCGCCAGCGGAAAGTGATCATGTCGCAGCTGACTGTACTTTTCAAATCCCGATGGCGGAAGCCTTCAGCTGGTAAATGTGAAATCTGGTCACATATAAACCTCACCCTGAATTAATCTCTGTCAAGAAATCTGGAGGTCGTGCCTGCTTGAGAGACAGAACTATTCCCAGCGGTGCCACATGGCTATCCTGAGCCAGACACACTATAGCCATGCAGGAGATAACTAGCCAGCTTCCTTTGAACTGATTAGATACAGAAACAGTGAATCAGAATCAGTGGCGTTTTACTGGTTGTTCCAGGTAGACCCACAGACTTTAAAGGATGGCCAATCCAGATGCGCTGGCCAGTCCTGAATGTTCTTCATCATGGCAATCAGTCACAGCCCTGTGAAGGCGATAACTGGCATCTTGGAATACAGGGATAGGAATGTTATGTTCCTTGGTAAGATGATGATGAGCAAAAGGCAAAGCCTGGTTGTCAGTGTAGGCAAAACCAAAGAAGCCAATTCCACATAATTAAACACCCCCAGAACATTGTAGAGGGGACTCTGTCTGGGGTGCTTATGTGTTAGTGCCTGTTACAGGCTTCTTATAAAACATGTGAAATGGTTTGTGCAAGGTTCACAGGTCTGTGATTGGAATCTACAATGGTGCCAACAGAAATAGGGCTAGCAGAAATGAGCCGTGTTGTAAAGGTGTTTTAGTCCAGGTTTGGACTTTTATGGCTTTGCCATGGTTCACCACTGCATCACACATCATTGGACCGTTTCTGCTAACTTGCTTTTTGGGTTGAATGCTCTGAAACTGTGTCATTCTCTAGAATTCCAAGACTCGATAGCCATGTTGATGTGTGATGTACGTCCTACCAGGCTGTTAAAATTCAGCGTTGAAAGAGTACTTGTGTTTCAGATGATGCATGACCCGATGTGATTATGGCGCTCTGATGCTCTGAGACAGGAGTATGTATATTATATGGGAACTGGTAAATTCTCATTTGCAGCAAGGCTTTATTACCTCAGGCATGCCGTAGTAAATTGAGAATAGTGAGTTCTATTAGTATTAATTGATGCTTTGGCTGTGAGCGAGTTTCTTGGGTTGTTAATTGTAATTATAACGTTATTGGAATTCCAAAAGCCTGCAATATGCAAATGAGCTCTCTATTAGCATTCTAAACAATCTCAGATGTTTCACTTGATTTACTGTGGGTGTTTTGAACAGATGGCCCAACAAACTGTGGTCAAAATACACTTATCACACGTCAAAAGAATAGCTGCACCCAGAAAGAAGTGTGGGATTGCAGTGCTATTGGGAAGGGAGATAAAGGTCACCAGGAACAATAAGTGATGATACATTTAGACTGATATGATCAATAGTGGGGGTACTTTTTACAGTGTACCAGAAGTTGTTGTTCATGAGGGCAAAAATGCAAGAAATTGTCTGTGGTTGGGACAAGACTGAAGTCAGCTGTTTATTTACCAGGTTCTTGTTTCGATTTTCCTGTACCACCTTAAATATTGGCCTGTCATGCAACTGGTGTGAAATGTTAAAGGAGTATAATACAGGTATTATTCAGTACTGGGCAAAAAATCCTGGGCAAAATATCTCAGTCAAAATGGTCATTAGATACAAATTATTCATTTTTATGATATATATACATATAGATAGATAGATAGATAGATAGATAGATAGATAGATAGATAGATAGATAGATAGATAGATAGATGGGTCAGTGGGTCTCCTAACAACTACCTGGAAGACCTGGTATACCCTCCAACACTGTCTCCATCAGATAAACAGCACTTCAAGCTATCATCTTTCCAAGACAGGAGATCATCAAGTTCCACTTCTGCTTTAGATCTGAGAACATCCACAGGTGTTTCCGTACATCCCTCCACTGTGAGAAGACACCTCAACGCTATGAAGGTCTGAAAGGAGGTGTAGCTGTTCAGGAAGCTCCTCACTGAGAAAATGAGACAGACACATCAAACGAAGAAGCTGCTGGTGTTCTCAGAGCAATGGACTGACCACCCCAAAGTCCAGAACCTCCACATCACTGAATGTGTTTGGGCTTATTTGGATGGTGTGTCTTCAGGTTTCTTTGAGGAACTGAATATGAGTCGCCTGAGAAGAATGGAAGCTGTAATGGAGGCCAGGAGTGGACACACTAAACACTGAGCAAATATGAATTGCTGTGATTATTGAGGCCTCTGTGTGCGTGCCCGGATTCCGCCTTGTGTCCTGATGAGAGGATTGCAGTGTTTCTATTTATTCCAGACGCCTAAATGATGCCATCACGATGCTGCTTTATCCCAGTATTGCTCAGCTTCGGTTCCCAGCATCTGTTGAGATATCTGCGCCACAGGAGGAAGCATAAAAAGGTGACCTCATGCTGCATAGGCCTGCCTGCTGAGTCATGACAGGCAAAGTGTTCTCTCATCAGCACAGCCTCATCCGTCTGTCTAGAGGTGTCTGCTTCATATACTCACAGCCTCTCAGTGCGCCACAACAAGACGAACGCGTCTTGGCAGAGTTGCCCAAAAAACCCTTGCGCTCTCTTTAAAACCTTCAAGGAGGTTTCTTACCGGCACTAAAGGCTTCTGAAAGCCTCCACCAAAAAATGCACGCTTTTTATATCACTATTTCATCATAAAATAGGTCATACGTTTCGGATACGTATACAGTAGCACTATTGCAACCTGCGGGCATCTGCCTTTTACTCCACTAACCGCGCTCCGCATTAAAGGCATTCAAACCCACATTCTTGCAGCGACATTGTGAGTCAGTTTACTACTACCAGAGGCGGATTCTAGGGCTTGTCGGATTGTAGTTTTTCCCGGATCTTTAAACAACACTCCATTATTTCCTCCTAAATCTCTAGCCTCTTGCGTTTCAGTGTGTGGTAGATTATCGTGGGCAGTAATTTTAGCTCTTAGTGAAAGTAAAAAAGCATTTACTGCAAGTGTACTGCGCCAAAGTCAGATACTAACCTTTCCATGATTTCATTTCCAGTCAATACAGCCATTAAGCCTTTTTCACAGTAGCTGGAAAATGCAATTCCCGCCTGTTTTGTATGCCAATTTCTTGCAGTTGATTTAAACATTCATGAAATACACACGTTACACGTGATATTTATGTTATTGCTGTCTGATGAAAAACATTCAACAGAAACGGCCAAAAACTGCTTGGAAAAAAGTTTCATTGACATACATTCAAATTAGATTAGGTTTTGGCCCCCTCCTGTAAAGTTGCCATTTTGGAGATGCTTCTATTTCTTTTGACAGTGATGATATGGACTACAGAGAGGCATTTTTCAAAACAAAACTGACAATAAAATATTTTTTCAAAAATAAAAGAGGACTTTTATTCCTCTTCCTCTTATTATTAGGTCCTTATTATTATTTATTTTGAAAAAAACTATTGAATTGTCAGTAAAAATGCCTCGTTCCTGGACAGCCAAATAAAAACGACTTCACCTCGCACCTTTGGTCACTGGTGCTACACAGTGCTTTGACGTTTATGTCTGACTTTGGCATGTTTCACATATAGGTCTTTTTATTAATTATTTGTCTTCTCTTGAACTTATATTGTTTCGTATGAGAGTGCACTGTATAGACAGTAAATTAATCATGTGTTCAAAATGCTATGAACACTTACACTATATTGCCAAAAGTATTCACTCCCTCATCCAAATCATTAAATTCAGGTGTTCCAATCACTTCCATGGCCACAGGTGTGTAAAACCAAGCACTTAGGCATGCAGACTACACACATTAGTAAAGGAATGGGTCGCTCTCAGGAGCTCTGTGAATTCCAGCGTGGTACCATGATAGGATGCCACCTGTGTAACAAGTCCAGTCGTGAAATTTCCTCACTGCTAAATATTCCACAGTCCACTGTCAGTAGTTTTATAACAAAGTGGAAGCGATTGGGAACGACAGCAACTCAGGGTTTGGCAGTTGCCAGGAGAACGGTACTTGTCTGACTGCATTGTGTCAAGTGGTGGAGGGGGGATTAGTGTGTGGGGTTGTTGGTGTTCCGGAGTTGGGCTTGGCCCCTTAGTTCCAGTGAAAGGAACTCTTAATGCAAGAGATTCTGGGCAATTTCATGCTCCTAACTTTGTGGGAACAGTTTGGAAATAGCCCCTTCCTGTTCCAACATGACTGCGCACCAGTGCACAAAGCAAGGTCCATAAAGACATGGATGAGCGAGTCTGGTGTGGAAGAACTGGACTGGCCTGCTCAACACGATAGAACAGCTTTGGGGTGAATTAGAGCAGAGACTGCGAGCCAGGCCTTCTCGTCCCACATCAGTGTCTGGCCTCACAAATGCACTTCTGAAAGAATGGTGAAAAATTCCCATAACCACATTCCTAAACCTGCACTCCAGTCTGGGTAACTTGCGTCACTATTGAGGTAAATTTACATTTATGGCATTTAGCTGACACTCTTATCCAGAGCAACTTACAAGGTCATTCATATTACAGGTGGGCCAATGTAGTGTTAGGAGTCTTGCCCAAGGACTCTTATTGGTGTAGCACAGCATAGTTACCCAGACCCAGGAATCAAACCCCCATCTCCCACATGGGGTGGTAGCTCCCTGGAGGTTAGGGGTGTTATCCGCTGAGCCACACCAACCACCAGGTAAATGCTACACGGAGTTGATTTATCCTTGGGATAACAAGGCAACATTCAGGATCAATGAGTGTCAATGGGATAACCCTTGCACAATTATGCTTGTGCCTTCTCCAACTCCATAAAACCCCTAAAACATTAATTGATCCTAATAAAAGAGTAAAAAAAAGAATAAATAATGTTTTCCTCAACAGCGTGTAGACTGTTGAATAAACCCATTGGCACAATACAATTGTAAAGAAGACAAAGAGTTAAAAATAAAAAAAACAAATCATTAAGTATGGCTCAATACAAGCGTCAAAGCACCAAATGACTAAAAGGTAAAGGTTTTTTGGCTGTCCAGAAACGAGACATTTCACTGAAATTAATGTAGTTTTCCAAATTAAACAATGAGGACTGCAGATGGTGCTGTATGAGGATGGTGGGGTTATAAACACCTGCATGAGTGTTCACCTGTGTGAGTGACGGGATCCATAGATTGAGAAGAGGTGCTACAGTGCAGTGGATGTCTCGTTCCATGTGTGGAAAATGGCTCCAAAGCAGATGTTAATGATTGGCTAAAAGGAGTGACTGCATTTGGGCCTGTCAAAGACCATAGTGTGAAGGAAGTAGCTGAATCTGCAGGTGTATGGAAGCATACGGTCATACAGGTCTGCCAGCAGTGGCTAAAATCCTACAGGGAATTCTCTATGGAATTGTGCCAGGGAAGGCATCCACCAAATCTGGCCCAACTGCGCAATTCTTTAATGCAGGAGTGTCTGAACATTGATGTGATCTACATCCAGAAACTTGTCCAGTCCATGCCAAATCCAATCACAGCTGTTATTGGTGCTCGTGGAGGTATTACATGCTATTAGGTACGTTTCAGTCACAGGTTGTCTGGTGAGCTTATATAAAGTATAAGGGTATATATTAGGATAAACTGATCATAATATTTTGGCTCATCGCTGCATATTAACATTTACAAAACTGGAGGAAAGCTGTCAACATTTGTAAAAGTTTGTTTATTGTGCTTTTTTAACTTTGACAGTTTTTTATTTAGTAATTAAAAAATATTTAATTGCATTAAATATCCAAGTCTGGATGTTGTGGATTATATGATTTACATTTTTACGTAGTAGAGTCTTTGTAGATGCAGCCACTGCAGTAACAAGCTGTGTTCACTGACGAGGGTTTCAGAAGTTTCCCAAGCTCATGTGGTCTTATATTCATTACACAACCATGTCGATACGTAATACAGGCCAATCTGAGGGATCAAATAATGTTACAGACCATAGATGGTGAAATCCCTAAATGATATGCATTGAGAAACATTGCACTGAGGAATGTTCTTCCTAAACTGCGGCTTTTTTGGAATGTGTCGTAGCTATCAAATTTGGAAGTAAAGATCAATAAAAATCAATATTCAATATTTCAGCTTTGTGCTTTATCTGAATAAATACCTGTACAAAAACACGTCACCGTTTACTTACTCCGCCAACTTTCTGAGTATTTTGGGATAATCCTGGCATTCACCGATAACACATTCCGTGTTCTGGGCTTCCACAGTATCTGGTTATTGTCACTGTTGCGGTTGACAGCAAAAGTTGGTCAGATTGAACTCATGACGGAAGGTAATGCTTACTGTTGTGGTCAGCGGAAGGCTGCCAGTGGCTGTGGTGATATTTTCACAACGGAATATCATTTTAGTTTTTTGGTCAATTATAGTTTTGATACTTGACTTACTGTTGGAGGCTTTTGCGTACTCCTCCGTGTCCTGCCTTTTTATCAACACCAAAATAGGAATAACTTGTACCTGATGGCTGTTTTGCTTGGAAATAAATATATAAGGGAAGAGCGTTCTTTTGCCGCGACACAGTACCGTACAGTAGAACGCAGTGGGCTATTATGAGTGCGGTTCGAGTCAGTTATCAGTAATGATCTGGGGCAATCGACTCTATGCTGTAGATGCAACAGAGAGAGATTAGCTTGAAACACGTCGGGAGCGCTCCTTTAAATCAGAGCCGTGTACGCTTGGCATGAAAATTGATCTGCTCATTGGCCTTTTTAAGGAGGCATCTGCTGCTCCCTCTTGGAGAGCAGGCCGTTTACGGAGCATGCTCACAAACGGCCACACCGCGTTTCACAGATCGATGCGGATGTTGCATCACTGCCTGCCGTTGATAAGAAAAAGCCTGCGATATTTATTCCCTCTTTGCGCTCTCGGGGGGATAGTTTGGGGTTACTTTTTCTGGTGGTGTCTTGTATTATTCCTTCCCCCGATTGGTTCCCTGTTAGAGTCGGTGGATTTAGACTGCACCTCAACCTGACGTTTATATGGAGAGACCTGAAGGGCAGGAAAAGACGAATGTTTTCTGTGCAGCGGGATAACTCGGATCTGAAAAGAGCGCGAGTGTGGCACTCTGTCTTGTAGCATGTATCAAAAGCAAGTACACACGCCGTGTGAAGCCGTCTACTGTAGATGTCATGAATTATAGATGTGTGAGTGTGAAATTTGCCGAGGCCTGTGGGAGCTTCCAGCCTATGTCTTCCACTATTTTTAGGCCCTGATTAACAATTGAATTCACACCAGCACGTACAGATGTAGGAGGATGCTCTGCAGGAATACACCTCGGAATTCCATATGCTTCCTGGGTGGATGGAAATGTGATTTCACACTGTATTTTACCATGTCTAATATTTGTTTTGAGATGGAAATTTGAGCGTTTGCTGTTTAAATTGCTGATTTTTTTTTTTGTGTGTGTGTGTGTGGGTGTTGGAAACATGTCTGGATATTTTCTTCTAGGCAAACTAATGAAGCCCCAGTTTCCTAGAGGCGCTGCGGCGTCTTGTCCCAGTCATCTATTGGACAGCCGTGTTTGGTTGTGGCTGTTCTGTACCGCTAAGGAGAGAGCATCATACTGAGCCAATATGTTCTTTTCCTCACTCTAGCTTTGTCCAAGACTTGAACTTTGAACAGTTGCAGCCTCAATCCACTAGGTGGCGATGTGCCATTTTTACTTGGTAGTCAAGGAGAAAGAACTCTTCTAGCCGTTCACTCACAACAGAGCAAACCAATGGAGTTAGAAGGATTGGGTGTATAGTAGTGTTGTACTCAAGTGTAGCGCTCTCAACCTTTCAAGCATCTCGGTCTCAACCTCATTTGGACTCAGTCTTGTCTGAGGTTAGGTAACTGGAAGCTAAATTATTACTGAATACCAACAAAGCCAGAATAGAGAGGACAGAAGTCTCGCAGCCACACCAACAAGCACGTCCGTGTGTTTAAGCTAAAGTCATCTTCTTATTTTCCTGTTCTACTTAAATGGTGCAGTTGTTACGTTCTGGCACCATCATTTAAGGTGGAATGGAAGCATTTAATCAGAAAGTTGACGTCAGAAATGGAAACTGCAAATGGAGTTCTGGCTCAATTTGACAGGTTCAGATTCACATTATGAAACTTGGTGGGTAGGTTTGACATCATGAGACACGCAAATGATTCAAGTTTCACACTCAGCCGCACATGTGACATAAGCAAGGACAGGCCTTATCACTGTACCTGACTGACCCAACAGCTGCGATTGTGGACATTCATTGAGCAGTGGTGTCATCCTGTTAGTGCCAGCACCATTGGCAGATGGCTGCACCATGCAGGACTACATCAGGCCGGTACGACGACTGCCCTTAACACCACGTCAACGTCACCAAAGACTGCAATGGTGTCGTGCCAGACTGTCATGGAGTGATTCACAATGGCAGCAGGTCATCTTCAGTGACGAGTCCCGCTTTTCTCTTGGTGGAGACAACAAACGAATCCGTGTCTGAAGGCACCGTGGTCAGCACCAAGATGAATGGTTTGTTGTCACGTGTCGCACGTCCAGAAGGTCTGGTGTCTCTCCACGTCCACCCCTACTTCACAATCTGCAGGAACTGTGTGAGAATATTCAAGCTGCATGGGATGGATTATCACAGGACACCTTTAGGAACCTCTACAGCTCCATGCTGAGACGTCTGGCATGTTGCATTAGTGGCCCGATGTATGTGTAGCTCAATAAATATTACCCATATCAGTCTAAATTTATTGTTCCTGGTAACCTTTATCTTCCTTCCCAATAGCACTGCAATCCCACACTTCCTTCTGGGTACAGCTATTTGAGTGTATATATACAGTTACACCGTATATATACCGTGTACGTATGCATATATTGGTCAGTAGAGGGAGCTGTGCACTCAGACCTCCATCTCCACCAACAAACTCAGCTACTGGCTCACAAGCTGCTGCCGGCTGTTGTTTTATTGGCTCCGTACAGTAATATCTGCATAAATTAAGGCGTGCTTTATGTAAATGATATGTAAATGAGGTACTGGTTGGCTGGCGCTTGATTTCACACGCTGAATCGTGTGCGCTCAAATCTCTGCTTGTTTCCACATCATATGAAACTTTCAAACAGTAGTTTCTACGCCATTGAAGCTGTTGAACTCAGCTATTATGAATATGCGCTAATGCATGCAGACGCTTCCAAGCGGTTACTGAGCAATGCTCGATTTCAGACCAAGATGTCAAGCGGAAAAGAACTAAGATCTTTCAGTCAGACACGGGCTGGCTGAGAGTGAATACGCAGTGGTGCGTTATGTGTAAGGGAAAATAGAAGAGCTGTTCTTCAGGTGACTGAGAATGTTAAGGCTGGATGTGATCAGGCTGTGTCAGCAAGAACCATCCGTCCTCTGCACACATAGATAGAGATATTATAGCAGGGAGAAAAATGATTCTTCAGCTATAAATGCTGTCTAGGAGAGTTCAACAGAGCTTTGAAAATTCCTCGTGTGTAGTCGCACTTCCCTTTGTGTGTACCATTATGTCTGTCATGGTTATCAGGGACAATTTAATGCTCGGGCTTGCCTGGCTAAAGCTCGAGGGCCTTGAGTGATACAGGGCTTCTGCATGCCGTTATTTCTCTGAGATGTGTTTATTTCCCCTCCACACAGCAAAACACGTAAAGAGCAATGACTATCTTTATGCGCGTTTGTGTCCGTGACTGCTGATTGGCTGTAGTCATTCAAACCGTCAGCTCTGGTGGTGACTTGGAAGTTAGAACCAGGTAGAAACAGACGTTCCTTATAGGGCAGCATATAGAGCCTCTCAGCAAGAAGGGCCTGGGTTCAGTTCCCCGCCCAGGCAACCAGGGTCTTTCTGTATGTAGTTTGCATGTTCTCCCTGTATATATGCGGGTTTCTCTCAGGTCCTTTGGCGTCATCAACAGCTAGTTGGTTAGCTCCCATAGACATGCCATATCATACTGTACATTAGACTGTCTTCTATAGCAGTGATTACAGATGCACTGACCAGCTTTTCCAGTTCCGATACCAGCACCCATACATAAACTTTGCATATCTCACGATACCCGATATGGATCCGATACCATTTTTATATGAATAATCCGTATGGTTCACCGTGTTGGAGCGACGTAAGGATTGACATAAACACTACTTTACTAAGCTTGCTCATACAGCTTACTCTCTGGCTCGCTCCATGTTGTTGTTCCTGTTCGTAAGTCAACTCTACTGTAAGGTCTCAGGTCCCTGCAGATCAACCTCCGGCCACTCAGGGGAGACAAAGGGCAACCAATGAATAATCAAACGGCAAATGCTAACACCTGCAGCTCACGCGACTTAAGCATAAGAGTGCCGGCCGTGGTTGCTGAGTCTCGAGTTCATGTTACCACGTGCACATGTCTCTCAGCCGGTAGAAGGTTTGAGCCTCTTCAGAGGGCACTCACTGCGCTGAAGTACCGAGAAAAAAAAAATTCGAGTCGGGCGTTAGGAGGATTTCAAGGTGAGCTTCGTTTTCGTTTGAGGAAATAATTTTGTTTTGCTCCGTTGAACACGCCAGTTTTTCCTCCCGGCAGCCTTTGTTTGTTGTTCCCCATTTGTAAGTTTTTCCGCACATTCAGTCCACTCTGCTGGGGAACTGTTAGCTCACCTCGTAGAGCTGGTCTGTGATCACGGTGACCACAGTGCGAGCCTCGCTGATGTGCGACAGTTCATCTACAGGCACCCCGCAAACATGCTATTGACGGCATAGCGCACATCACTAACGAATTAGAGTGGGGATCGCGCCCATGGATCGGCTTAATTATCTGATACCCAATCCAGCTGATATCATTTATATCGGAGCTAATATCCGATCCTAATATCGGATCGGTGCATCCCTAGCAGTGATGTGAATGGAGAGTGATGTTTTAGGGAATGGGACATTTTTAAAAACGTCTCAGCCAAGAGAAGGAGAAGAAGGAACGCTAAGCTATGTTTATTTTTTGTTCTGTTTGAATCAGTGAGTTTTAATCAGGAACAGGGATCATTTACACCTTGGAGAACACACACACACACACACACACGCACACTGTGTGTCCAGATACTGTTTTCAGACAAGAGCTCAGACTCAGCTGCGATTGCCTTGAAATAAACAACTCAGCCTTTCAAGCTTGTCTCCTGGCTCTCGATTCGGTGCAGGAAAGAAAAGGATCAACTTCAGAAGCTTTGAAAATGTGTTTAAAAACACATAATCCAGTGAAACAGATCAAATTAAAGATCTGAATTTTATTGAATTTTTATTGAATTTTTAATGTAATTTTAATGTAAGTTATAGAGACATGTTTCCAGATGTTTCTTGAAAGTGAGCCCTGAGCTTGACTGTTTAATAGAAGACTGCTATCTAGTACCACTAAAGAGCTGTTGTGTCTTGCAGGTAAGGAGGTGAATAAGGACCTGTGTGTGGATGCGATCTTCCCGGCCTCCGTGCCCTGCGTGGTTCCGTGCCCTAAAGACTGCGTCCTCAGTCCCTGGACGCCCTGGTCCACCTGCTCCCAAACCTGCTCCAGCAAAACGGCCGAGGGCAAGCAGATGAGAACGAGAGCCATCCTGGCCTACAACGCTGGAGAAGGTAAATTGGGGTACATCACGGCAGATTTTGTGCTTAGGTCATGTTTTTCATTTTCCCCACAGTTCCCGAGGCAATGGGAGTGAATTTTTGTGTTTGTCTTTCTGCAGTGACTTCGATGGTAGTGGCATGGATAACAGTTATGGAGGGTAATATATATACAAATCTGATTATTTATGGATTATTAGTCGATTTAGAACTGTGGTGAGTTCTTGACATTTATTCAGACTGACGTTTGTCTTACCTTAAGGTCTTACACGGGTCCCCAAGTTTCCCGAGCTCTATGGTACGGCTGTTGTCTTCTTGCAAGGTGTTGATGTAGCCTCATGTAGAGTGTCATTGTAGCCTGTGTGTTTACAGTATTGTGGATAACGTAGGTTTAGCAGTGGAAGCTGGTGCTAGAAAGTGTTTGTCAAGCCCTTAGAAATCCCTAAAAAGCCCATCACAGCTTGAAGCGAACGGTGCGATATTAGCATGCCGCCAACTAGACCACGCGCATTACTCGTGTTAGATCATTTGCTTGAATGGGTTTGCTTTGAGGAACACTTTGCAGTGAAAATGCCCTTGTGGGATGAACAAATCCCCCACTAAGAAGACAAACATTACTTTTATCTTTATCGAGGCTGGATGCTGACGGCCTTTCTTGTTCAACAGACGTCCGCCTCTCTCGCTGACGTTGGAGGCAGGTATTAAATGCAGTCATTCGTGCAGAAAGCCCTTTATGCATTATGGATGGGTTTCAGAGTGGATTGGAGTCAGTCAGCAGAGGGCTGAAATTCATACCGCAAACATTAAACATGCTCAAAAAACAAAACTTCACTGCGGCTCTCGACCCCTCGGGGGTCACTCCTGAAACACCACAGCATCGTCATCATACTTACTCCTGACAGCTTTAGTTTTCGGTGCCCGGTTTTGCCCATTTTGACTCCTTAAATCTGGCTCAACGGCAAGATTTGGAGAGGGCTTACAAAGTCTGCCCAAGGTCTTAGGCTAAGCTATGGCTAAGCTATCATAAAATGCCGCAATTTTCCAAGCGCTCTTACCTGGAGTGTCGGGGCTAAGGTAGGTTAAGGTAAACCAAAATGGCCCACAAGAAAACCAAAAATGTAAAATTGTGTTTGTCTGCTAAGCCCTAACATCTGTTGACTCGTCTCACTGCACATATCTATGGCAGCCGGCAGCACCAATTCCTCAACTCCATGCTGCACATCTGGCTAGGCGGTAGTTAGTTTTCAGGGCACACGTGGACTGCGATGTTATGGTTTTAGCACTTCAACCAGACGCCACAAACTGAGCTTTTGGGTTAGCATCTTCACCCCGAGCACTCCGTATTTGATGAAGTCTGGGTTGTACTTGTGGACGATTGTCTGCCTCTTCTGAGGAACTATGCCAACATTCTTTCTTCATTTAAGAAGCTTCCCCATCTTTAGTTAGCTAATTGTCTGAATCAGGCGCCCGTGGCTGGGTCGTCTCAAACGGACGATGTTTAATTTGCCTGAAGTGTGTTTCTATTAGTGTTTATATGATGTTCATAGTTTGAACGTAATTGATCTTTTACTTACACTAAATCATTTTTTTCACTTATACCTCCTTTAATGACTTAATGTGCCGTTACCAGCCCACTATGGACTACTACCTCCCCCTGAGGACGGACCTGTGGACCACTAGAGGGTGCTTCACGGCCCACAGGTTGAGAAAACCTGGCCTATGTCAAGACATGCTTTGTCTCCAAATGGCCCAAAAAATATGAACTCATGCCTCATGCTGCTTTTACATTGGTCCAGTGAGGCAATAGATAGGAGCACTCTTCTTCAGTTGACAGTATACAGGAGTTACGAGAACAGGAGTTTTCTTTACACAAAATGCATTATTGCAAAGACAATATATATATGTATAGATAGATAGATAGATAGATAGATATGTATATATACCATGCATTATTAAACAAGTAGTTTCTAAAAAGTTTAGAAGGTTGAACTTTGGATTTCAAGGGCATCCAAACATCCAAACAGGCAAACTCCCAGTTTTGGAGGCCAAGGGATTAAGTGCATTCTATTATAGCTGTGAATGTTTGTGTGTGACGTCCATTGAGAGGAACACTGGCCCAGTGTTCTGGCTCATCTGCATTTGTAGGCCTCTTGCTCTCATTTCACTGTGTTTTGTCCTAATTCAAGTGTATCTACATCTTTCCACTCTGCTATTGATTGTGTTAGTTACTCTGTCCTGAGCACTGTCCAGTGTAGTTGGTCAGGTTACTGATACTGCTGCCATCTGTGGTGTGCTGTGCTTGTAAAGCTACTTCAGACTCAAGGCACTTTGTGATGAACATATCGAAAGGATTGCAGTAGCTGAGAACAAACTTTCCAGTGAAACTGGTTTTATCAAAAAGGCCAATAGGGAATCTTGCCATTCATAACCTGGACGAGAGGCATAACGAGAGGCATAACAACAGGGCGCAAGCCGATGGACTTCGGGGTAGAACTACGATGGGTAACACTAGGGAAAAACGTTAATGACATTTCTAAATATTTATGGTTTTAATAATTTATTTTATTAACCCGTTATCAACCCGTGGTGCACTGATCTATAGATGCTGATCATGCAAATCACATGCCACCTGGTTGGATAAATCGTGTATCATGTTGGCTGGATTCTATTGTGTGTAGTTTAGTTCTAACAGACTCTTTTTTTTTTTTTTGGTGCTTTTTTTTTTTAATCCTTTTCTTCTTCATTTTTATACACTTCTTCATTAGTCGTCTCCAGCAAGGCAAAAGCGGGACTCGTCACTGAAGATGACCTGCTGCCATTCTGAGTCACTCCATGACAGTCTGGCACGACACCATTGCAGTATTTGGTGACTTTGACATGGTGTTAAGGGCAGTTGTTGTAACGGTCTGCATTCATGCAGTCCTGCGTCGTGCAGCCGTCTGGTGCTGGCACTAACAGGATGACTCATGGAGGGCATCACTGCTCGCTGAATGTCTGCAATCGTGGCTGTTGGGTCAGTCAGGTACAGCGATAAGGATCGTCCTTGCTTACGTCACATGCGCGGCCGAGTATGAAATTTGAATCATTTGCATGTCTCACGATGTCAAACCTACCCACCAAGTTTCATTCCTGTCGGTTGATTCCTTCTAGGAATCTTGGCCGGTGTACTCTTCAGCACAGTGGACAGAGCCAGCAGCGATGGCAGGGCTTGAACAAATCTGCAGCTGAGTTTGCAAACAAGGACTAGTTTGCAGCAGTTTAAGGAATGATTTGATGAACATTTACACATTTTTCTTCTTTTTATTATTATTATTATTACAAGCACTTGGAACTGTCTTGCAGTGATATGTGTGACAGAATTAGCTGTACCAATTTGCCTGCCTATTAAAGCTGGAGTTGTACTTTAGGGATCCGCTGCTCTTTTCCTCCAGAACAGTGTCTGTAATTCTTTTACACCACTGTCTCGTGTCTGAAGGCTGAAGCGCAGGTCCGTCAGAGCCGCATTTTCTCGCCGGCAGAGTGACCCGTGGGTGTGCTTCCCCCTCGTTACGGACCTGGTTTTTCCGTCCTGCATGGACAGGGCTTGATTCATTGGTCCCTGGGGGCCTCTCCATCACCCGGAAAGCTGAGGGAATGTTAGCAATTATTTAGACACGCTAAGGGACCCTCAAACTCACTCCGCTGCCTGCCGCTGCCAGGGAGTGGGCAGCCTTGAGTCTTGCTATTTCATCTCCATTCCTTTTGGAGAGAGGCCAGCTGAGCACCCAGTCTAGAACACAAGCGCTTGACCCGGCTGAGTTCTCCACTGATGGATATGCCTTTCTTTAAAGGAACAGTTCGGTGGAAAGTCAAACTGGCACCCTAAAGTTAGTTGACCACTTCAGATCTCCACAGTTTTTCCTTCCCTAGATCAGCCAAGCCATGTTTGGTGTCCAGATTTCCTTCTTCAGCCTAGAGCTACTGGAGCTACAAGGTCAATGTAGCTATGGAACACAAGTTCTGCCAGGAAGACTCAAAAGGCAGAAATAGAGTCTTTGGTGTACACCCCATCCTGGGCCCAGGTTTTGAAGCATTCAGACCCTCGCAGATCTTGCCAGATATGGACAGCAGGGGCGGAACCTACTCCCTGGGCAACAGGACAGGGAACAAAGCAGTGGTGGTGGGTGGTATAGGAGGGGAACGTTGAAACATCCGCACCTGAAAGCAGCAGAACAGGAGCGTAGCTGAATACTTCTGAAGACAGGTGGCCGAATGCAACTGGCCAGAGTAATGAATGAATGAGTGACGTAGTCACTCAAATCAATTCTATAATTGCATCCCTAAAACTTACATAAGAGCAATAATTAATAATTGTTATACAGAATTGACGTTCTTTAAATTATTGGTTAAAATCTGCTGTATGTATTGGTATAACGTAGAATGGTAGGCAGGGTGAGTGGTTGAGTGAGTGAGTGAGTGAGAGCCAGTATGGTGGAACCTGTCCAGCAGCAGTTACAAGTAGCTTGAAAGCAGCGTTCAACATTAAAAAGTGAACTTTATGAACGAGTCTCCTTCGGCTCATTTCTCGGTTCAACCATGCTACCCATCGCCAGCTCAACTAACCCACAGCCCAAGTCTGAGTTGGGCCAACGACGCACAAACCTTTTTCCACTTTCTTACACTTATCTCAGCCCTCAGAACACATCCAGGTCTTCATGAAGGTCAAACAGACTGGGTGTGGATGTGGTTCAGAGGACAGCATGACGTACTGTGAGCTACACAAATGAAGCTGAACGCTGCAGGCAACCTCTTTATGCAACCATGCTGAATTCCCTGTGCAGCTGTTTCAGAGGCATATGGACCCTAGACTACATTTGAGAGCTCCAGTTATAAGCACATACCTCCAGATCAAAGCCTCCATATATGCGTATGTAATTTTTGTGTCTTTCAACTTTTAGCACTTAGCTTTAGCATTTCTGAGGTTTCATGTACCAAGCATGATTATTTTCCCACCTCTCTGTAGTCGTTACAGTGAAACTGATCTAAGATAAATGAGCTCTGTTCTGGCTCTCCTGTTTTCAGGAAAGCACTGAAACACTTTTTAGAGCTTTAATGTGAGTGGGCGGGGCTAAACTGCTGTAGGCTGAAAAGGTGGATACATTTCCTTTTCCTTTTAGCTGAAACCTAGAAAGACGAATACAGAGTTATATACAGCATAAGAGCAGTACCTAGCAATCCCAACCCAGCACTCATACCTAGATAGAAGAACATTATCTCCAGTATAATTGCAAAACAAAGCATTTCAATATATTGTCACTGTCCAATGAAAAACATGTATCTCCATTTTTGCTGATTTTTACTTTTATGCATCATTTCATCATATGATCTGCCGTTTACATTGTGTGAAAATTTCATGATGAATGGACCAACAGAAATGGGCCAAAACTGCTTGGAAAAATGTCTGGTTCCATTGACTTACATTACAATTAAACTAGGTTTTTGGCCTTTCCTGTAAAGTAACCATTTTGGAGATACTTGTTTTTCATTGGACAGCGACGATATACATCTATTAGTACCTACTCACCTAAGTGCTGTACACAGAGATGGTCTTTAGTCTACGTTTGAAGACCACGAGAGAGTCTGCTGTTTAGACAGCCAGTGGGAGTTCATTCCACCATCTGAAAGGCAGGTCAGAGAAGAGTCCGGACGCTTGTCTTCCATGTGTCTTAAGGGATGGTAGGTCAAGCCGAGCTGTACTTGAAGCTCATGGGGTTCGAGGTACAGATCGGCTCTTAACCATTGCCATAAGGTAGGGAGGGGCTGGTCCATTCTTGGCCTTGTAGACCAGCATCAAATCTGATGTGGGCAGCTACAGGAAGCCAGTGAAGGGAGGGCAGCAGTGGAGTGACATGAGGAAACCTGGAAAGATTGAAGACAAGCCGAGCTGCTGCATTCTCCTGCATTCTCACTAACAGTCATTAACATCTGCTTTGGAGCCATTTTCCACACATAGAACGAGACATTCACTGCACTGTACCACCTCTTCTCAATCTATGGATCCCGTCACTCACACCCCATAGGTATTTATAGCCCCATCATCCTCGTGCAGTGCCATCTACAGGAGCCTTAAGTTACTACCACCTTAAACAGGCATGGTGACTCATTTTTTGTCTGGTGAGCTTTTGTAAATGAGTTGGTTCCTGTGACATTGTAGAAACGATGAATTCAAAACAGTTTCCATATATGGACTGTCTGGACTGGACAGTGAATGGCAAATGTTTAAAGAAAAAAAAAAGTTTAAAGGTACCATAGAAACATTGAATGTAACTTGCCCAGAAAAGTGCCCAGATGTGGTTTTACACGCCCATTTACACCCTATGATTTGGTCCTAGAACGAAACAAACTGTTTCCCCTGTTTTGGTGAACTCATGAATAATCTAATGAGCGCTGCTCTGATTGGCTGGTTTAACGTGAGACACCGTGATGATCACACAGAAGCAACATGTCCAAATAAACACAGACAGGAAAATAAAATGAGCCTCTGTGTAAATAAGCTCCGCCCTCTTACTATTTAGTTAACTATGGAGTTTGCTAGTAGCTAACGTTACCTGTACTAGCTATTCGCTTTCCATCTGGACATCAGCACACAGCAGATTAATGTTGTTCCTCTCTATTAAACTCTCAGTTTAAGTTGAAGATGATCTGCTTCAACCAGCAAACACTGATACAATCACACAGCATGGCTGCTATTTACAGGCTGCTGTTGGGGTTGTGATGCTAATAAAGGTTGGAACTGCTCCACTCTTCAGTCTCTTCAGTGTTAGACGCTGAGCTAAGCTGCTCCATGTGTTCCAAGGTTTGAGAAACTGACTGGAGTGAAATGTGCACAGCAAGCTCACAACAGTTATATAACAGTTTAGACTTCTGGAAATGTACTCGTTTGGAACTGATTTGGAAATGCAGGATTTGTATTTGAAGGAGGAACAACAGTGTTTGAGGTTCATGGTATGTCAGTTCTATGTACTGAACTCTCCTTATTCTACTACGACAACGTAAATACAGTTTAACCCCTTAACCTGCAAAGGTGGAATGTGAGTCCATACTCCTTACTTTCAGAATGGATGGTGAATCATAACCCTCCAGGTTACTTTCTGATTGTCAATTAAACATGGTCGTCCAGTGTTCTTGGGACTGGCCAGGCCTAAGCTGATCACCCTTTTTAGTTGATACGTTGTAGTGTTACTGCATGCAGTGTGTAGAGTTACTACAGCAGGAAATATGGGGGGGGGGAGTAATTAAACATTATGCTGGTTCCTGAATAACAGAAAACAAGTATTATATATATATATTGTGCCTGATGAGCTGAACCATAGATTGTACATACCATATACACTCTATAATTTGAACCATTTGAGACTAGTCTGTGGTTTTGAGACTAGAACTTGGATATGGGCCTTTTAGGTGCCCTGAAGCCATTTTTTAAAATTCGACTTCTAATTGTAACGTACTGTCTCTGCACACTTACAGGAGGCACCATTTGTCCAAACACAAGCGCATTACAGGAAGTGAGGAACTGTAATGAACACGCCTGCATCGTGTACCACTGGCAGACCGGTCCATGGGGCCCATGCATGGAGGACACTTCGGTCACCATGCTCAACTCCACTGCCACTGGCTCCAAAACCGCTCCCGTCGGAGCGGACAAGACGTCCTGCGCCATGGGCATGCAGACCCGCAAGGTCATCTGTGTCAAAGTCAACGTGGGTCAGGTTCCCCCAAAAAAGTAAGTCCTCATGTTTCATTTATGGAAATGGTCACCAGTGCTAATGTTGCAAGCAGCACATGAAAGCAAATAGCCATGAATTTAATTGGAGGTTACTGGCGTCTTGTCATATAAGCATATTCAGTAAACTACTACTTTTGAAGCTTGAGGTGTTTTAGAAATGATTGTAGGGTCAAGATAAGCTCACCGGACAAAACAATCAGTGTTTAGGGTGGTAGTACCTTCAGCCTCCTGCAGATGGCGCTGCACGAGGATGATGGGGCTATAAATACCTGCGGGGTGTGAGTGATGGGGTCCATAGGTTGAGAAGAGGAGGTACAGTGCGGTGAATGTCTCGTTCCATGTGTGGAAGATGGCTCCAGAGCAGATGTTAATGATTGGCTAAAAGAAGTGATTGAGCATTTGGGCGTGTCAAAGACCATAGTGTGAAGGAAGTAGCTGAATCTGCAGGTGTATGGAAGCGTACGGTCATATGGGTCTACCAGCAGTGGCTAAAATCCCAGTCTACAGGGAATTCTCCTCGAATTGTGCCAGTGAAGCCATTAACCAAATCTGGCCCAGCTGTGCAATTCTTTGATGCAAGAGTGTCTGAACATTGCTATTCGGGTCGGGAGGATTCAGTCACAGATGTGTCATTTTTTGTCCAGTGAGCTTATTATGCAATTTATATTACATACATAAGTATCAAAAAGTAGGCAAAGATGAAGATGATCATTTTTGCATGTTTGCATATGCATCGGGCACACGGGATGTGGCATACTGGCTGTAATTATGATGCTGTAATATGTCGCTGAGCGATCCTGTGATAACTTTGACTGATCACTTCATTAGTAGGCCAAGGAACGCTCATCGGAACGCTCGACCCCATTCGCAAGTCCCGGAGTTGCTTAAGCATCTCAGAGTGGGCTAATGAGAATTATGCATTAGGGTTTTTTAGAGCGCGAGCGTTTGTGTGTGTGTGTCTCTCTCTGTGAGTGGCAGGCTCAGATTGCTTGAGGGAGACGGCAGCCCGCGCTCAAAGCCTATCTCTCCGCTCCAGGCGAAACTTAGCTAGGGGAAACTGAATAAACATGGAGTCACAAACAGGCTAATTAGTCCAGTCATTTTCAAACTGCTTAATTTTCCATTGATGATAATGGCAGTAATTAAGTGGGTTTGATTCTTTAATGCAATTTAATCGCGACGAGATGAGACAAATCTGCATGCTCCACACAAACAGAGCACCTCAGATATGAGCCGGTCTAGTTAGGAATTAGATAAGCGTCCATCACAGACAGAACGGCTCGGAGAAATGTCTCTATTTCCTCTTACAGATGGACTGTCATGTTGTCCGAAGTTTGCTTTGAACCCATTTGGTACGGCACCACCCTGAGGCAGACCGGAGCTGCTTGGCTAGGTAGTTAAGAATACCAACAACAGAAGCAGCTACATAATGACCCCTCCCTGACTTTGCATATAAGCGTCTATTTTTCCCTAATAGACAACAAAATCTCAAAGTTTATTTACGGAATTCTGATTTTGAAATATTCAGGTGGTCCAAGAACTTAACTGGGCCCCCCCCCCCCAGTATTTCACACCTTGGATAACAGTATGTCTTACATACTGAGAAACTATATAAGCAAGTCCATTGTAGATCACTTAAAGAGAAATTCCACATACACTCAATGTCAAGTGAATAGCTGCACCCAGAAGGAATCAGCTGACAGGAATAAAACTTGGTGTGTAGGTTTGACATTGTGAGACATGCCAACGGTTCAAGTTTCACGCTCGGCTGTGCTTGTGATGTAAGCAAGGACGGGCCTTATCTCTGTACCTGACTGACCCAACAGCCACGATTACAGACATTCAGCGAGCAGTGATGCCCTCCATGAGTCATCTTGTTAGTGCCAGCACGGCTGCACGACGCAGGACTACATGCACGCAGACCGTTATGACAACTGCCCTTAACACCACGTCAACGTCACCAAAGACTGCAACTGTGTTGTGCCAGACTGTCAAGGAGTGACTCAGAATGGCAGCGGGTCATCTTCAGTGACGAGTCCCACTTTTGTCTTGGTGGAGATGACCAATGAATCTGTGTGTGGAGGCACCGTGGTCAGCGCCAAGATGAACAGTTTGCTGTCACATGTCCAGAAGGCCTGGTGTCACTCCACCTCCACCCCTACCGCACCATCTGCAGGAACTGTGTGAGGATATTCAAGCTGCATGGGATGGATTATCACAGGACACCATCAGGAACCTCTACAACTCCATGCCGAAATGTCTGGCAAGTTGGGTTAGCAAACGTGGTGGCCCGACGCCATACTGAGAGACACTACTTCTGTATGTGTAGCTCAGTAAATATTACCCATATCAGTCTAAATGTATCATCATTTATTGTTCCTGGTAATCTTTATCTTCCTTCCCAATAGCACTGCAATCCCACACCTCCTTCTGGGTGCAGCTATTCTTTTGACTGAGTGTATTTTTCCACATTACGTTCTGCATAATTAAGTGATGAAGAGGTAAACAAGGTCATTTAGTTTAACGCCTCTGATAGCGCTCTCACAGAAGCATGAAATGGTTATGAATAGGCTGAGACATTGTTTGTCTGAGACATCCGTGAGGTACTTTTCAACTCCATCATTTCTGATGGAGAGGTACAGCACTGAGTCTGCAAGAGCCTGTGTATTCATTTGTTTTATTTCCAGTCAAAACAGCCTGAGTGCAAGTTATTCATCTTTCAGCGCCAAGAAAAAGCAGAAAGCATTAAACAGAAAATCACTCTCAGTAACTAAGTATCCACGCTTCCTGTCTTTTCAGGACACTTGCTTTCAGCTTTTCAAAGAAATCAGCAGGAGTATTTTTTTGACACTTCACGTCAAGTTCAGTCTTAGAAGTTGGTTGCATCTTCTGCCTCTCACCATCCAAGTAACACATTCAGTGATGTGGAGGTTCTGGACTCTGGGGTGGTCAGTCCATTGTTCTGAGAACACCAGCAGCTTCTTTGTTTGGTGTGTCTGTCTCCTTTTCTCAGTGAGGAGCTTCTTGAACAGTTACACCTCCTTTCAGACCTCCATAGTGTTGAGTCATCTTCTCACAGCGGAAGGATGGACAGAAGCAGCTGTGGATGTTCTCAGATCCGAATCAAGAGTGGAGCTCGATGAAAGCTTTGAGGGCTGTTTATCTGATGGAGACAGTTTTGGTGGTTTGGGAGTCTTGCGGGAGGGTGTTGGGGTGCTTCCAGCAAACTGTCTTGCAGCCCTCTGTATGCATGATGACCTACACAGCTAAGGACCTTCTCATATGAGAACGCCTCCTTGTTTGCAGCTACACATCCTTTCAGACCTCCATAGTGTTGAGAGGTGTTCTCACTGTGGGTGTCTGAACAGAAACACCTGTTGATGTTCTCAGATCTGAAGCAAGAATGGAGCTTGATGAAAGCTTTGAGGGCTGATTATCTGGTGGAGACAGTTTTGGTGGTCTGCTGAGTCTTGCGGGTGGGTGTTAGGGGCGTTTACACGCTAGAGCTTTTTTTCTGGACCCAGATCTGAGGTGTGTTCTCAAAGTGGAGGGATGGACAGAAGCACCTGTGGATGTTCTCAGATCTGAAGCAAGAGTGGAGCTTGATGTTCTCCTCTCTCCCAAAGATGAAAGCTTTAGGTGCTGTTTATCTGATGGGGGGCAGTGTTGGTGGGTCTACCAGGTCTTCCAGGTGGTTGTTAGGAGCTCCATTTTCTCTGTAGTGTTTAATCATTTGTTATTAACTTCAGCATTGTTTTTTTTTTTACCTATATTTGCATGTGGATTATTTAATAAGTCATTTCCTCAGAAGCATCTTGAGTACAGCTTGTGCTGAATATCCTTTTTGACTGGATATTAAATAAACAAAGCTTGGTCTCTGACTTTATGTGCATGCAGGCCATTTTCAGGCAATATATCCCCACATAAAACCATTCCAACCAATCATATTCACAAGAATCAACATTTACCAGTGAATACACACTTGTTAGCCACATTAGCTGCTTGATCAAAGCAAACTTAAGATGCCAAATGAGGGGGAAATTGTGCACGTGAGTTTTTGGGCTGAACTACTTCTTTAGCGCTTGGCTGCAGCCATGTCGGGCCACCTCTAATGTCCACGATCATTGCCACTTCTCATTCAGATCCGAGCGCTAGCTCACATTGAGCTGGGCCTCAATGTGCAGCTCCGGGACACCGGCCACACGCTGTCACTCATGCTGTCAGTCTGAGGCTGAAATCACAAAGCAGACAGGCTGCGGCGTCAAAACCTCTGGGCCCAGGCCTTTGATCTTCCACACAGAAAGCGGCGACCGGAGTTAGAATCCCACTCTGGCTTCACGCCATGCCGCTCCTGACAGTGTGTCCTTAAAGCCACCGGTTTAGCCGCAAACCTCCATCCAGCCGGAAAAGTTCTCCCCTACAAGATCAAATTAAGGAGAGTGATTTACGCAGTGCCAGTGATTCAAATGGCTTTTCCTAGCCGTGCTAATGATGTGTTTTGGCAGAGGCTGCGAGGTAAATGAAATGCTTCTCTTCATACCACCAATTACGACATTTAACTCCTAATTGAAAAATAATGACAGCTCGGAGGAGACGAGTAAACGGTATTTTTGGCTTTCCCGATTGGTTAAACGTGTGAACGGCTTTTAATGGGGCCGCTGGAATAATTCCGCAGCTTGCAGAGGAATTAGAATTCCGTTTCATTGGAATAATTTCTCTCAGGATCGTGTGTGATATTTAGCATTAGCATCAGTCACGTGGGAAAGTGTAACTTGGCTTCAAGCCAGTAGTATCTGAAGCATATAAGCATATAACGTTTCATATTTCAGCAGACATGAGATGCTCTGTATGACTCTAATGCCATGGCGTCACAAACGTCTACCCCGGTTACAGCAGCAAAGAAGGTTATACCGAATACATATGGAGGCATAATGTCGTGGGCTGACTGTTAGAGAACCAAGCCTGTGACTGGAAGGCTGTCAGTTTGATCGCCTTAGCTGAAAGGACATGACTTAAGTGCCTTTGAGGTACCTAACCCCTAGCTGCTCCCTGGACGCTGTGGATAGGGCTGCCCACTGCTCCAGACAAGTGTGCTCACTGCCCCCTAGTGTATCGGAGGATAAATGATGTAAGAGCTAATGACAAATGGTTCAAAATGCCCATTCTAATTCATTATGTCACCACTATTCCCTAAAATAGCAGCTTGGTACGCCTTTGCTGGGACGCCTGCTATAGTGATATGGAAGTACGGTACGCAAAAAGAACCTGACTCATATTCCCAGTATGGACATCATGGTGGCAGACTCTATGAAGAGACCGAAAAAGACCTTGTTGGAAGAAGCTAGGAAGGGAAAAACAGAGAGTAACCAGGCAAGAAATCGGACTTACAATGACATACAGACAGTGTCACAGCTAAACAACGAACCTTCTCATCCTTACCGATGTTAATTTTGAAGGATTAAGACGTAGCCTGTAAATGTATCCGTGTCATCCCTGTCATATGGAGTTTTGTATGTTTTACTGGATGCCAAAAGCCATCTAACCTCAGTCCCGTTTCAGGCTGCATGTAAAGAAATGCCAAAAATGATTGGTCAGTCTTTGTCCATCCCATGCCAAAGAAGCCTTGAAAGTTTGAACCTCCTGCAATAAAATAATATTACTCGACCTTGTATTTTCATGTAGTTCTATCTCTTCTGATGTTGTGGCAAATTTTCACTCCCCAAGAGAATCTGAGACTCCCCATCTTGTGCACATGTGTCACACAGACATAAGGAACCTGCAGATCGCGCTCGCGATTTCTGCTATTTAGACATAGATACAAGCAAACTCATGAGTGTGATCTGTAGTGTCCATTTGCCTCATGACACATGTGCACGAAGGGTCATCAAATTCTGTATTTTCAGCTCACCAACACATGCCTGTGTGTGCTCAAGGTGTGATTTGTATTTCTGACGGTGGTGTGAAAGTGGATTACACTCTGCAGCTAATTCTCACATAATGCTGCTTTAATGGCCATATCCCATAATGCTGTGTGGTCACACTAATATATATTACAGAATATATGTTCAACTCTGTTTCACAGTGCACTGATATACTGTACATTGAGGTGGTTTTAATGTTATGGCTAATCGGTGTATGACATTTGTGATATGATATGATATTTTACCCTGAGACGTTTTTAATATTGTGGCAATAGTTAATGGTCTAGATGTTATGTCTAGATGGAATAGTAGATTTGTGTTATTGATTACTCCAGTATGGAAGAAATTGAGGGTGGGCTTTGGTGGGAGCATACACTTGTTAGAGAAGGATTTTGCCACAGTCCAACACCAAAGGTTCAACAACTTGTCCCTAACCGTGTAATCTCATTACAAGATCATGCATGACCCCGCGGGACTATTGAGAAATATGGTTTTCATATTATGCCTATTCCATTATGATATATAGTACAGTATATAGTATTCATAAAAAGTATTAATTTGACGTTGAGTGTATGTGGAATTTCTCTTTAAGTGATCTACAATGTACTTGCTTATATAGTTTCTCGGTATGTAAGACATACTGTTATCCAATGTGTGAAAAAAAAAGGTCAGTCTGTGTGGCTCTGTTTGTGTGAACGATGTGCTCTTTTAAGCATTGACTGATAGCATAATGTGTTATGTCAGTGCAAGTAGAGCCCGCTAGGTATTACATACCTTGACACAGTGCGTTCTAAATAACATGGTCCTCAACAGCGCTAAAGGGTTGATCATTGAGCGCTTTGAATTTCATGGCCTTTTTTTATTATGTAATTTGTGTTGCCTTTCTTTCTTCTGCCGGCTCTCGTAAACGTCTGCTTTCATGTTGGCTGAGTGTCTGTCAATGGTGGGAACTCAGGTTCAGTTGAAATTGTGCAGGTTTTGGATAGTTTGCCCAGATTTGGGACGATTGGACGGCACGCTGCTACCTATAAACATGACTGTAAGGGCTTCCAGGTGGCACGGCTGTGTGTGCGTTGGTTCTATCGTCAAGCAGCCTTGTGATTAGAAGGATGATGGTTCTAACTCCTGAACCGAGCAAGGTACCTCACCGCTGACTGTTCCCTGGGGGCCATGGATAGGCCTGCAAGTGTGCTGACTGCCCCCTAGTGTGTGTGTTCACTAGAGTGTGTGTATGTGAGTACTTCCCACGACTGCACAAAATTCAGGACAAAATTCCGACCCATCTGCACAGATGGGTTAAATGACAGAAGACAAAATTCCTATGTGTGTAAGTACAAATGACAAATAAAAGAAAATGAATAAATGGCCAGGAGTCCAGCAGAGCATAAGTGACCTCACTCTATCCGGGTGGTTAGGATGCCCCTCTCTGTCCCCTCCAACCACCTCTCAGAGCAATGCTAGCCCATGTGGGCATCAGTTACTGAAAGAAAATTGCAGTTAGTGTTCTCCTCTGAGCGTGTTGAGGCAGAAATTGGGTGAAAATCACCCCAGAAAACAGATAAAAACATAGATCACAGGATAATAGTGGCCTGTTGGTAAGTCCTTAATAACTTGACATGTTTTAAGGCACATGACGATTAACCTGGACTGATTCTAGAACCTAGAGCCCTCACTTTCCCACTTCAATTTCTGCCCGAATAAACTACAACTCTTAGTAAACAACCAGTAAATCATTCTTCATGGTCTTTTCTTCATTCAGTGATTTTGTGGTTCAAAGGTTCTGGCCTGAAGCTTTCAATAACCTTGGTCTGAATGACCGGTGAAAGGCAGCGTGGTATTATGGACTTGAGTATGAATGACTGCATGTATTACGTATTTACAGCTGTTGGTATGAGGCCTTTTGCAACATGAGGAATGCCGCATCTCATGCTTAGAAGGTAGCAGGATACGTTTAATAGGGAACAGGCGAAGACTTTTGATTGACAAGTAGATAAAGACAAGACACAGATTTAAATGAATATGCCGTTTGGAAGTCCTGCCTTGAGAGGCAACGGAGGCCGGAGGATGTTCTGCACATATTGCTGAGCTGCCTCGAATCACTACTAGGGGTGACCGACTGTCGTGTGCAATGGCTCCCCAGATCATCACACCAGCAGTTGGGGCAGTGTGTCGCTCCACAGCAAAGGCAGGATTGAAGCGCTCACCACGAGGCCTCCATACTCTAACCTGACCATTGTCAGATCCCAAACAGAACCTGGATCGCTAAAGACGATACGGTTCCAGTCTGTAGCAGTCCAGGTTTCTGGTTCACGACACCACTGCAAAGGAAGGCAACGGTGGCTGGCTGTCAATGCCAGGACGTGTAATGGGCCCCATGACACCAAGTTCCTTCTGCTAAGCAATTGGAAATGGTCCGGCCAGAGACA
>CM067497.1:20706106-20737981 GCA_034552555.1 Semaprochilodus insignis
GAATGACTGCATGTATTACGTATTTACAGCTGTTGGTATGAGGCCTTTTGCAACATGAGGAATGCCGCATCTCATGCTTAGAAGGTAGCAGGATACGTTTAATAGGGAACAGGCGAAGACTTTTGATTGACAAGTAGATAAAGACAAGACACAGATTTAAATGAATATGCCGTTTGGAAGTCCTGCCTTGAGAGGCAACGGAGGCCGGAAGATGTTCTGCACATATTGCTGAGCTGCCTCGAATCACTACTAGGGGTGACCGACTGTCGTGTGCAATGGCTCCCCAGATCATCACACCAGCAGTTGGGGCAGTGTGTCGCTCCACAGCAAAGGCAGGATTGAAGCGCTCACCACGAGGCCTCCATACTCTAACCTGACCATTGTCAGATCCCAAACAGAACCTGGATCGCTAAAGACGATACGGTTCCAGTCTGTAGCAGTCCAGGTTTCTGGTTCACGACACCACTGCAAAGGAAGGCAACGGTGGCTGGCTGTCAATGCCAGGACGTGTAATGGGCCCCATGACACCAAGTTCCTTCTGCTAAGCAATTGGAAATGGTCCGGCCAGAGACAAGGCTGTGTAATGCAGGCCCAAACTTATGTCTGAATGGTGGCCAAGGAAACTTTGGGAGTTGCTCCTGCTTGTCGGCAGATCAAATGATCCTCTCTAATGGTTGTCTGTCTGGGCGGTCTGGCCTGTTCACCATGCGTGGGTGCCCTCACGTAACCAGAACGCACCTGTAACCATTTACATGTCTGCCGTAGACATAATCGCATGCTGAGTTTTGCAGCAATCCGACGTTTCTATCACGGTACTGCCAAACAGAGCAGCCCTACCCAGTAGGCTTAGCTAACACACCACAGAATGAGTCATCTGCCTTCTGCCCAGCGCTCACTCTCAGTCTCATTCTACGTAATGCGCTGTGCAGCAGCGCTTCTACAGGATTTGCTTCTGCCAGACACCGATTTCTCCCATCTATCAGTATTAAAATAAACCGCGCTTGCATAGCTGTAACCTCATTACACTGTGTGTCCGGTCCCCTCACACGCATAACACTAATGAAGGGCAGGCTGTGTTAAACGCTGACCCCGATCAGCTGCTGAGCCACCTCCAATTGGATGAAGGCACGGAACGGCCACGGCAGACGAAGCCCGGGAGGACAGGGCCAAAGATCAGATTACCGACCGGCCAGGGTTTTTTTTTTTTGCCCTGGTTCATCTTTATCCAGTGGGGATCAGCAGCGCCAGAGCGGTGCTTAACATACAGCCATGGATTAAAGCTGACCCGACGTTCATAAACCGCAAGCAGCCGCAGCGCTGATAAAAGCGGCTTATTGCTCAGTGATAGAATCAATAGAATATAACATGGGGGGAAGCGGTTAGTTTTAAAGCCTTCATCTGCCTCAGGCCAGGGAATACGGACCCTTCAGTCATGAGACAGCAGGAGATCGGGAGAAGTTTATGAGGAACACTGTTGTAAGCCACTATAGCTCCTGTTGGCCTATTGATTTCATTTCCTTTGGGACTGTGAAAGTGGGTAATGGCGGGGGGGCGATAATTATGATCACATCTAGCCTTGAGGCATTACATTATTGCTTTATTGCTATGATCTGTTTGATTTCGGACGCCATCAGCAAAGCCCTTCTGTAGTTTTACTGTTTTCCACATTTTAGAATAATGCTGACATACAGATATCGTCAAAAGAATAGCTGCACCCAGGAGGAAGTGTGGGATTGCAGTGCTATTGGGAAGGAAGATAAAGGTTACCAGGAACAATAAATGATGATACATTTAGACTGATATGGGTAATATTTATTGAGCTACACATAGAAGTAGTGTCTCTCGGTATGGCGTTACCCTGCCATGTTTGCTAACACGAACAGACGTTGTAACGGTCTGTGTGCATGTAGTCCTGTGTTGTGCAGCCGTCTGCTAATGGTCCTGGCACTAACAGGATGACTCATGGAGGGCATCGATGCTCTCTGAATGTCTGCAATCGCGGCCGTTGGGCCAGTCAGGTACAGAGATAAGGCCCGTCCTTGCTTACGTCACATGCGCATCTGAGCATGAAATTTGAATCATTTGCCTGTCTCACGATGTCAAACCTACCCACCAAGTTCCATTCCTGTGGGTTGATTCCTTCTGGGTGCAGCTATTCTTTTGATGATGAGTGTGGGAACTCTGGACTGTGCTAATTCTTAAGGGGTTCTTAAATGGCTGCTGATTGCTGGACGAGCTTTAAGGAATCAGAGTGTTTATAAAGCTTTGAAATTTGCATCACTGTTTTTTCCTGATGATGACTGTAAACAAGCCTTAGCCTTTACAAGCTAGTTAAGGTCTGAGAGCTTTGGCAGGGGGCTCCTTTCCTTTCTTTCTTTCATTCTAACATTGTACAAAACAAAGACTATGCACTAACCCTACTTGCAGTGTTGAAAGGGGTGTCGTCACAGATGGTTTCACATTTACATTTTCACGTTTTACATTTTTGAATATGATTTTTTTTTCCTTTTCTTTTCAGTTTTTTCGTTACTGTATTGAAATCTTTGCTTTTGCATGTTGTATGTTCTTCAGAGTAGCCCGTCATTGCCCTGATGCAGCCCATTCTTATTACTCAGATGGGAAGCTGGAAACCCGAAACAGGCTTCGAGGACCTCCAAAGAACTTTGTTGGGAAGATTTCAAAGAAATTTTAAGATTTTTATTTTACCGTTGTTTATTTTAGAAAGAAATTTCACAGAGAATTTCACTGATTTGACCAAACGTCTCCGTGAATGACTGGTTCTGATTGTTTCTATGCAAAATGCTTCATTCTAGAGACATAAAACTGATAATTGTTCATAGTGATTGTAATGGTAACCAGACGTCTGAAAAGCTGAATGCCTCTAAAAGCTCCCTCACAGAAGGCTATTACATATAATGCTTATGGGAATGCTGCGTCATACCTGGGGTATTGTTTTGTTAGTGTTGAGATAAGATTTTGGCTAGTACATAATAAATAAAATGGTTTTGTTTGTGCCCCCTGGTTCTCCAACCTACAACCAACCATTTCACATCAACTGAAAAACCACAGGAAGTCCCCTTTAAGCACCAACATGCCTTCAGTCATGTGGGTTTGACTGGCGCTGTACGAGCGGTATTGGAGTTTGCATTGTCAGGCTGCGGGTCCTCATAGTGTTGTGATGTGTGAAGCAGGTGGTGTGTGGAGGTGACAGGCAGCAGTTAAGCCTGATAATTAATCCCATTTTGGATGGTGGGGGATTTGGAAAGAGCACACGCTAAAGGCCTGTCTGCATGCTCTCTGTACCGTGCTGCTGTGCAGAGTGAGCGCTAAGCACTGGGTTAACTGAGTTCAGCGCTCTCCTTCACTGCTTTCCGAGTCATAACCATATCATACCACTCCACCTACATGTAGGAGCACTAACCTGTAAATCCTATAAACAGGGCCTGCAGAAGAAGACGAGACGTTATAGTAAATACCCATCAAATAAATAATAAATTAATAATAAACATTTCAGAATGAAATCACAATAAACATAATATCCAGAATAAAGATATAGTATAGTTAATATTTAGAATGAAGTTATAATAAATAAATATCCAGGAAAAAAAGGTAAAATGAAGTTATGAAAAAAATAATGTCCATAATAAAGTTGTAATACGGTTACTATCCAGAATAAAGATGTAATATAGTTAATATTCAGAATGAAAAGTTATGATAAACTAATATCCAAAATAACTAATATTGAATAATATATAATATATATAGTTATAATAAATTTATATCCAGGATGATGTTAATAAATATCCAGAATAAAGAAACATTAATATCTAAAATGAAATTATAAAAAATTAATGTCCAGAATAAAGTTGTAATACAATATCCAAAATCAAAGATGGATCATAGTTAATATTTATAATGAAGTTATAATAAATTAAAATCAGGAATAATTTTATGAATTAAGTTATGAAAAATTAATGTCCAGAATACAGTTGCGGTAAAATTAATATTCGGAATAACGATGGTCCATAGTTAGTAATCAGAATGAAGTTATGATAAATTAATATCCAGAGTGAAGTTATGATCAATTAATATCCGTATTGAAGTCATTATAAATTCATATCCAGAATCCAGAGTAAATTACAGTAGGATTACACTGTCAGTCACTTGGTATCTCAAAATATCAGATATTAAATATTAAATAGAAAAATATCTTAGTCTATATATGTAAGATTATCATTTATATTTTTCATATATTATTATTATTATTATTATTATTATTATTTTACACCCTTTCAAATGTTTGTATGATGGTGTACTCATTCCATTTATAATGTGTGTGTATGTGTGTTTGTGTATAGATGCCCAGATGGTCCTCGGCCTGCGTCAGTGAGGCCGTGTGTACTGCCCTGTAAGAAGGACTGCATAGTGACACCATTCGGTGAATGGACACCGTGTCCTACGTCCTGCGAACCAGGTACGCCTCCACTGCATTTCAAAGGGTCCCCTGATCACATCAGAAGCACTATAGAACACTATTATAGAGAACAGACACAGCCACTGTTATACATAACAGAAGTGGCGTTATCACTGTTCCCTATGTTGGCACACTACACAGAACACTATCGTAAGAAAACGGGGATGGTCCCTAATCACTATTCCCTATGCTGGCACACTACACAGAACACTATCGTAAGAAAACGGGGATGGTCCCTAATCACTATTCCCTATGTTGGCACACTACACAGAACACTATCGTAAGAAAACAGAGATGGTCCCTAATCACTATTCCCTATGTTGGCACACTACACAGAGCACTATCGTAAGAAAACAGAGATGGTCCCTAATCACTATTCCCTATGTTGGCACACTACACAGAGCACTATCGTAAGAAAACAGAGATGGTCCCTAATCACTATTCCCTATGTTGGCACACTACACAGAGCACTATCGTAAGAAAACAGAGATGGTCCCTAATCACTATTCCCTATGTTGGCACACTACACAGAACACTACCGTAAGAAAACAGAGATGGTCCCTAATCACTGTTCCCTATGTTGGCACACTACACAGAACACTGCCGTAAGAAAACAGAGATGGTCCCTACTCACTATTCCCTATGTCGGCACACTACACAGAACACTACCGTAAGAAAACAGAGATGGTCCCTACTCACTATTCCCTTCGTTAGTAAGTCAGGAGCACTGGTTGACTACTTTGTTTTCAGAACACTACAAAATGGCAAACTCCAACCATAGTGCACTTATGCAGTATGTAGTCACAGCCCATGGCACACTTGCAAGAGGTCAAACGCGGCGGTCGGCCTTGAAGGGCAATGTGGCATAACTGAGATTGATCTTCCTAGCATGATAAGATAATCATTCACAGTCCAGTGACCTCTCGCTTGACACAGGGACATAAATCTGCGCGGGGAGCTGTTAGCACTTTCAGATGTTTGATGAGATTTTTGTCCCGGTGCATGGGTTAGCCTCTATCAGTGCGTTATAATTGGAAATCAGTGGCCATGGACAGTGCTATTGCCCTCATAGTGCGACAGCTCCCAAGACGTAACAAGGGAATACGCATGTCCTCCTAGGCTGTGAGCAAAAAGTACAACCTTTGTATATGCCTTTAGTGCAATACTCCTCAGTCAAAATAGACGCTGAGTACAAACTATTCTACTGTTCATATCCATTCAGGAGATATGTCTGAGGAGACTGGGTAGGTCTCTAAGATACTCTGCTTGCATATGCGGAAGGAGAACGTCAGAAGTTTCATCAGCTTTCATCAGTTCTGTCACCACTGAGTTCTCTCTGTTACTGAGGTGTGACTATAAATACACTGTAGTTTTATCACTGTGACTCATGCGGGTGTGTCTTTAGTCGCCAGCAGCCAGAAGAGCAAGCAGTCTCATTTCCGTGTGATCATCCAGAAGCCAGCCAACGGCGGACTGGACTGTCCCGAGGTGCTTTATGAAGAGAGAGACTGCGTGAGCCCTCCTTCAAACTCAGCCTGCCCAGTTTACAGGTATACGCCAACCGTCGCTCCCGGCTCTCTCTCAACACGCTTGCGAGTGTATGATGATGCAGTTGTGGATGTATGATGCAAAAGTAAGCAACAGTTACTCTAGACCTCGCAGGGGCAGTTCTAATGGCTGAGCAAGCGATCTGTGGCAGATGAATGGAAACAGAACTGCTAGGTCAGTTGTAGGGTTATGATGACATTGTCTATAAAGAAAGCGGATATTTAAGAGAATCAACCATATAATCCAGAAACACACACACACACACACACACACACACATATATATATATATATATATATATATATATATATATATATAGTTGCACGTATATATCCAGTAAGGGGCAATGACATATTAATAGTATACATCCCATCTGTGACCCCCTTGGTGACCCCCTCGGGACCCACAAAGAGAGGTATTCCTTGAGTCCATCTGTTTCTCTGTATACATTATTACCCTGTTCTTCAATGATCAGGACCCCCACAGGAAAACCAGAGAGCAGGTATGATGTGGGTGGTGGATCATTCTCAGCACTGCAGTGACACTGACGTGGTGGTCGTGTGAGTGGATCAGACACAGCAGTGCTGCTGGAGTGTTTAAACACTGTGTCCACTCACCGTCCACTCTATTAGACACTCCAATCTTGCTGGTCCACCTTGGAGATGTACAGTCAGAGACGATAGCTCATCTGCTGCTGCACAGTGCAGTGCTGGTCATCCTCTAGTCCTTCATCAGTGAGCACAGGACGCTGCCTACAGGGCACTGCCCACAGGACGCAGGTCACAGAACACTGCCCACAGAACGCTGTTGGACACTGGATAGTTTTGGTTGGTGGACT
Source organism: Semaprochilodus insignis (assembly GCA_034552555.1). NCBI lineage: Eukaryota > Metazoa > Chordata > Actinopteri > Characiformes > Prochilodontidae > Semaprochilodus > Semaprochilodus insignis. The sequence goes on from CM067497.1 coordinate 20,712,967, forward strand.
ATTGTCAGCACTGCTGTGTCTGATCCACTCACACCGGCACAACACACACTAACACACCACCACCACGTCAGTGTCACTGCAGTGCTGAGAATAATCCACCACCCACATAATACCTGGTCTGTGGTGGTCCTGTGGGGGTCCTGACTATTGAAGAACAGGGTAATAAAGTATACAGAGAAACAGATGGACTACAGTCTGTCAATGTAGAGATACAAAATGCTCCTATATGGTCAGTGGAGCTGCAAACGTGTTCTATCTAAAGGTCTTTGCTTATGGCATGTATTGTGGCTTAGGCTATTTCAAAATAAAAGTCCATCAATATACGAACATAACAAACAAACACTCAAGTATTCAATGTAGAAGAAGATTTGCACTGCAAAAACATGTCTCAGATTAGGCATAAACGTTCCTAGTCTCCAATCTGAGAAGATTAGCGTACTTAATTAAGGTAGACTGGCCAATCAGATAGTCAGAAGGTTAATATATGATAGGAATAATGGTTATTGGTTAGCTCTACATGGTTCAGCTGATTTGAGCTGAAGAGTAAGATGTCATTCAGTGTGCTGTTTCAGACCATCTGTTAAAGCCGCGGAACTCCAGAATTAACACATGTTGTATTGTTCCCTTGTGGCCGCAGGTGGAAGACCCACAAGTGGCGCCGGTGTCAGCTGGTTCCGTGGAGCATCCGGCAGGAGACCAAAGGAGCTCAGGAGGGGTGTGGAGCAGGGCTCCAGACCAGAGGTACAGCATCATATATCGTCGCTGTCCAATGAAAAACATGTATCTCCATTTTTGTTCATTTTTACTTTTATGCCTCATTTGATCACATAAGCTGCTATTTACACTGTGTGGAAATTTCATGGAAAATGGACCAACAGAAATGGCCCAAAACTGCTTGGAAAGTCGTCTGGTTCCATTCACTTCCATTCAAATTAAATGAGTTTTTTGGCCTCTCCTGAAAAGCTGCCATTTTGGAGATACCTGTTTTTCTTTGGACAGCAACGATATGCTCATCAGTGCATTAGGCAATCCTCAAAACCAACATCGGGCCAGGCTTCAGCTGAGCAGCCGTGGGATTGATGCAATCTATCACGCTCAGCTTCACCAGCAAACGAGCATTAAGATGCACGAAAGGAAACCTCGTAATCTGAATCCATGTCACCCATCAGTCCTGAAATGTTGTGTATGTTGAACATGGTCCAGCAGCACGTCGTTTTGGCTTAATTCCCTGTTTTATAGGTATCATTTGAGTTGTATCGATTCCCATTCCTGTTCCAATATGGTGACAAAGATGCTGAGTGTTTGGATATGTCTTCCAGCTGAGTGCTTCATGAATTGTGGCTGTTTATTGCCACATCTACGGCTGCAGCATTATCAGCAGTGACAGCCAGTGTTTTATTCATTATACCATATTCTGGCAGACTGTCACTAATTTCCTCAGCCGCGCTGCTCACGTCCGTGGACTGCTTTTGTTTGTAGTATTCCCTGCCTCATATTTCCCTCACTGACATTTTGTTGCTCTGATATTTTGTTGCCCTGCAGTAGTAACCAATCCTATCTGCTAGCCTAGTCTTCAAACAAGGAAACTGCCATCCTGTCTTTATTTGGCATATGGACGTGGACCCTTTCGGCCAGAGAAACCCCTGCTAGAAAAACCAGCATAGATCAGCACGGCTGGTCACCAGCATATGTTGTGATTTGGATGCTGATATGCTGGTCAACAGCAATGGAAGTTACAACATATGGTTTTGTTAGTGGCCAGCTTATTAACTTTTATTGCTCCTGACCAGCATCCAAAACACAACATATGATGGCTTTGTTAGTGGCCAGCTTATTGACTATCGCTGCTGACCAGCATACATACCAGCATCCAAAACTCAGCATATGCTGGTTTTGTTGGTGATCTGCCATGCTGGTCTTTGCTCCTTTTTCCAGCAAGTTCCACATATCTTGGCTCATTAATAGTAGGATATGACTGTCAAAGTTTATTAGATAAGCAGCAGAGATGGTGACTATTAATAATAATAATACACTGATAAAGAATACGGTTCATGTCTGCGGTCAAATGTGTGTCTAGTGTAAACTGCCTGGAATGTCGCTTGGAATATCCGGAATATCAGATTTTAGAACTAGAACTATCCTTCAATAATTTATGGTATCTTTTAGAGCCAGTTCTCATTCAGAGTCGTGTAGTAGGAAGCGCCTCTGGGCTGAAACAGTGGCCAGGCATTCACCATGTTCGGCATCAAAGGTGACTTTATTTTAATCCTCCACATCGTGGCCCGAGTACAAACCCAGAGGTGACTCCAGAAACAGTGACAGTGAAGACGTCATTGTGTCTGGCAGAGACCGCGTTGAGACGGTGTTGTGATCTCATAGTCTCTCATAGTCTTTGCGTGGTGCAGGTCACCTGTCCCGCCTGCCCTTCCGACGTGATGCTGCAACTGACTGGATTAGCGCACCCCATCCGGCTCACTGAATGCCAACAGCTTAATAGGCTCACACCATCCCACACACTGAGGCATGGTGGAACAGTACACTCACCGCCCACTTTATTAGAAACACCTACCATGTGCTTCCACTGACTGGCCACTTTATTAGAAACACCTACCATGTGCTTCCCCTAACTGGCCACTTTATTAGAAACTCCCACCATGTTCTTCCACTAACTGGCCACTTTATTAGAAACCCCCACCATGTTCTTCTAGTAACTGGACACTTTATTAGAAACACCTTGTACTTCTACTCGCTGGCCAGTTTATTAGAAACCCCTACGCTGTCCTCCCCCTAACTGGACACTTTATTAAAAAACCCTACCCTGTTATTCCTCTAACTGGTCACTTTATTATAAACACCTACAATGTGCTTCCACTAACTGGCCATTTTATTAGAAACACCTACCATGTGCTTCCCCTAACTGGCCACTTTATTAGAAACCCCCACCATGTTCTTCTACTAACTGGCCGCTTTATTAGAAACACTTACCTTGTACTTCCACTCACTGGCCACTTTATTAGAAACCCCTACACTGTGCTTCCTCTAACTGGCCAATTTATTAAAACCCCCTACCCTGTAATTCCTCTAACTGGTCACTTTATTAGAAACACCTATTTTGTACCTTCATTCACTGGCCACTTTATTAGAAACCCCTACCTTGTACTTCCACTGACTGGCCACTTTATTAGAAACCCCTAACGTGTACTTCTGCTCCCTGGCCACTTTATTAGAAACACATACCTTGTGCTTCAACTGACCACTTTATTGGAAACACATACCTTTTACTTCCACTGGTTAGTCTGTAGTTTATAAAGCACGTATGGGAAACTAAATACCAGCCAACCCTTTCAAGTGCGTTTGCTGCCTTTCCTTTAAACACTGCATTCACTATGTGTAGCACTTCAGTGCTGTTCTGTCAGACTGCAGGTTTTTCTACATAATAAAAGGCTCGTTATTTGAAGCCGTATGAAACCTGGCGCTGTTGTGAGCTGTGGGAGGACGGCACTGCAGTATTGACCGCACAAAGCAGGCAAATTCACACATGCAAAGCTGGAAGTGAAAGGCTTTATTCATCTACTGCATTAAGGTTGGCACTCCTAATTAAATAAATTTTGGGTCATGGGTGCTGAAATTTCACGAGTCGTGAGTCATTAAAAGGCGAGTCATTCAACATGCTTGAGTCTTGCTGACTCGGGTGCCCATCTTTGTGACATAACTATGAGGAAAAGTGAGAAAAATCAACCTATTTAAATAAAATGTCCCCTTTAAGTGAATGGCAGTCACACATGAAGAGTGGAGAAAACAAAAACATAGTAATTCATTTCGACTACAAGTGTCCACCTGCTCCGACTGAACCCCTTTACCCATTTCTCTGCCACCCTGCCACTGTCCTTTTAATCCAGCGGACTCACTGCAGTATGTGTGGGTGTATCTGTGTGTGTGTTCCTGCAGCGGTCTCATGCAGACAGCTGGACGGGTCAGTAACAGACATAGGCCAGTGCCTGAAGTTTGCCAGCTCCATGCCTGCTATAAACCAGCCGTGCCAGTTGCCGTGCCGAGACGACTGCCAGCTCACCAACTGGTCCAAATTCTCTCCCTGCACGGCCGACTGCGTGGGGGTCCGCACTCGAAGGAGGGCTTTAGTGGGTAAGTAAGATGTGCATAGAGAGATACACTTAGAGCAAATGTACGTACTTTATGAGAGCGGTTCTTAACCGCACCGATAACTACAAAGCAGCATAGCAGCCCACCAGAAAACTACAGTCAACACTGATCAATACAGAAAAATCATACGTCCAAGATCAAACAAGGGAATAGTGAAACTCCTCCAGGAAACCTCTCCATCAGTGACTAGCCAGCCACTATGTTGCCTTAAACTCGAGATGTTTAGTTAACCTGCTACTGCTATGTGTACATTAATATACTGTGTATATACTCACTCACTCATCTTCAAAACCACTTAATCCTTCTGGGTCACAGGTGGTGCTGGAGCCTTTCCCAGCATTCAGTGGGCAGACTCAGGACAGGCTATCACAGGGCTGACAGACAAACAGACATAGACACACATTCACAGACACACACTAACACCTAGGGGGCAATTTAGCATCTCCAGTTCACCTCACATGCATGCCTTCGGACAGTGGGAGGAAAAGGGAGCACCTGGAAGAACCCAAACAGACACAAGGAAAACACACAAACTCCGCAAATGACACACCAGGGGGCGATAACACCTCTACTTCTATCTGCTATAACCAATGAAACCCAATTCTAGTTCTGATTCCCGGTCCAGATTCAGTTGGACAACATAAGTGCTCTGTAAGCTAGCTGTTTAAGCTGTCAGAGTTGACTTGGTGTGTCGACTTGTATCTACAGTTAGCATCATTAACATTTTTAAAACATATGAATTTTCTTTTTCAATGTTAAGTCAATTATTTTTATTTAATTTTGAAGACAAACTGCTCACTATGGCCCACCAGTGGTCCTTGAGCCAGTACTGAGGAGGGTGCTTTGCAGCCAACTTGTGGTCCATGGCCCAAAGGTTGAGAAACTCGGGTATAGGGAAATCACCTAATCAATACCTGCGTCTTAAGATAGATTCCATTAACCCTAAAGGCCGTGCCATTTCGCAATGCGCCAGTGTAGAATGCCAGCTGGGAGAAACGGTTCAAGTTCATTTTAAGTGAATGAAATAAAGCGTATGCCTGGTATCGGCTTGCCACCTTTTCACCGACTGGCAGTTATCCAGCTGAAAGACACAAGCTGAAAAAGCCCTCATAGCAAGAGGAAAGTGGACCACTGTTGGCCTGCTGATGGCAAAGCTGGGGGTCCATTGCCGTTGTGCTCGGCCTTGTGGTTAAGCCAAGATGCCACTTTTTATTGCTCCTTTTCCGCTCGGAGTCCAACTTATTAAATTGTCTTTACTTTGTTATCCTTTGTCAATTAGTGTAGTAGTTCATTTTCATTTAGCACCGTATCAACAACAACAATATTTAAAGAATGTGCTTTATAATAGGCTTGGTCATTATATTTTGTCTCTCAGTTGTTCGTCATGTTTGTCTTAGTTTGTTTTCTAAAATAAAAGTCTCTGCGCATTTAAAATTGATGAAATTAGATTAATACCAGGTAGACTGTAGGCGGGAGAATAATCTGGGTGGACCCGGAGTGGCAGCAGGGCACCTGATCAAGCCAGTGGACTGATATATGCTTATTAGCATTTGCATTTGCAATCTGGTTATGGCAAGATGCCGAGTGGCGCACTGTGCCGTGCTGAGGAATCGAGCTGGTGCACATCAACACATACCTCCATTAAAAACAACAGTTTCTAATGACGCATGTTCATGTTTCATTCTGTATTCTAGTCCCTGTGTCAACTTTAACCGTGTCTTGACCAAGAGTTCCACAAAGCCAAAACCCTGTAGCGGTGTAGATCCAGACAGCCTGAAGCAGCCTGCAGGGCTACACGCTTCAGAGCATCGGAAGTGACCCTTCTGTCCACAAAGTAACCCTGCAAGGTTTAAAGGAGTTGCTTAGCAGAAAATCAAATGTCCATGTAACCCAAACCTAGTTCCTCAGACAAGACGTGTTTTGCTCTTCATTTTTAGTCTTATACTAGAGGTTAATGTCGCTAATATATCTCCCCGGTTAGCATGTAGCTACCCTTTTCCTGGTGTCCAGAGTTTCAGTGTAGCATTGTGCTAACCGCAGTCCTAAATTATCACTTACACTTGTTAAATAAGCCTGAACAAATGTGCTTCTAACATTCTGGAACATCTATAACATGTTATTTGCAGTACATGGAATAAAAACATAAACAAATGTCTCGTTTATGAGAGAGCAAAGGCCAAGTGACTGCTGTTTAAGGCATGGTTCTGTGGGGTTTAGGATGGTAGTGTTTCAGCTAAGCTAACGTTAACTTAGTTAGCAGGCCAAATGTGCCACACACCACAAGCTAAGCTTGGTTCTAGCTAACTAATGCTAAAAAGATGCCTGTGGTGTTTTTAGCTGTTAGCCGTCATTGAGCCACCATCATGTTTCCCCCAGTTTTTTTCTATCTGTGCTCTAAAATATGAATGAGTAGAATGTGTTATTGGCCATTCAGACTTGGAATAGAAATTTGATACATTTTGAAACATCATTTTTAAATACCACTATTCCTTTTAATCAATTCCCAGGAAAGAGCAAGAAGAGGGATAAGTGCAAGAACAGTCAGATGTATCCGCTGAGCGAGACGCAATACTGCCCCTGCAACAAGTACAATGCCCAGCCCGTGGGCAACTGGTCTGACTGCATCCTGCCCGAGGGCCGTTTGGAGAGTGCTCTGGGCATGCGGGTGCAGGGAGATGGCCGGGAGTGTGGCCAGGGCTATCGATACCAGGCCATGGTGTGCTATGACCAGGACAACAGGCTGGTGGAGACCTTGCGGTGCAACAGTCACGGTGAGTACAGCCCACCAAATCAGCCCACTCATACTTTTCCAAGACAAATCATTTCGCCTGACGTCATTGGCCACGCCACATATACACTTCTTAAAATTTCAGCATCCAATTTAAGACACCTTACTGTGTCCCTGTCTGAAACTGACCCCAACTTGCCATTCCTACTGAACGACATCCCCAACATTTTTGGTCTAGACTTTGCATATGCCGCTGTTCTCACGCAGTGCAGTGCTAATACAGCAAGATGTTAGTTTCACCTGTTTAATCTCTATTTTTTATACACTCATCGTCAAACGAATAGTTGCACTACTAGCTGCACCCAGAAGGAATCAACCGACAGGAATGAAACTTGGTGGGTATGTTTGACATTGTGAGATGTGCGAATGTTTCAAGTTTCACACTCAGCAGTGCATGTAGCGAAAGCAAGGACAGGCCTTATCGCTGTACCTGATTGACCCAACAGCCACTATTGCAGACATTCAGTGAGCAGTGTTGCCCTCCATGAGTCATCCTGTTAGTACAGTACCATTGGCAGACGGCTGCACGATGCAGGACTACTGAACATTACGATGTTGTGAGTGAGTGGCTAGACTTCTTCTTCCTCCTCGTGTAGGCCCACATCACCACCTAGTGTACCACTCCTGTTTGAAGTTCAAATCTTCGCTGCCAATACCGGATTGAGGAAGAGATCAACCTGATCGTTGCATCAGAAGTACTGGCTGATTCACTGTGACCTTTGCACCCTGTGGACACCTGTACTTGCTGAGAAGTGTAGCGAAACCAAACCCAATCCCGCCCCCGTTAGGAGCTTAGCACACTCTGCAGGTTTTTGGCCTAATCAAAGCTGACGCTAAGCCCTGCCAGATACTCTCACTTACTGCGGATAGATGCCATATGCCTAAATTACGACTGAGGGTGCAGGATAGCGATGATTACATGCCTGTCACTGTGACTTTGTTGATCACAAACACCGTCATCCACCTACACTTGAAGCAAACAGAGACAGAGTGGGTTGTTGAAGAAGAGATGTTGGAGCAGGAACATGCGCTCCATGTTGAAAGGCTCTGCAAGGGGTAGACGAAATAATGAACATGCTATATATGTGCATAGTAATTGGGCCTCCTTGTCTTTAGTGCAGCCGCACTGCTTTAGGTTAAACACTCAAGGGCCGCGTTATCAGAAGTCGTTGGTTGTAGCTCCACCTTGCTGCTTTACAGTTAATAGCTCATCTTCTGTGTTAACCAGGTTTCTAATAAAGTGGCCAGTTAGTGGAAGTGCATGCTAAGTGTTTCTGATAAAGTGGCCAGTGAGAGGAAGTACAAAGTGAGTGTTTGTAATAAAGTGGCCAGTTAGTGGAAGCACACGGTAAGTGTTTTGAATAAAGTGGCCAGTGAGAGGAAGTACAAAGTGAGTGTTTCTAATAAAGTGGCCAGTTAGTGGAAGCACACGGTAAGTGTTTTGAATAAAGTGGCCAGTGAGGGGAAGTACAGTGTAGGTGTTTCTAATAAAGTGGCCAGTGAGGGGAAGTACAGTGTAGGCGTTTCTAATAAAGTGGCCAGTGAGGAGGAGTACAAAGGTGGTGTTTCTACTAAAGTGGCCATTTAGTGGAAGCACAAAGGTGGATGTTTCTAATAAAGTGGCCAGTGAGTGGAAGCACACAGTAAGTGTTTCTAATAAAGTGACCAGTGAGGGGAAGTACAGGGTAGGTGTTTCAAATAAAGTGGCCAGTGAGTGGAAGTACAAAGGTATGTGTTTCTAATAAAGTGGCCAGTTAGTGAAAGTGCATGCTAAGTGTTTCTGATAAAGTGGCCAGTGAGGGGGAGTACAAAGGTGGTGTTTCTACTAAAGTGGCCAGTTAGTAGAAGCACACAGTAAGTGTTTCTAATAAAGTGGCCAGTGAGGGGAAGTACAGGGTAGGTGTTTCAAATAAAGTGGCCAGTGAGTGGAAGTACAAAGGTAGGTGTTTCTAATAAAGTGGCCAGTTAGTGAAAGTGCATGCTAAGTGTTTCTGATAAAGTGGCCAGTGAGGGGGAGTACAAAGGTGGTGTTTCTACTAAAGTGGCCAGTTAGTAGAAGCACACAGTAAGTGTTTCTAATAAAGTGGCCAGTGAGGGGAAGTACAGGGTAGGTGTTTCAAATAAAGTGGCCAGTGAGTGGAAGTACAAAGGTAGGTGTTTCTAATAAAGTGGCCAGTTAGTGAAAGTAAAAAGGTGGTGTTTCTAATAAAGTGGCCAGTTAGTGAAAGTACAAAGGTGGTGTTTCTAATAAAGTGGCCAGTGAGTGGATATACAAGGCAGGTGTCTCTAATGAAGTGGCCAGTGAGCAGAAGTACAAAGTATGTGAAAGTGGCCAGTATCCTGTATGAGGTCAAACTACACTAAGTGCTCCAGGTTATGTGTTTCATGGGGTTACCTCTTTGTTGCACATGTTGTGATGGAACGTTTTGTTAAGCTTCAGTGTATTGTTTTCATGCCTATTCTTTCGTTTGCTCTAGTGCATTTAATTGCTCGTTTATTCTTTCCTTTTCTCCATGCTGAAACACGCCTGGTTAATTATATTCCAGTCACACATCTCTCCTGTATACGGGTCAGGCACGTACAGAGTCAAACCGAGAGAGGTAAGAGGCGTTCCGTCTCTGCGGGTCACCACATGATTTCTCTGAGTTGCGAAGGAATCGGCGCTGTGAGATGCAGATGGGGTGAGAGAGAAAGAGAGGGCGAGAGAGAGAGGGGCTGACAGAGAGAGTGTGATGTCATCAGTGTGCTTTAGGCCTGCTGTGCAGTGGTGCTGTAGAGTTGGGGGGGTGTAAGATCCTTCACTCTCTTTCTCTTCTCTATGTCTCTCTGTGTCCTTCTCCCTGTCCTTCTCCTCTCCTCGTTCATCACTTCACTTCTGTCTTCCTGAGACCACCCCCACACACACACACTTAGATTCTTTACTTTTTTTTTCTTTACTTTATTTTTTTTTTACCTCTAATTTATTCCTTGATTCTTCAAGGTCATATCCTGGAAGTACAGGTTTCTGAGTGGGAGTACAAGATTCTACTGAAGTGGCCAGTTAGTGGAAGTTCAAAGGTGGTGTTTCTGTTAAAGTGACCAGTTAGTGGAAGTTCAAAGGTGGTGTTTCTATTAAAGTGGCCAGTTAGTGTAAGTTCAAAGGTGGTGTTTCTATTAAAGTGGCCAGTTAGTGGAGGTTCAAATGTCATGTTTCCTATAAAGTGGCCAGTTAGTGGAAGTTCAAAGGTGGTGTTTCTGTTAAAGTGACCAGTTAGTGGAAGTTCAAAGGTGGTGTTTCTGTTAAAGTGGCCAGTTAGTGGAAGTTCAAAGGTGGTGTTTCTATTAAAGTGGCCAGTTAGTGGAAGTTCAAAGGTGGTGTTTCTATTAAAGTGGCCAGTTAGTGGAAGTTCAAAGGTCATGTTTCCAATAAAGTGGCCAGTTAGTGGAAGTTCAAAGGTCGTGTTTCCAATAAAGTGTCCAGTTAGTGGAAGTTCAAGTGTTGTGTTTTCAATAAAGTGGCCAGTTAGTGGAAGTTCAAAGGTCGTGTTTTCAATAAAGTGGCCAGTTAGTGGAAGTACACGGTATTTGTTTCTAATAAAGTGGCCAGTTAGTGGAAGTTCAAAGGTGGTGTTTCTATTAAAGTGGCCAGTTAGTGGAAGTTCAAAGGTCGTGTTTTCAATAAAGTGGCCAGTTACTGGAAGTTCAAAGGTGGTGTTTCTATTAAAGTGGCCAGTTAGTGAAAGTTCAAAGGTCGTGTTTTCAATAAAGTGGCCAGTTAATGGAAGTACAAAGGTGGTGTTTCTAATAAAGTGGACAGTGAGTGGAAGTACACGGTATTTGTTTCTAATAAATTGGCCAGTTAGTGGAAATAGAAAGTATCTGTTTCACAAGCTTCCCCAAAGTCATTGTAGAAATATACTGGAAAGCTTCATCAAGGCGTGTTTGATGACGTTGCTACTTTAGGCTAACAAGAAACGTATTTCTACCAGAAAGACTCAAAAGGCAAAAAGGATTAAAAATGATATTTTGATGCTCAATATGTTGGACAATTTGATGGATACCAATTCTTAAGGAATAAAGACTCTCTGGAGTAGGCCTTGTCCTGGGCCCATGTCTTGCAGCTCTCAGACCCTATCAGATCCCGCTGGATATGAACTATGTGGACAACAGGACCCGGACCAAACTGGTGATGGGGGAAGGAAGAAGGAGAACGTTGAAACGTCGGCACCTGAAAGCAGCAGAACAGAAGCGTAAGCTGAATCCTTCTGAAGGTAGCAGACAGCGACTGGCCAGAGTAGTGAACGACTGAGTGATGTAGCACCGTCTTCCAGGCAGAACTGGCGCTTAAGCTTTCATGATGCAGTCCAGTAGGCATTGTTCAAATCTTTACGACCCTGTTTTCTGATCACTGTGATTTTGCAGCTGCGTTTCTCGTAAAGTGCTGCAGTATGTGTAATCAGGTTTTCTGTGAGGGGGCGGAGAGCGGGGAGTGTTCTTGGGATGATCCTGTGTCTGATATTTATTTAGGCTGTTTTAAATTTAGCCTGGATGTCAAAACAAATCGAGAATGAAGTGTCCCCCTGAGATCCGAGCGCATGCAAGGCAACAGATTGAAGATTAAAAAATGTGGCTGTTTGTATCTTTTCATGTCGTACGTGCAAACGATGTAATGGAAACTGGCGACGACAACAAAGTGCTGCTGGATCATCCACATGTTCTCCAAGTAAACATAAATAAATTAATTAATATCGTACTCAGAGCATTCATTAGCGCCGAGGCTGTGGGCTGAAATGAACCCGGCGGCTAATGTGCTTTTACGTCATTTAACAAGGTGCCAAAACATCCAGAGCGTATGTGTCCTTATAGAAGGCTCAGTCACATCACCTACAGCAGACGATCAGATTCAGAATCAGGTTTATTGGCCAAGTATGTTGACACACACAAGGAATTTGGTTTCAGCAGTTTGTGTCTCTCTAGTACTGACAGTCCACAATATACACAATGACTCCACATATACACCATAAATACAGACGATTACAATATACAATCTTCACAATATACACAATATACAAGCAATAAACAAACTACAATAATATACAGCTTACACACAGTATAAGGCAGTAGTGTTGAGGTAGAGGTAGTAGTGTTGAGGTAGAGGTAGTAGTGTTGAGGTAGAGGTAGTAGTGTTGAGGTAGTGTAACAGTATTAGTGTACGTGTATGGGGAAGAGACTGTGGTGTATGATCTGGCATGAAACTGTGGTCCAGCAGATGATGTGACTGGTCAGCTGTTTATGAAGGTGATGGTCTGAGGAAAGTAGCCGCTCCTGTGTCTGGTTGTCTTGGTGTACAGGGTCCTGTAGCGCCTGCCGGATGGATCAGCTCTCAAAAGAGCATTCATACAGGCCTGCAGATAATTGCCAAAAGCGTTCACTCGTCTGCCTTCACACGCATATGAACATGAGTGACATCCCATTCTTAATCCAGCTTCAACTCTTCTGGGAAGGCTTTCCACAAGGTTTAGGAATGTGGTTATGGGAATTTTTCACCATTCTTCCAGAAGCGCATTTGGGAGGTCAGACACTGATGTTGGGTGAGAAGGCCTGGCTCGCAGTCTCTGCTCTAAGTCATTCCTAAGGTGTTCTATCGGGTTGAGGAGGTCAGGACTCATCCATGTCTTTATGGACTTGCTTTGAGCACTGGTTGGTGCGCAGTCATGTTGGAACAGGAAGGGGCCATCCCCAAACTGTTCCCACAAAGTTAGGAGCCTGAGATTGTCCAGAATCTCTTGGTCTGCTGAAGCATTAAGAGTTCCTTTCACTGGAACCCAACTCCTGAACACAACCCCACACCATAATCCCCCCTCCACCAAACTTTACACTCGGCACAATGCAGTCAGACGAGCACCGCTCTCCTGGCAACCGGCAGACAGAGACACCTGAATTCAGTGATTTGGATGGGTGAATGAATACTTTTGGCAATATAGTGTATCCGACGACATCGGCCTAGGGTTTGCACCATGCTAGTGGTTGTTTTGCTACAGTATCCAGTGCGAAACTACAAACTCACAAACCTAAGACACCAAACATGTCTTAGCCGACGGGCTACATCTGGAGCAAGAGGAGCATTTCCCCCAAACTTATTTTCTAATACTTCTAAACCATATTACTTGAAGTATGGCTCGCTGTCGCCATCTATTATGTTCTCTCGCTCTCTCTCTCTCTTCTGATCTTCCTCTCGCTGCCATCTCTTTCTGTTTAACTCTCTCCTTCTGTTCCTGCTACCACCCCCGACCACCACCACCCCCGAAACCCTCTCTGTACATTAATCGTAGTAGTTCATCTTAATAGGGAACTCTGTCAGACACACCGCCCGAGGCTACAGCACGAACCGTCCATGCTTTTTATCTCTCCTCTCCCCGAGACATCAAGGAGAGAACTAAACATCACAGCTGCTGCTCCTCTCGGCGTATAGAAGGAGCTGTTGCTGCCTTTTCAGAGAAATTCCGCTCTGATAACCGTTGATAAAAATAAACAAAGGGCGGCTGCTTGTCTGCGAACGCGCCCGCTCTTTTTGATCTGCCTTTGACTCTTGACTCTCTTCGGAGGCTTTCAGAAGCAGTTTATCGGAAGGATTCTGCAACGTGGTCTGGTTTTTAGATGCACTTCATACAGGCCCGCAGTGCTGTGCAAAAGTCAGAGGCTGCCCATCATTCATTCCGTTTCCAGCCCAAACGGGGACTGCATACAAGATATTCATTTTTCTCTCCTTGAGAAGTAAACAAAGTCATTCAGGAGGGTTTGGTGTGAAATGGGTCAGTGTAGAGAAACTTGTGGGCTTCCTGGTGATTTCTTTACAGTGGTGCTGGTGATGGGAACCAGGGGTCACCAGGTCCATAACAGAAATACCATTTTTACTTACTACATGACCAATCAAAAGTTTGGGCACAGCCATCTAAATGGATGTTGGCGATTTTAAAGACTCTACAGGCTCACCCTTAACAGCTCCAACTGATGAGCGTCTGAAACAGTACATACCCTGATATACCACATATGCTCCTGATGTACCACAGTATTATATTTCTCCATATCTCCACCTCTAATATATATTTAGTTACACAGTTTAAAAGCTCTAGTTCTCTTTAGTGAATATTCATGATGGATAGACCAATAGAATTGCTCCAACACCCCTGTCGTCAAATTCTAAATGAAATAAGATTTTTTATGAAATGGTAAAATGTCTCACTTTCAACATTTGATATGTTGTGTTGTGAATAAGCCTCTGTGAGATTTTCAGATCATTGTATTGTGTTTATATTTACATTTTACAGTGTCCTAAACTGAGGTTCTAAATGGATAAGGATTATATCATAATTATATCATAAAACGATGTCTTAGACATCCGACAGAGTATTCATAACCATTTAATGTAATGACGTTCTGTGAGAGCTTTCAGAGGCATGAAACTCCTCAGACGTCTAGTTCCCATCAACACCACTGTAAATAATTCTTGTTAAGCATGCATTCCTAGTGCGGAGCATTACACAGCAAACCACTCTGAATGATTTTGCTTACATCTCAGCCGCTTAATTATGTAGAAATTTTGAAAACAGTGGTGGAGTTCCCGTTTAACATCCTCAGACATCTTTTAAATATTGGGGTATAGTTTTGAACACAGCACCGATATAATAGACAATCAGATAGACAATCATTTGTTTCAGTCTTAATAATATTGTTTGCTCAGGAGAATCTACAGCTATTTGCAAGCTTCCGTAAACCTGAGCTTCCAGCTTGCGCTCAGGTGCTTATGTGATGTTCCTGAACGTGTATGACTCCCTCACTTACATTCGCTTTTATTCGTTTTACAGACGCTTTTATTCAAAGCGACTTACAGGTGAAGCAAGTGCAGCTCAAGCGTGCAGCTATGACAAAAGCCAACTTTGATGTAAGTGCTACCCGACTATGGCTCTGTTTCAGGAATAGAGCAGACAAGTGTACAGTGCAAGAGAGGAACCTCTATGCAAGGCATAACAGCTAGCAGGTACTGTAAGTGCTGATAAACAAAGGTGCAGAAATAGTAGAACGTCTGAATGTTGTTTTAGATATTTAGCTTTTAATACCGACAATTTTTTCATACATTGTGACACATGTGACACATATTCCAGCTTATTTGAAATCAGCCATTTTCAAATATGGGGGATAAATTTAAGGCGTATATCAACATTAGCAAACATATATGTGTAACACATACTTAACAATATAATAATGCTATTCATATACGGAAGGCATCAGGTCAGGAACACAGAAAAACACAGCTTAGTCCTCAAGCCGCATCAGTGTTCAGCCACTCCTGCATCAAAGAACTGTGTAGTTGGGCCAGATTTGGTGGATGCCTTCAAGGAGAGTTTCCTGTAGACTGGGATTTTAGCCACTGCTGGTAGACCCGTATGACCGTACGCTTCCATACACCTGCAGATTCAGCTACTTCCTTCAAACTATGGTCTTTGACACGCCCAAATGCTCAATCACTCCTTTTAGCCAATCATTAACATCTGCTCTGGAGCCATTTTCCACACATGGAACAAGACATTAACTGCACTGTACCACCTCTTCCCAATCTATGGATCCCGTCACTCACACCCCGCAGGTATTTATAGCCCCATCATCCTCGTGCAGCGCCATCTGCAGGAGCCTGAAGTTACTACCACCTTAAACACACAAGGTGGCTCATTTTTGTCTGGGGAGTTTACTTCCTAATGACATGAACATGAGTATAGTAGTCAAAAAATACATGCACATTGTGAGGTGCACAATGAAAGCATTAAATCATGAAATGCATGAGCGTACTGTTTGCTGACGCAATATTCATAGTTCTATTTAAATCCATGTTATTGCACTGTACAGAGAGAAGCTGCCCTGGGCCAGCGCTCTGACAGGCCGAGAATGGCCCGGAGATTGAAAGAACGAGGTCGGTGCCGTGATGAGCCAGCCAGTGACAGGCAGAAGGGGGACGTGCTAGTAAAGACCAATGAAGTTGAAGCTGCATCCTGTCCGGACATGGCTGTAAGGGTCAGGAGCATCACAGCTCTGTAGGGGTCAGAACTCTGACAGTGGAGGGGGATGTTGTTCCAGGGGGCATGTACCCACTCCAGTGAGCCAATGCGAGTTAATGCTTATAGACAGCTGTTGAAAAGCAGGCCTGGGTGATAAAAACAAAGGCACAAACTTTTGAAGAACACTGCAGTTTGGTATACTAAGTGGAAACGTCTGCCTTCCATTTGCTAGACAGGGAAGAAGAAGAAGTCTAGCCCTTCACTTACAACAGCAGGCCAGGTGCAACTGCACTTGTGCCATGGGTCCCAGCTCCATCTATCCAGTAAATTCTTAGGTGGTGTGTGGAACTGGTAGTCTTTTACTGTGCTAACGATTTGTTAGCTAGCATGCTAACAGCTCCATTGGCAGTTATATATCAACATGTACAAACATTAATGTGTACCACATGTATTTAACACAATGTGATAGAAAACATTGATATATGGAAGACATATGTTACTTATATTACATACAAATTTAATATATGCTACATGTATATACATTAAACAATGAACATATACATAAATATTGTATTTTGCTGAAAAAAAAATGGAAAAAAAATTATATTGAGTTTACAGCATTTTGACAAACTGGCTCATTCAGTTCATGTTAAACCCATGTGCATATATGGTTTAACCTTACAGTACATGGACAGTATTCCTAAGGGGTGCATTCCCCCCAAATCCCCAAATATATCAATAATTATGAACACCAAATGATATGAAAAGATATCTAGGGATTACGTTATTTTAGTCATATTGGCCAGCTGTATTGATAAGTACCACTGGGGACAGCAACAGCCGTTGCAGCGATGCTTCCAGTAAGTACAGCCCATCTGCCTCTGTTACCATGTTACATAACCATGTTGATCATATTGGCCGAGACCAAAGAGGCAGGCATGCTGAGAAACCTTCTCCACAGTCGCCACTTCCAGTAATTGCTTGGATTTTTCAATTATGGCCATCATGCAGAGCCCCATAAAGACGTATGTCCTGTGACTGTGCACAGAAGAGCCAGGCATATTGTATCACACTGAAGCTATTGAAGCTGCTGACCTGTGAAATACCACCACTACTGGGACACACGAGTTGTTTGCTGTCATTCAAGAGAATTGATTGACTCATAATATGTCTACTCGTGTGTCATGTTTGAAGTAGAGGTCAGTGGATGTTCTGCAGATTGTTTAGGTCTATGGTTGTTATGTGTGTGCAAGAACAAACACTGGGGGGCCGGGATGCAAAGGCCTTTTGTAGGCAGCAAATTGTATATTATGAATAGTGTATAAATAGTTTCATATATTATGAAAGCATTCTTGGCAGAGCCGGGTATTAAACCAGCAGTCTCACAAGTGTTATCCACTACACTGGTCAAGAGAAGTAAGTTATAATCGAGTTACATTATCTGACTAGACCTGGTCTAGACTTCAAGACCTCAAAATAAATACACTCATTGTGAAAAGAATAGTGTGGGATTGGAGTGCTAATGGGAAGGAAGATAAAGGTTACCAGAAACAATGAATGATAATAAATTTAGACTGATATGATCAATATTTATTGAGCTACACATACAGGAGTAGTGTCTCTCAGTATGGCGTCAGGCCCCCATGTTTGCAGTGTGCCAGACGTCTCAGCATGGAGTTGTAGAGGTTCCTAATGGTGTCCTGTGATAATCCATCCCATGCAGATTGAATATTCCCACACAGTTCCTGCAGATTGTGCAGTAGGGGTGGAGGTGGCGTGATACCAGGCCTCCTGGACAAGTGATGCATGACATCAAACCGTTCATCTTGGCACTGACCACGGTGCCTCCACACACGGGTTCATTGGTCATCTCCACCAGGACAAAAGTGGGACTCGTCACTGAAGATGACCTGCTGCCATTCTGAGTCACTCCATGACAGTCTGGCACGACACCATTGCAGTCTTTGGTGACGTTGACGTGGTGTTAAAGACAGTTGTCGTAACAGTCTACATACATGTAGTGCTGCGTCGTGCAGCCGTCTGCCAATGGTGCTGGCACTAACAGGATGACTCATGGAGGACATCACTGCTCACTGAATGTCTGCAATCGTGGCTGTTGGGTCAATCAGGTACAGCGATAAGGCCCGTCTCACGATGACAAATCTACCTACCAAGTTTCATTCCTGTCGGATGATTCCTTCTGGGTGCAGCTATTTGTGCAGCTATTTTTTGATGATGAGTTTACAGTATAGAATATGGCGCTCATTGCGTCTAGTGCTAGGATGGTGCCTGCATACATGTAGGTCGGAGTTTCTGAGGTCACATTTCAATAGGCAAGTGGTACTGCAACACCTGACTAATAATTTTAGTCCTGTTGGTTTAGTCCTCTTGGCCTAGAATGCAAGCCGGTAGCCACCAGTTAGCATGATACATTTTCCATAATTCCATCATTAGCAGCAGATTTGGAAGGTTGTACATTCAGATCTCTGTATTTCATGCTTTTCTCTCTTGGCCACAGTGTTTGCTGGATCAAGAATATCTAGGGGCAAATATCATCTGGTGGCAGGAAGCAGGAGACAGAGCATTGTGCTAATGACTGAGTAGCGACACGCATAACCAAACAGATTTCACTTCAATCTTCTCCAGTATTTCATGGTGATGCTAGCATATGCCTTTGGAATAGCTCACATATGTGGGAAATATTCATGTGAACATTACGTAAACATGTTCTATTTTCAGTCCAGCTTCAGTCTCCCTGGTTTTTAAGCAAAGCCCTGCAGCCTGTGCAAAGCGTGAAGATCCTGAGCTAGCAGCTTGCACGGCATAATCAGGCTTAGGCTCTCACAGCATGCAGGCCCATGCTTCGCCATCACACGCTATGTAATGAGTTAGCAGTGGCAGAAGCTATTTGGGGGCTGCGTGACTGGCCAAGCAATATCCTGTCTCAACACCTGGCTAAGTGACTGGCCAGGCAGGTGTATTGCCTCAGCGGTTCGAACACAGCATTGCACTCATTAGCATTCCGTGCTATGCCGAACATCAAATGTCAGCCGTCGTAGCACGTCAGTGTCTTTTTGCTTAAATGATGTAATTTATGGAGACAGTTCACATGAGTGGACCAGATGCAATTCACTTTTCTGTGTTTGGGCTCACAGTGATGCGAGTTAGCCTCAGGCCCTTTATTCGTGCTAGCCTCAAGCTCAGACAAGTGTTTGTGTAAGTCATTTTGTTGGCTTATGCTGTATATCACCATTAGTAGAATTCGAGAAGCTTTGCTGGAAGCTATTATTATATGGTTTTATCATTAGTTAAATGAAATGCTCTATGGGACCTTGGAGAACTACTCATTGGTACTGAGTCACTGTGTTTTTGCTGAAAGGCTAGTGATGCTGTGAAGTCATCGTGTGCTTTCCATGTGGGCTCGATGAAAGGAAATTAGCATCAGGAAGCCCTGGCAAATGGAAGAAACCCATGATTCTAAACTGACAGAACTTCTAACCATGTGCCCAACGTCTAGCACGCCTCATTAACCGTATCCATGAATGTGCCTGCTAGCCATTTGAGCTCAAGAAAAGTGCCATTAAAAGTTGAGCTAGATATTAGCAAGGTGGTCCCCAGAAATGTGAACGCATAGTGAAGCCAGGCCCAGTGCAAGAACTTATTAATGAGTGGGGCATCTGAAATTAAGGAGGGTGGGTCAGAAAAAAAGCAGCTAAGGAGACTCTGGAATGAGAAACGTATGGTAGACCTGTCCAAAGGAGCCACACATTAGAGCCATATATAGAGCAAATAAGATCTACACTATCGCCGTGTCCCAATTCAGGGGTTTCATCCTTGGGAGTCTGCGTTTGAAGACTGATTATGTGACAGCGGCGCAACTAGGCTGTACCATTTCAAGCACTTCCTTCATATGTGGCCAAGAAATGCATCCTTCTTGTCCATAGCACTAAAGGATCCAATGGGTGAATCCTTTGCCAGCCAACATATCCCGAAGGTTCATTGTGGTTCGATAGGGGAAACAGGAAATCCAAGCTGGCCATCTCATTTTGATTTGGTCTTTCCAGTCTTCACACCCTTTGAAGGTACACCTTCGTAGACTGCTTCCTTTGAAGGATGCAGCCCCTGAATTGGGACACAGCTTGTTGTCTATGAACTATGTATACACCTGAGTATCACGCCTACAGTATATGAGCTTGTTGGACATCCCATTTAAAAACCATGGACATTATTATGTGGCTACAACAGCCTCCACTCTTGGCTTTCCAAAAGAGTGTGCTTGTGGGAATGTATGCCCATTCCTTTAATAGAGCATTGGAAAGGTCAGACATGGATGTTAGATGAAAAATACTCATCCCAAAGGTGTTCAGTGGAGTTGAGGTTAGGGCCCTGTGCTGGCCACTGCAGTTCCTCCACACCACACGTGTCAAACCAAGTCTTTGTGTAGCTTACTTTGTGTATTGGGACACTGGAACTGGAGTCATTCTGAGACGGGAATGCATTCTTCCCAAAACTGCTGCCAAAATGTTGAAAGCATGTAACTGTGTAAAATGTGTTTGTGTGCTCTAGCATTAACATCACCCTTCACTGGAACTAAGGAGCCCAAACCCTAAAAACTAGCCCCAGACCTCATTATCCCTCCACCACCAAACTTTACTTGGCCATTAGTGGGCACTGTGCATTGTGGTAGGTAGTGTTTTCCAGGGCTCATCCACCAGACCCAGGTTCATCCATCAGACAGCCAGATGAAACATGATTCATTGCTCCAGAATACTTGTTTCCACTGCTGCAGAGACCAGCTTTACATCACTCCAACCAACACTTGTCATTGCAAATAGTGACCATGGACTTGTGTACAGCTGTTCAACCATGCAGCCCCCTTTATAAAGCTCCCAGCATGCAGTCTATGTGCTGATGTTTCTTCCAAAGGCAGTTTAGAACTGGTGTAACAGGGGATAGTCCATTTTAAGCGCTACAAGCTTCAGTACATAAAGCTCAGTTTTGCTTTGATCCAGTGATGTACAGCTCTGAGTTTTCTAGAGTCAACTCCAATTCTTGACTTCTTGCCAGTGCAGTTAATGGAGTCGACACCACTTGATTTTAACCAAGACAGCATCAGAGCTGTTGATACAGGGATGTAGCAGAAATAAACCATCTTAAGTGTAGTTGACCCACTTCCTTTGTGTTGTTGCAGATCAGGTTGTTATCTATGGTTATATCAAGTTGTGTGAGACAAATTCAAGTTCTAGCAGTTATGAACAGGAGATGTCTTTAATGTTCTAGCAAACTGGGAAGCTGCTGCAGCCTTGTAATTAACATATCCAGCCGAGTCTACAGTTATGTGATGAAAGTCAAGTCGATGTTGTCCAAGCCCTGGATCACATTGCTAGATTTCAGGGACCCTGGAATCTTGCACATTTGTACCAGACTTAGGTGCACCCTAGGCATCCTTGCCCTGACACTTCTTTGAGGTGTCCATGTTCTTAGTGTCGTAATCACATGGTCAGCGAATAATTGACATCAAGCCTAAAGCATCATCGCAGCGACTACTCTGTGCAACCCTTAATTTCCACTAGCATCTTTAGTCACTCCATCCCCACTCCTACCGCAAAATCTGAGAATATTCAAGCTGTATGGGATGGATTATCACAGGACACCATTAGGACAGGAATGAAACTTGATGGGTAGGTTTGACATTGTGGGACATGCAAATGATTCAAGTTTCACGCTCGGCCATGCATGTGACGTAAGGACCTTATCTCTAACCCAAAAGCCATGATTGGAGACATTCATTGAGCACTGATGCCTCCATGAGTCATGCTGTTAGCACCATGCAGGACTACATGCACGCAGACCGTTACTACAACTGCCCTTAACACCACGTCAACATCACCAAAGACTGCAGTGGTGTCGTGCCAGACTGTCATGGAGTGACTCAGAATGGCAGCAGGTCATCTTCAGTGATGAGTCCCGCTTTTGTCTTGGTGGAGACGACCAACGAATCCGTGTGTGGAGGCACCGTGGTCAGCGCCAAGATGAACAGTTTATTGTCATGCATCACACGCCCACAAGGCCTGGTATTACTCCACCTCCACCCCTACCGCACCATCTGCAGGGCCTGTGTGAGAATATTCAAGCTGCATGGGATGGATTATCACAGGACACCATTAGGAACCTGTACAGCTCCATGCCGAGACGTCTGGCGTGTTGGGTTAGCAAACACAGCAGCCCAACTCCATAATGAGAGACACTACTTCTGTATGTGTAGCTCAATAAATATTACCCATATCAGTCTAAATGAATCATCATTTATTGTTCCTTATTGTACCTTTATCTTCCTTCCCAATAGCACTGCAGTCCGACAGTTGATGATGAATGTATCAAGTATTTTTGAAGAATCTGAAAGTGGCTCAGCCAATCAGACTTTAGGACTCTACGTTCTATAAATGCATAGGAAATGTACGATCAGTCCAATATCAGTCCACAGCTGTTCAAGCAGATGCACCTGAGTCAGTGTCGGTGCAAAGTAAACAGCCTAAGCGTATTTCAGTCAGGAGCATTCTGCTGTGGGATATGTTTAATAACTGCCGTGCAAAGCATTATTAATATTTATTTTAGGTTCAGCATGCCAGTGTGTGCATGCTTTATACTGAACATTGGGCTCAAACCAACGCAGCATATGCAATACAGTCTTTTTATGCTTTTTCCAAAGGTCCATTTAGACACCAAAAACTTAATAATAATAATAATAAAAGCATAATAATTTTTTTTCAATGACCATTTTCACACCTTTCTTTATCTCGTAGAATTAAACAGGCTGCTTTTGTTACTGCCCCCTATATGTAACTGAGCTTGGAGGTGTTTGGCTGCCCTGTATTGTGCCTGGTCAGAAAAGCAGTCTGGGCTGAAATACTCCTTAGAACATCATTAGTGGGAGGGGCTATACGGCCTCGGGCTGAATAACAGGCTGTTCATATAGCATAGGTTCCCATATGTTCAATTTAAACAGGCTGCTTTCTGTTGCTGTGCCTTTAAGACTGATCTATGTTAATGAGCTCTGCTCTGATTGGCTGTCCTGTGTTGTGTTTGATTCTTTAAAAAAAAGCCATCCAGACCACAACACTTCCTAAAAACCTCTGTGCAAATGGGTAGGGCTTAACTCCAAGCTGTAGTTTGGATAGGTGGATTTATGTAAATGGTTGGTTTTTGTGACATCACAAATGCAAAGAATAGGTTGTTTTTGCAGCTTTGATTCTATATATGGACAGTATGGAAAATTCGGTTTTCCATGAATCTCCATAAATGAATTCTTTTCTTATGTTTGTACGCAAAGTGGTGACTGTGTCTACAACTGATGCGCATTTGCAAGAAGCTATCATTTTGAATTATAGGTACGCATGGAACGCCTCGGCTCAGTCCCAGATTTGAACCTTTCAATCTGTCCTATGTTCAGGGTACATTGAGGAGGCCTGCATCATCCCCTGCCCATCCGACTGTAAGCTCAGCGAGTGGTCCAACTGGTCCCGCTGCAGCAAGTCCTGTGGTAGTGGGGTCAAAGTCCGCTCCAAATGGCTCCGAGAGAAACCGTACAATGGTGGGAGACCCTGCCCCAAATTGGACCACATCAATCAGGTAAGGAGCACACAACAGTGCTGCTAGAGTGACACTCCTACCTTGCCGGTCCAGATGTACAGTCAGAGACGATAGCCCATCTGCTGCTGCACAGTGCAGTGTCGGTCATCCTCTAGTCCTTCATCAGTGGTCACAGGACGTTGCCCACAGGAGTCTGGTTGGTGGACTATTCTTAGTCTAGCAGTCACACTGAGGTGTCTGATCCACTCACACCAGGACAACACCCACTAACATGCCGCCACCATGTCAGTGTCACTGCAGTGCTGAGAATGATCCACCACCCACGTAATACCTGGTCTGTGGTGGTCCTGTGGGGGTCCTGATCATTGAAGAACAGGGTAATACAGTATACAGAGAAACAGATGGACTACAGTCTGTACCTGTAGAACTACAGAGTGCTCCTATATGGTCAGTGGAGCAGACAAAATAGACAGGGAGTGTAGATATATGGAGGTGTACCAAATTAAGTGGTGTAAAGTCAGCCTTAATATTTGGGGATCCATTTGGTTCCTGACAGCCAGGAACAGCACACTGTTTAATTGTGCCACTTCTTCCACATGAGTATCTCTCCAATATTCTGTCTACAGGAATGACACTTCTACAGAAAGGGATGGCCAAAGTGCTGTAGTCATATTTAAATGTGTACGTGTGTGTATATATATATATACACACACATACCATCTTCTTCTGAGATCCATAGTGGTGTATTTCATCATCAGGGCCAGCGTTACTCATGGAGCTATGCTCTGAGAAATAACTCATGCTTGAAGCTTTAAAGAGTTGGGAAAGCAAGAAGTACAGACATATCCACACGAGCCAGAAATGAATGAGTCAGCGTTTCTTGTCATCCCTATTTTTATTTCTTCTAGAAACGGTTCTCATCAGACCTGAGCTCCTCTGAACCGCCCACCAACGGCAGACTCATTCTCAGATACGGTTTCGTTTGTGAAATGGAACACTTTCTCCTCTGTTTCTAAACAGATTATCACAACTGGATCGAGGGCACGATGATCTGAAATTTAGATGCTTGTTTTCCCCCCTCCAGCTCCGTATCTGTTTGGCCAGGTTCTGATTTACATTTTGAGCACAAAGCGTGAGGATCTGTTTATTTTAGTGTCTAGACTGTGAAATTCTGATATTCTTTAAATGTATTCTTGTTAACATGCTTGTTCAGTTGCAGGCAAAGGTTTGGGCACCCGTGATAAAATGAGGTCTTGTTGACGTTCTGAGTGTGAATAAGTCGACACGTCCTCTAAAGAATACACTTCTGCATGTTTTAGGGTTGGGGGTGGGTGGTTGGGGAGGGAAAGGGATAGGGTTTGGGGGTGTTTGCGGAGGGATGGGGGTTTCTGCCGTTGGCTCGGGTGGGATAGTGGTTGGGGGTTAATTGGGGTGAGATGGGGTTGAT
>CM067497.1:20738092-20763301 GCA_034552555.1 Semaprochilodus insignis
CTTTGGTTCTGTGGATTCCATGTTTTATTTCATAAATAAGATTTGAACACATTGATGTCTTCACTTATCTGAGTTGAATGGCAAAATATAATACTCTGGGAAGGTAATGGCTTATATAGAAACAATTTAAGAAAAAAGGTTATTTATAAGTTATTTTAGAACCATATATATATATATATATATATATAATTATTTTATACCATATATATATATATATATATATATATATATTTTTTTTTTTTTTTTTTTTTTTTTTTCTTTATAGTGAATAATCATTTGATTATACGAAGCATTCAGATGCTTTAGTGCTATAGATTCTTTTACCTTGAAATTTCTTTATTTAAACATAATCATGTGGACCAGATCTAAAGACTCTGATAGGATGTATGGCTGACCTTGCAGATTCATGATAATAATAAAAGCTGTCCAGTTAAAACTGTAACAGCAGGATGCGGGACTACAATGCACAATGCACACCACAGATTCCCTTTCATTCCCGTCCTCCTAACGCAGGTGTATGCTGAACACAGTGGACGGCCCCACCGATGCTGTGGAGGACTACTTATGTGACCCAGAGGAGATGCCCGCAGGGACCCGGGAGAGCAGGCTGCCCTGCCCGGAGGACTGTGTCCTGTCCGACTGGAGTCCCTGGACACCGTGTGAGCTGGTAAGAATTAAACTCCACTTGCAATCCATCCTGTGGTGCCACAGCACAAAAAGCTCCTTCCATCTTTTTCATTTCCAGTTCAATCTGCCATTAAGTACAAGTTATTCATTTTTCATTTTCAAAAAGACATGTACTCAGCATAAAATTACCCAGAAGCTTTAATAACGAAATTTTAGTAATTTTTATACTTTTTTTCAGAATTTCTTTTTGGAAGATTGAAAAAACTCCAAAGTTGACGTTTGTTTGTGTATTTAGTTCCTGTTTTCTTTATAGACTAGATGCCCAGACTGTTTTTTGTTTCACCAAATTGTCTTTCACTTTCCCATTCCTTATGCAGATTATCTTCTGCCAAATCTCCTGAAAAATATCTCCTTAAATATGAATGCTCAACACTCTTGTTATCTGATGGTGTATTCGTCTTCTTCTTCTTCTTCTTCTTCTTCTTCTTCTTCTTCTTCTTATTGCTACACGTTTTTTGTTCACTAACTAGTCCCGCAGTTTTTAAGATATTGAGACTGTTCTGGAATGTTCAGAATGTTTGATCTGATGGCCAATGTTGTGATTGTATACCGCTTTTTGATCCGATGTACGTTTTTCTGAAAATTCAATTCGTTAAATTTCAAATTTAGGGGTGGAAAAGTACACGTCCATGTACTGTACTCGTGCTCGACTGACAGACACTCTTTGACATACACTCAGGGCAGACCCCCAAACACAAATTCAATGTTGGTCCAGCCTGCACACGTCTCTTTGTCTTTTTTTCGTCCCTCTCTACTCCCATTCATTTTTGGCATCTTCCCCAACCCTATTGTCTCCTTTAACCCACAGACACCAAACTGCATGTACTCACTCAGGGCAGATCCCCAAACTCTAATCCACAGCCATGTTGGCCCACACTCCTCTATGTGTCGGTTAGTCATCCCTTATTCCTCCCGCACACTCATATTCATTTTTAGCCCACATTAGCAACCGGCTAGCAACAAACATAAGCTGCGCTATCAGACTTCTCTGGTTTGTACTTAATGGCTGTTTTGACTGGAAATGAAGTACATGAAGGGTGGTCTATAACTTCCACACAGTACTGAAGGAGGTGTCGGGGTTGAGCCCAGATCTCCAAAAGTCCTTAATACCTAAAGCCACACTTTGTCCACGCTTTGGGCAGTCCTAATCTAAACTTAATAAGGAAGAAAGTACCAAATCAATAAGCAGCACTGATAAGGATAGTACTGTTAATTGAACCTCAGTGATATCCTATTAACAGCGGTGTAGCGCAGGGTGAAACCAGCAGCGACAGTTGGGACCATGTAGTGTTAAATTTAGCATCTGTCCAGTTGCAGCAGGTTCAGGTGACTCCAGGGTGATATACTTCAGAGAAGAAGAAAGAAGGGGAGATCAGGTTGAGGTATACACTACCAGTCAAACGTTTAGGCACACGTCTACTCACCCAGGTAAAGATGAAGTATATTGGAATGTACTAGAAATGTACTTTAATATGTACTTTATAAGTAAGTATCTCTAAATGAATCTAAGAAGTGTTTCAAAATAGTAGAGTTACATATAATTACTTCTATTTAAGTGTATATTTAATATCACTTATGATTATATTTAGCATACTAAGTACATAGTTAGTATATGAAAATAGCACACTTTCAGTACATTAATTATTCAAGTTCAAGGAAAGTAAACTAAGTACTCTTAAATTAAGTACTTCAGTGTACTTTATTTCTCCTGGGCATACTCGTACTCGTACTCATTCTTGTACTCATACTCATACTCGTACTCATAGAAGGTTCTCCTTATTTTTAGCTTAATGCTTTACTGTAGAATAAAAGTGAAGACATCAAGCTATAAAATAGTACTCATGGAATTATACAGTCCACCTTAAAAACCCTCCAGAATGGAGCTTTACAGGAGGAGGAACCAGCTTTCTTAACCTGCAGTGGAGGCTGGTAGAACAAGGTTTATTTCTAAGCAGGTTTGGAGCAATTCTATTGGTCTGTCCATCATGAATATTCACTAAACTGATAGGAGAACTAGAGCTTTTACACTGTGCAGGAAAAGAGATCAAAGTTTTTACACCACTAAATATATATTAGAGGTGGAGATATGGAGAAATATCATACTGTGGTACATCAAGAGTATATGTGGTATATCAGGATATGGACTGTTTCAGACTCTCATCAGTTGGAAGTGTTAAGTGTAAGAGTGTAGAGTCTTTAAAATCGCCAACAATATCCATTTAGATGGGTGCGCCCAAACTTTTGACTGGTAGTGTATTTCTTTTCCTTTTAGGAAGGTTTCAGGAACAACAGCTAATGCTAGGGAATGACATTGGCCCTGATTAGTGAGCAGGAATTAGACCAGCGGTAGCAAAATGTTCTCATGTGACGTCACTTCACATGACGCCATCATCTATTCTCAATCCTCTTAACCTCAATCAGGCATTGCTGCCCCTGCCAGGCTTGTGTTTTTTCCTGCTCCAGCGACAGAGACTAGCAAACAACCACAGCGCTACCAGAGGATATCTGCTAAAATATGTATCCAAGCTAGCTGCAGACCATCTGTGGCCCTCCAGACCCTGATCTTTGCAAAATTATCCATCAGTATAGCAAGAGAATCACTTAATCATTCAAAAACTAGACTAGAAATAAGTTAAATAGCCTTATAATAAGCGTATAACAATTTAAACATTAGAATTCTAAGATATGATTTATCGATGCAAGATGACGCCCACCGTGGCAGACATCTCTGCATGCTCCTTCCGTGGTTTTACACATATATGCATGCATATATACACAAATCATCCATAACACTAAACCAAAAAATATTTGGACATAGTATATAGACTGTAGTTCATCTGTTTCTCTGTATACTTTGTTATCCCCCTTGCGACCTGTTCTTTAATAGTCAGGACCCCCACAGGACCACCACGGAGCAGGTATTATGTGAGTGGTGGATGATTCCAGCGCTGCAGTGACACTGACGTGATGGTGGTGTGTTAGTGTGTGTTGTGCTGGTGTGAGTGGATCAGACACAGCAGTGCTGCTGGAGTGTTTAAACACTGTGTCCACTCACTGTCCACTCTATTAGACACTCCTACATTGCTGGTCCACCTTGTAGATGTACAGTCAGAGATGATAGCTAATCTGCTGCTGCACAGTGCAGTGTTGGTCATCCTCTAGTCCTTCACATGACACTGCCCACAGGACGTTGCCCACAGGACGCTGTTGCCTGGATAGTTTTGATTGGGGGACTATTCTGAGTCCAGCAGTGGCACTGAGGTGCTGTGTCTGATCCACTCACACCAGCACAACACACACTAACACACCACCACCACGTCAGTGTCACTGCAGTGCTGAGAATGATCCACCGCATAATACCTGCTCTGTGGTGGTCCTGTGGGGTTAATAAGAACAGGGTAATAAATTATGTGGTGTATGGATATATATATATATTTTGTACTTTATTGAGTACTTAGTATTTATACTGTAATTGTTAGTACTTGTAGTCTGGGAGGTGCAGAGTATATGTCCAGGAGGTGCATATGACAATAAAGGCTTGAATCTTGAATCTTGAATATGACTAGATATAAGATCGTTTGACTTGCCACGATATCAGTTTTTGCAGTGTGGTCAGTTTAATCCACTGACTTTGTGCAATGGTAAAGTAGTAGTAAAGGTAGTAACCTGGGTAATACCTGGACTTCAGAGGCCTGTAAAAGAAAGTGAAACTGATGAAACCTGATGCGTTTATTAAACATTCAAGATGCCGATACAGAAGGAAAGCGGATCCGTTGACAAGTAACACAGTCCTCATTTTTCTATTAGCCAGCGCAGATCAATAACCAACCTGTTCTGCCAAGAAAAAACCTTTACAGTGTTAGAGGCTGTGCTTCACCTCAGACCTCCAGACCATGAGCAGCTATGGACTCTGAGGTAAAAGCAGGCATTAGTGCTAAAGTCAGATTTGTAAATGCCGTAAGATTTTGTCAGCCCTCTCTGTGCAAACGGAAGCTCTACTAGACATACTTACTGCTACTGATCATTTGTTCATCGTGTTTCGAGTTTTAAAAAGGCAACATTATGTAACAATTTCACCTTAAAATAACAGCTTCCAAACCATTTTGATGGTACACGGACTAATAATAGTGAGAACAGCATCTTTGTCACTGCCATTCCGGGCCTGGAACGCCTGCTAAAGCGCTATGTAGCTCTGGAGGAACGGACACGAGACCTCTCATGAGAACTGCATTACGCTGTATGGTGCCACGTCGCACATCAACATCTATGGGTCTAGCTTTAAGATGAAGCTAACTCAGTATTCCCAGTATGGATATCATGGCAGAGGCTGTGAAGAGACGGAAGAAGGCATTGTCAGAGGAAGAGAGAGTGACCGAGCAAGGGACGAGCCAAATATAGATCTTCAGGAGAGTCAAAATCCGACAGCAGTGTTCATCCCCGCCAGTGTTATTCACGAAAGATTGAGGCTGGAGCCTTTTCCGTGTATCCCTGTCTCACTGAGTTTTGTAGTTTGTCCGGATGCCAAAATCCATATAACCTCAGTTCTGCCAGAAAGACACAAAAACAAAAGTGATGGAAAAAACGATTTTTAATCTTCTATACGGTGTTCAATTTGAAGGACGACAATTTTCAAGCAACTAAGGAGTCTTTTGGCATAGGCTCCGTCCTGGGCCAAGGTCTTGAAGCTTTCGGATCTTTGCAGATCCTGCTGGATATGGACGCCAGGGGTGGAGCCTACTCACTGGACAACAGTGGGGCAAACTGGTGGTGGCGGGGGGAGGAAGGGGGAGAACTTGAAACATCGGCTCCTGAAAGCGGCAAAACATGAGCCTAAGTTGAATCCTTTTAAAGACAGGTGGCGCATTGTGATTGGCCAGAGTAATGAATGAATGAGTGACGTAGCGCTGGAGTTGTGCTAAAGTTTAATTTCCATTTCAGGCTCACATGCAAAGAAATAATTTCATCTCATAAGTCTAGAAATTTTGAACCTGATGTAATAAGATCCAATAATGTTGCTCTAGCTTGTGAGTCCACATGGATCTTTTGATGTCTATTCTTTACTGGTGTTTCCATTTCTGTTCATGTGCAAGCATGTCTTGCAGACATATGGAGATCACATGATTTCAGTTGTTTACATATAGAAGTGACCGTTACAGAAGTGAAATCTGTAGCGTCAACATGCTTGCATGACTCGTGAAACGAGAGGAGCCACATAGCACGACAGTGGTGCAAAAGTGAACTACTCTCCACATTCCCAGGAGCACAAAATGCTGCTTTAAGACGAAGCTGACACTGGGAATAGGTCTGCATGGCCTTTGCAAAAAACTGGCATTGCAATTTTTTTTTCCTGTTATACACTCACCATCAAAAGAACAGCTGCACCCAGAAGGAGGTGTGGGATTGCAGTGCTATTGGGAAGGAAGATAAAGGTCACCAGGAACAACAAATTTAGACTGATATGGGTAATATTTATTTAGCTACACATACAGAAGTAGTGTCTCTCAGTATGGTGTCAGGCCGCTAACGCAACATGCCAGACGTCTCAGCATGGAGTTGTAGAGGTTCCTAATAGTGTCCTGCAATATTCCATCCCATGCAGCTTGAATATTCTCACACAGTTCCTGCAGATGTGGTAGGGGTGGAGGTGGAGTGACCCCAGACCTTCTGGACGTGTGACAACAAACCGTTCATCTTGGACTCGTCACTGAAGATCACCTGCTGCCATTCTGAGTCACTCCATGACAGTGTGGCACGACACCATTGCAGTATTTGGTGATGTTGACGTGGTGTTAAGAGCAGTCGTTGTAACGGTCTGCTTGCATGTAGTCTTGCGTGGTGCAGCCATCTGCCAGTGGTGCTGGCACTAACAGGAGGTCTCATGGAGGGCAACAGTGCTCGCTGAATGTCTGTAATTGTGGCTGTTGGGTCAGTCACCTACAGCGATAAGGCCCATCCTTGCTTACGTCATATGCGCAGCTGAGTGTGAAACTTGGATCATTTGCATGTCTCACAATGTCAAACCTACCCACCAAGTTTCATTCCTGTCGGTTGATTAGTTCTGGGTGCAGCTATTGTGCCTGTTGCCTTCCTTTGTACTAATAGAGATTTGATTTTTCACTGAGCTACAGAGTAGCTGCCATTTGGAGAGTTAAGTAAATTGAGGGATGATGCTAATTGCTAGCTCCTGGCTTGTGCTGGTTGTTAGCCATTAACAGTTAAGCTGCATATTCCACCTTCTTCCAGGGTGCCTTTAGAAAGCTCATGCTCCCGGTCCTTTTCCTCACCCCGAGATGTTATTAATCACATGCTATTCACTTTAAAGGCCTGGCATTACAGCCCCCCTGCAATCCGGCTCCGAGCGTGGAGTCTGCAGCCGACACCCCATGTGTTATTCATGACACGAAGCGGAGAACTTATTCCAGTGGCGTTTCCCTCTGGACTTGGCGCCGGGGCCAGCGGCCGGGCAAAGGCAAACATTAGCATTGCAGCAGCCCTGCTGTTCAGAGCCCTGGCCCTCAGCTCCTCTCTCCTGCTCTCTTCTTGCACTCTGTCATGCTCTCTCACTTGTTTCTCCTTTCCCTTTCCTCTTGCTGTCTCACTCTCGCACTTTCTCGCCCTCTCTCGCTTTCTCATCTGGGTTATGACGAGAGGGATCTTGTTATTTTCGGGCCTGTAAATGACTCCGCCGAGATCTGCTGGTCCGCTGGGGGGCCAAAAAAGCGGCGTGGAAAAATCAGAGTGACCCGTTTTGATGCTCTTACTCCGACAACACTCGTCTGGCTCTGGGATGAAGGAAAAGAGAGGCTTTTTTCCCCTTTTCTTTGATCTGCCACCACGTAACTCTTATCACCAGCTGCTAAGCACATTTAAACACTGCTCAGAAGTGGGCATATGCAGTGGCATGTGCAGGCCTGCTAATGAAGTCTGGGCATGTTGTCTGTGTGTGTGTGTGTGTGTGTGTGTGTGTGTGTGTGTGTGTGTGTGTGTGTGTTCTAAAGCCCTGTAGCGGTCGAGGTGATCGACAGAGGACAGCCTACGCTCTGCGGCTGCCCAAAGAGGGAAGAGAGTGCCCCAAAAGCATGGAGACGGAGCCCTGCCTGCTCAACAGGAATTGCTACCATTACAGCTACAACATCACAGGTACCCACAATGCTGCGGCACTAAAGAAGCAGTGCAGCCAGAGCCGCTGAATCCTAAAATAATGTGATTAATCACAATTAACATCGCAAAACAGTTTGATTAATCATGATTAACTGCGTACAGCAATGTGATGAATCGTGATTAACTACCCAAATATTCAGATCAACTGTGATTACCTTCCCAAAACGATGTGATTAATCATGATTAGCTTCTCCAAATAATGTGGTTTACTGTGATTAACCACACAAAACAGTGTGATTAATCGTGATTAACGACATAAATGTTGTGATTAATTGTGATTACCTTCACAAAAATGACATGATTAATTGTGATTAACTTCAAAATAATGTGGTTTACTGTGACTAACCACACAAAACAATGTGATTAATCATGATTTACTACACAGAAATAAAAGGTTTAATCATGATTAACTTTACGAGATATTGTAATCAACCGTGATTAACTACACAAAACAGTCTGATTAATCAGGATTAACTACACAAATAATGTGATTAATTGATTAATTTCACGAAATGCTGTGATTACTCGTGATTAACTTCACAAATGAATGTGATTCCTCTCGATTAACTACACAAAGCAGTTTATTAAACCGTTAATTTAGTAAACCGTTGCTAAGATTTGTATTTGTTGTTAGCCATATAGTTTTTGCTCAAACTTTCCCCCATCATTATTTAGAAAACAAAAAGAAAGAAAATAAATAAATAAGTAAATGTAAATGTGAGCCTAAGCCTGATTAACCATGAAACAATAACGTGATTTATTGTGATTAACGTCACATAATAAAGTGGTTGTGATAAACTAAACAAAAATATTCTGATTAATCATGATTAACTTTACCAATCGATTAATATGATTAACTACAAAAACCCCAATGTGGTTAATAGTGATTACACATACTAATGTGATTAATTGTGATTAACTTCACATAATGGCATGATAAATCGTGATTAACAACACAAAACAATTCAACTGGTGGTGATGACACCAACTAATGTGATTAATTGTGATGACACACACTAATGTGATTAATCGTGATTAGCTTCACAAAATAATGTGATTGTGATTGACTGAACTAAATTAATGTGCTAATCATGACTGATTTCACGAACGAATGTGATCAATCTCGATTAACACAAAACAATGTGATTAATTGTGATGGTACAAAGGAATGCGATTAATTGTGATTAACTTCACAAAATAAGGTGATGAGTCTCGATTAACTTTGTAAAGTGATGTGATTAATTCTGAGTGACCACACAAAATAAAGTGATTCACCTCGATTAATCGTTTTAGACGTGGAATGAATATGCGGCCGTTTAACACAGCAGTTCAGCAGTCCTCTAAGGGTCTCAGTCTTTCTCTTTGGTCATCCTGTTGTTCTTGTCCCAGAGGCACATGGCCACACTGTGAGCATTATGCCTGAGATCATTACAGGAAAAGCCTTTTAGTGTTCCCTGTCTTCCCTAGAGAGACACGGAGCAAAGATTCACTGAATAATAGAAATCAAATTCCAGCCATTCCCGTCCCTGTAATGGATTTATGGTGTTGTTGGCCCTCTGTAGGTAAATGTGACTGATCACCAGTATGGCTGTAGGAACGAGGGTTACTGATAAAGCGCCTTATTCGTTATGACGTTTATGAGGTTGGAACAAATGGTGGAGTAGGAGTTTATCGTTCGTGTGTTGCAGCTGGTCTTGCATTTTTGATGATATCCCTCGGGAGTGTGGTCACTGCTTGGTACATTTGTGTTTTCCCAGATTGGAGCACATGTCAGTTAAGTGCCAACGCTGTGTGTGGAATCGGCCTGAAGACTCGCATGTTAGACTGTGTGAGAAGCGACGGCAAGTCTGTGGACCTGAAGTTCTGCGAGGAGGTTTGTGGATAGCCTATCAATGATAATGAACATGTTTTAAAAGAATGCTGCCCTTAATCGGTTTCTGGTCTACACAGCCCTTAAGTACCATTGAGCTCATAATCCATTTGTGTGAGGAAAAGAGAAGTCAAAACACATGGAAAAAACAGGAGCTGCAGAGAAAATATGACTCCTGGCACCCACCCTGGTAGACCCACCATCACTGTCCCCTTCAACTGAGAGTGAGAGGAGNAGAGAAAATATGACTCCTGGCACCCACCCTGGTAGACCCACCATCACTGTCCCCTTCAACTGAGAGAGAGAGGAGAACATCAAGCTCAGCTCTTGCTTCCGATCTGAGAACATCCACAGCTGTTTCTGTCCATCCTTCTTCCACTGTGACAAGACAACTCAACGCTATGGAGGTCTGAAAGGAGGTGTAACTGTACAAGAAGCTCCTCACTGAGAAAAGGAGACAGACACACCAAACAAAGAAGCTGCTGGTGTTCTCAGAACAATGGACTGACCACCCCTTAGTCCAGAACCTCAACATCACTGAATGTGTTTGGGCTTATTTGGATGGTGAGAAGCAGAAAACTAGCTAAACCAGCTTCTAAGACTGAACTTTGGAGGTGTGTCTGCAGGTTTCTTAGAGGAACTGAAAGTGAGTCTCCTGGAAGGAATAGAAGCTGTAATGAAGCCAAAGAGTGGACACACTAAACACTGAAATATCACATTTGCTGAAATAATTGGACAGCTCGTACTTAATGGCCATTTTGATTGGAAATGAAATGAGGGATGGTTGTAATAACAATAATAATAATGATTATTTGATAAATACACTACTAGTCAGAAGTTTGGGCACACCCAACTAAGTGGATGTTGTTGGTGATCGTAAAGACTCTACAGACTTAGACTTAACAGTTCCAACCAATGAGATGTCTGAAACAGTACATATCCTGATATACCACATAGGGTCACTGTCCAAAGAAAAACATGTACAGGTATCTCCAAAATGGCAACTTTACAGGAGAGGGCAAAAACCTCACTTAGTTCTAATGAAATTTTCATAAAGTGTAAACAGCAACTTCTCTGCTCAGACGATGCATAACAGTAAAAATTGCCCCAAAAAAGTTTTTCTTTAGACAGTGATGATATACTCATGCTGTATCACAATATTATATCGCAATCATGTCGCCACCTCTAATTTATATTTTGTCGCACAAAAAAACTTTTCTCTCTATTTTATTTTAACACAGCTTAAAAGCTCTAGTTACAATAGCATTGGTCCAAATCTCATTATCAGCCTCCACTGCAGGTTAGGAAAGCTGTTTTATCCTCCTGTAAAGGTCCATTTTAAGGTGGACTGTGTAATTCCCTGAGGGCTATTTTGTAGTTTGATGTCTTCACTTTTATTCTCCAGTAAAGCATTAAGATAAACATAAGGAGAACCTTCTATGAGTAGCCGCATCTAAACTTTTGACTGGTAGTGTATATTAATAATGTTCTAATTTTTTCGCCTTCTTTCTGATTCTTATTACTGCATTGCAGCCCAAAGAAAGTCAGGAACCACAATGAACCCATCACAGATATAGATTGCACTGGGAAACGTCCCCACTTTCAGCCGTCTGCCAATAGCTGGTGAATTGCCATCACCTTCACTTTTGTTGATATGGCGTCGTGATGAGGCAGTCTTTAAAAAGAGAGAGAGAGAGAGAGGCTATTTTCAGGCCTGTTAAATTGGTGGGTTAATGTGGTCTGGGTGACAGGGCTGGTGGAAGATCAGTCGAAGGCGGAAAAGTCACTTTAATTGGACCCCGTGGGTGATGGAGGAAAATTCGCAGCTTTGGCTGCGTTTTAGCCCCATAACCCAGTTTCTCCAGCCAGCGGTATGACGAGTTTTCTCAAATGTTGGCTGGAGATCTGTGGCTGGAGCCGAGACTCCTCGGGGAACGAGAGAAACTGACTCTAATGCTGTACTTTAGAAAGTGAGGCATGTTCAGTTGGCCGGTGTTGATGCAAAGTTGTGTGGTTGTTTCTAGCTGGGTTTGGAGAGGAAGTGGCAGATGAACGCTTCCTGTACAGTGGAATGCCCAGTGAACTGCCAGCTCTCGGAGTGGTCGGCATGGACAGAGTGCTCCCAGACCTGCGGCCTGGAAGGTGAGGACAAAATAAAGGTGTTTATAGGAATAGTTTGTGTATAGGTGCAAAAATCCAATTTGCACAATTTTTACTTCAGCGCAAACACAAGTCAGTCAGCCGAGACCCTTTTGGTATCTGAAATTTGCTGCTTTGGTTTTGCATGATACCACTTCCTGATTCCAGCACCTGCCAATACCAATACAGATCAGATATTTCTTTATTGAAAATGGCTAGGCTTTAAAATAAGATCATTTACTTGAAGCACCTTCCTTGAGATGGGAATCAGACACTCTACATCTCCACAGGAAAACAGCAGCATCACACAGCGAATAAAATTACAGGGTGGATGTGTTACATATCCGATCTGGGCTTTTATGCTGATACTGAGACCCATCATTACTGATATGCCAGCTGTATGCAAACTGCGTGCCTAAATCCAGTATCAGAGCTTATTAGACTCTAAGACTGTAATACGTCATGTGGCCCTTTAAAAATTGGCTCATCTAAACAGCTGACTGAATTATTTAGTTGTTAAAGACACTAAGCAAGGGAACACTACAAGGATAGAAATGGAAGTTAAGGAGCAACGTGGAAGAAGAAATTGGGAAGATTCAATAAATCCTCTGTTAGAACTGCTAACCTTGTCAGTTATGCAAAGCAAAACCCCCACAACACTGCTTAGCACAAGAGTAGCGATCCATGGGCACTCCTTGGAATGTTGTTGGACAAATGCCATGTATATCACAAATATTAAGAGAC
The DNA here is from genome assembly GCA_034552555.1 of Semaprochilodus insignis. NCBI lineage: Eukaryota > Metazoa > Chordata > Actinopteri > Characiformes > Prochilodontidae > Semaprochilodus > Semaprochilodus insignis. Next base: position 20,750,694 of record CM067497.1, read on the forward strand.
ATTAAAATGTGTGCCCTACACAACTACACCTAGAACATCCACTTATGCCAGACGGGTTATGAAACAATCTAAATAAACAACTCTTTGGCTATAACCTCCAAAAGTTAGTTTAGAGAAAAACGCAGGTGCATTTGATCAAAAGTACAGCTTGCCAACTGTAAAGCCTTAGGGTGGATCTACCATGCTTTGGGGTGGTGTGGCAACCAGTGGCACAGGAAATGTTGCAGGGACAGAAGGAAGAAAGAATTCTAGTGAATATCACGAAAATCCCGAAGCGTATGTCCCACAGTAAACTTGAGTTGATCACAGCCAGAGTATCTAAACCTAAAGTAACTGGGAAATGAGTTAACCGTGTCTGTCTTAGTCAGATGATTGAGTAAGCTGAATATGCTTCGTTAGACAGACCTCAAATTGCCGACTTCTTGTTTGACAACTACAAGCCAAAACAAACGGTGTAACACCTTTGAGCTTAATATTTAAGCTTTTTCTCTATTTTTGTTCTCCATTTCACAGCTTCAGATATGCATGTTCTTTTATGAGACATGATTTTTTTTCCCTCTCTCCGGCATCTTACACACTAGAGTTTTTTTGCCAAACTCGGGTCCATTTGATGTGCAAGTCTGGTACATTTGGTCACGTGTTTTCAAGCCTGGGGTTTGTGCAGAGAACCAGTTAGTCCTCCTGAAATAGATGGTCTGGGGTTTGCTCCCAGCGAGCTCTGCTGCAGTCCACTGCGTGTGTGGAACATATCCGCTCCCTGTGTCACATATGGGAATGTGTGATTGGGGCATTACGCAAATGATTCACTCTGGATGGAATTCTTGTGAGTGAAAGCAAACAAGCGATATTGAGCTTCCCCAAGCAACCGCAGAATCGGTCCCAGGTGCAGACTCAAGCATTAGGACAGGTTTGAAAATGCCCTTAGACAACACAATGGTACAGTAATGACCTACAATTTGTTTGTGTGGGGAGGCTGTTGGGGGCTTTAAGCAGCTGCTAGAGCCGGGCCCCGTGAGCAGACCACACAAAACGTGACCCTGAGTTTTCGGCCCAGAGTGAAAGCTACAGTACTCTGGCTGCTGTCTTTGCAAGGCAAACGGAACGTTTTTGGCACAGATGAGGCTTGCAGACTTGTTCGCATTAGCAATTCTGTCCCTCTTGCGTATATGAGGGGAGGACGTGAAGCTGTTTGTCCCGTCTGCGTGGTGATACGGCTGAGCGGCGCAAAACAAAGGCTCAGAGCCGTCAGGAAGACGGAGGGAGCAGGGGATGAGTGTGCGCTTTTTAAGTGGGTGCGTTAATCCTGTGTATCACTCTCTCCCTGACCGAGGAAAAGCAGGCATAATGAATACAAATGCACCCAGGCAGAGAGGGAGACTGACAGGCTGCTGGGGGAGTCGGAAGGCAGGAGAGGAGATGAAGGGAAAGAGCGGGAGAGAGATAGAGAGAGGGAGAAGCCAGACAGACATAGAAAGAGATGGTAAGAGAATGTATTGTGCGGAGTGCGAATGCTGGTAGGACGTACCTTATCTAACTCCTCCTCGCCCGAGTTGGGGGTTGGAGAATGGGTGCGAGCAGAAGTGTGTTTCTGGAGATATGCTCGAGTGCGTAGGCTCTGCATTGTGCATCTGGTAGCAACACATCTGCATCTTGGATGTATTAGCACTATAAGACGCAAATCCTCCTGCGGGATTGCAGCTATTAATGTAAAGGAGGAGTTTAGTGACGAATCTAATTTGCACAATTTCCTGCTTACCTGAAATGTAGTGTCTCACTCAAAAAGTGTTTGGTGTTCGAATTGGAGTCATCACTCAGGGCCCCATGCTCCCAGAATCCTAGGCCTTGTTTACAGTGCCAAACTAGTGCAAGTGGCAGATCAGGATTTTGTCCAATTGATTTTTCATAGTCTGCTCAGCAAAAAACTGGCTGGTATAGTGTCATGGGTAACACCTCTGCCTCCCATGCTGTGGAATGGAGCTCAGTCCCCTACCTGGGCAAGCACCCTACACTATCCCAATAACAGTCCCTGGGCAAGACTCCTAATTCTACCTTCAGCCTACCTGTGTAAGAAGTGACCAAACTGTAAGTCACTCTGGATAAGAGCATCTGGCCAATACCGTACATGTGAATGAAAGGTTTGGAAGTGGTTTGAAATGCAGTTTCAGATTTGTACAGGTGCATCTCAGTCTGGATGCTCAGTGTCTTTTGCATCACCCGCGACGTGACAGATAATGGCGATGTCAAATCCAGGGAGACGGAAGTGCTGGCATTTGCTAATCAGTGCTGTGTCGTTACCACATCAAGGTTGGTGATGTCTGGACACACAAATCCGATCTGATCACTTACAAACAATGAAATGGTTATGAGTCACTTCATGACAGTCTGGCACGACACCTTTGCAGTCTTTGGTGACGTTGACGTGGTGTTAGGGGCAGTCATGGTGACGGTCTGCGTGCATGTTGTCCTGCATCGTGCAGCCGTCTGCCAATGGTGCTGGCACTAACAAGATGACTCATGGAGGACATCACTGCTCGCTGAATGTCTGCAATGGTGGCTGTTGGGTCAGTCAGATACAGCAATAAGCCCCGTCCTTGCTTACATCACGCGAATGGTCAAGCGTGAAATGATGTGAACATGATGTCAAAGCTACCCACCAACTTTCATTCCTGTCGGTTGATTCCTTCTGGGTGCAGCTATTTGTGCTAACTGCTATTTTGACGATGAGTGTATTAGTAATTCAAGGTAGTTACAGGTGCACTACATGGACAAAATTATTGGGACATCTACAGGAGCTTTTATGACATCCCTTGCTAAATCCTTAGACATTATTACGGAGGTGGTCCTCCTTTCCAACAACAACAGCTTCCACTGTTCTGGGAAGGCTTTCTACAAGATCTTGATGCTAAGGTTGATGATGTCTGGAAACGCAAGTCTGATCTGATCACTTGCAAGCAATGGTACGGACAGTCGTCTCAAAATATTTGCCTGCAGTCAGAATGTAACCTTAAAAAAAAAAAAAAAACACATTTTGAAAGAAAACAAAGTAAACACTCTCTCCTCTTTTAAGCTGCTTATCCTTCTGGGATGTGGGGGGTACTGGAACCTGTCCCAGCACTCACTGGGCGGAAAACAAAAAACAGCCTGGACAGGCCAACAGTCCATCACAGGGCAGACATACACAAACATACACATGTGAATTAAACACTTTTTTAAATGTACACTCGCCATCAACAGAACAGTTGCCCAAATAGCTACACCCAGAAGGAATGAAACTTGGTGGGTACGTTTGACATCACGAGACATGCCAATGATTCACCCTCGGCTGTGCATGTGACATAAGCAAGGATGGGCCTTATCGCTGTACCTGACTGACCCTACAACCAAGATTGGATGCCCTCCACGAGCCAGCACCATAGGCAGACGTCTGTACAACTACATGCACGCAGACTGTTACGACGACTGCTCTTAACACCACGTCAACGTCGCCAAAGACTGCAGTGGTGTCGCATGCTGCGTGGATGGCCTGACACCATTGAATGAAGCTTATATTCCTTATAATCCTGTGATTGAAAAGCTGGTCTTTCTACATGTACCTGCAGTGTCCTGAAAAGGAGGCAAAACAGCATGAACAACACAAACGCTAGAGATAAGATAACGTGTTCATACGCAGTAAACACAATTTTTTTCCTCTTTCATGCAATTCCTTTAATTATGTGAGGAGCTGTTACATATTCAGCTGCTGGAAACGCTGTCTCATCTCCCTTTCTCTCTACACCAGCGGCTTTTCAACATCTCAGCTCCCCCTCTCTCACACGCACGCACAAAACCTGATGGGAGAAGAAGATACAAAAATAGAGAACGGCTCTCTCTTTTTGCTGTTAGAGGTTTATTGTAATCTCCAAGCTACACTGAACTGTTCTGTATGTTTCCAGTTCTACATAATTCCATTACATAACATTACATAAGCAGGTATAACTAGGTGGGGGAAGTTTGTGAACGAACTTTAAATTGGCTAGACGGAGCCAGCTTCCACAGAGGAGTGCTTCCAACCTTAAAGCAGTTGTAGAACCGCGTTGATTGATTTTGATACCAGATAATATAGTAATACACTCATCATCAAAAGAATAGCTGCACCCAGAAGGAAGTGTGGGATTGCAGTGCTATTGGGAAGGAAGATAAAGATTACCAGGATCAATAAATGATGATAAATTTAGACTGATATGATCAATATTTACTGAGCTACACATACAGAAGTAGTGTCTCTCAGTATGGCATTGGGCTGCCATGTTTGCCGATGCAACATGCCAGACTTCACAGCATGGAGTTGTAGAGGTTCCTAATGGTGTCCTGTGATAATCCATCCCATGCAGCTTGAATATCCTCACACAGTTCCTGCAGATTGTGAGGTAGGGGTGGAGGTGGAGTAGCACCAGGCCTTCTGGACGTATGACGCGTGACAACAAATCGTTCATCTTGGTGCTGACCACGGTGCCTCCACACACGGATTTATTGGTCGTCTCCACCAAGCCAAAAGCTGGACTCGTCACTGAAGATGACCCGCTGCCATTCTGAGTCACCCCATGACAGTCTGGCACAACACCATTGCAGTCTTTGGCGATGTTGGCGCGGTGTTAAGGGCAGTCATTGTGGCGGCCTGGCAATGGTGCTGTACTAACAGGATGACTCATGGAGGGCATCACTGCTCTCTGAAAGTCCGCAATTGTGGCTGTTGGTCAGTCACCTACAGCGATAAGACCCATTCTTGCCTACGTTATATGTGCGGCCATTAGCATGTCTCACAATGTCAAATCTACCCACCAAGTTTCATTCCTGTGGGTTGATTCCTTCTGGGTGTGGCTATTTGTGCAACTATTCATTTGATGATGACTGTATTAAAGGAGGCAATACGGCAAAAATATAATATTGTTATATATCAAGAGTATATGTGGTATAGCAGGATAATTCCAGGTTGTTCCAGGTACACTATAAGGAAAAAAGTATTGGGACACCTACGGAGATTTTATGGCAACAAATTCTTAATCAATAGATTTTGGAAGGTGTCTGTGGGAACATTTCCCCTTTTTTTTAAAAGAGCATTTGTGAGGTCAGACACTGATTCTGGATGAGTGGGCCTGGCTCGCAATCTCTGTTCTAGTTCATCCAACATGGGATTGATGTTAGGGATCTGTCCAAGCTAGTCAGGCTAGTTTTTTTTTTCCTTTACAGTCGCCACAGTGCAGTCAGGCAGGTGACGTTCTAATGGTTTTTACCAAACCCAGACTCGTCCATCAGACTGCCAGATGGAGAAGCGTGATTTGTCACTCCACAGTACACATTGAATATATAGATAGAATGGGTCCATATAGTGTTCTGTAGAGTGTTCTGTAGAACACTATATGGTCCCATTCTATCTGTATATTCAATGTGACTTTTGTATACTGTATACTCAATGTGATATTTGCTGCTCATCACCTGTATATCACCTGTATACATCCTGTACTGACTGCCAACATCACTTAACTCATGCAATCTGACTCCCTACTCCCACTGTGCAATATCTTCAAAATATCTTCAAAATATGTGCAATAACACATATACATTTGTATAGTTTCTTATTGTATTTTACCTACAATAGAGATTTAATTTATTTTCTGTAGTTTCTTATTTTGTAACTTGCACTTTTGTCTACCTCTTCTTCTGTATCTGTTCTGCTGCTATTCTCCTTTTTTAATGATGCAAATTTCCCCATGTGGGATAATAAAAGGCTATCTTATCTTATCTTAACACGTTCCCAGTGCTCCAGAGTCCAGTGGCGACACTTTTTACACCACTACATCCGACACTCGCCTTTGCGCTTGGTGATGTAGGTTTGCATGCAGCTGCTTGACCTTAGAAACCCATGCCATGAAGCTCCCAGCGCACAGTTTTTGTGCTGATGTTAATACCGGAGGAGGTTTGGAACAGAGCACTGGAGACTTCTATGCACTATGCGCTTCAGCACTTGGGGCCCCCGCTTTATAACTTTCTGAGTTGCTGTGGTTCCAACACGCTTTCACTTTTCAATAACATCAGTCATAGCCACACACAGTCAAAGAGAGAATTTTCACAGACTGACTTGTTTCAATGGTGGCAGCCTGTCACCGTACCACTCTGGAATTCAGTGAGCTCTTTAGAACGACCCGTTCTTTCACTAATGTTCATAAAGGCAGGCTACATGGCTGGGTGCTTGATTTTATAAACTTGTGGCAATATTAAGAGGTGTGTCCCAATATTTTTGTCCATATAGTATAGTTAAGCCAGTGTAGCTTGGTAGTTGCTTAGGTGTTGCTAGGCCATTTCCACAGTATCCCATGTGGTTGCTAATGTGTTGTTGGGCTAATGTGTTGTTGGAAAGGTGCTCCTATGCCATCGCATACCAGCAAACCAGCATCGAAAACACAACAGGATGCTGGTTTTGATAGTGAACAGGATTTTCTGTCTGGGTTTATCAGAAACAAACCTCATGATCAGCATTAAATATTCATATAGAACTCATGTAAATGAAGTGGCTGTATTAGTGTTGTAGACATCACAACCCCTGTTTCCTTTCCCCATGACTTTGTTAATATTTCAACGAGTTCCCCTTTAAGCTCCCACAAGATTGTATACCTGACATAACTCACTTTCTTCCAGGATCTTCCAGAATCCTTCCAGGATTCACTTTCCTGTTAACTGGCTCAGCCGACGCAAAAAATCACCTCCTACAGGATTTAAAGTAAAGCCAACAAGCCGGAGAGAAATCACCACCAACACAAGCGGCATTATGTGTTTCTCTCAGCTAAGCACGTTAGACAGAAATCACCACTCATACTTAACCAGATGACTGGAGGCAGCATTCTACCCAAACTGCAAAGCATGCATATGTGCCAGGGTGTTCCAATCATGGCTGTTTATACAGTGCCAAGTACATTACAGATGTTGTCCCAGAGCAGCATTGCAGAAGTGAACAGTGTACAGTACCAGTCACAAGTTTAGACACACCCAACTAAATGGATGTTGTTGGTGATCTTAAATCTCCAAATGATGAGATGTCTGAAGCAATACATATCCTGATATTCCACATGTACTCTTGATGTACCACAGTATTGGATTTCTGCCATATCTCCACCTCTAATATACACTCATCATCAAAGGTCTAGTTGCACAAATAGCTGCACCCAGAAGGAATCAACTGACAAGAATGAAACCTGGTGGGTAGGTTTGAGACCATGAGACATCTTAATGATTCACGCTCGGCTGCGCATGTGACATAAGCAAAGACGGGCCTTATCTCTATACCTGACTGACACAACAGCCACGATTCAGCGACCAGTGATGTCCTCCATGAGTCGTCCTGTTAGTGCCAGCACCATTGGAAGATGGCTGCACAACACAGGACTACATGTATGCAGACCGTTACAACGACTGGCCTTAACACCACATCAACGTCACCAATGACTGCAATGGTGTCGTGTCAGACTGTCATGCAGTCACTCAAAATGGCTGCGGGTCATCTTCAGTGACGAGTCCTTGGTGTAGACGACCAATAAATCTGTGTGTGGAGGCACCGTGGTCAGCACCAAGATGAACAGTTTGTTGTCACACATCACACGTCCAGAAGGCCTGGTGCTACTCCACCTCCACCCCTACCGCACAATCTGCAGGAACTGTGTGCTGTGTGCTGTGTGTTGCGTTAGCAAGCATGGCGGCCCATCGCCATACTGAGAGGCACCCTTCTGGGTGCAGCTATACTTTTGATGATGAGCGTATATTTTTTTGCTCTGTCTTTTTCTGCACAGTGTAAAAGCTCTAGTTCTCCTTTCAGTTTAGTGAATATTCATGATGGACCGACCAATAGAATTGGTCCAAAATTGCTTAGAAATAAACCTTGTTCTGTCAGCCTCCACTGCAGGTTAAGAAAACTGTTTGATCCTCCTGTAAAGTTCCATTCTGGAGGTTTTTAAGGTGGACTGTATAATTCCATGAGTGCTGTTTTATAGTTTTCTTTATTTTATTTCTTAGCCGCGTCTAGACTTCTGACTGGTACGGTACTTTCAAACATTTCACTTTTCAAACATTTTTGGGGAGTATGAACAGTGGTTTGGGTTTGGGTTTGTGCTGTGCAGGGTGGGGTGTGCGGTGCTTACTAAACAGAAGTCCTAATCACAGCATTGTTTGTTCTAAGACCCCCCACTGACTGTGATTAGGCTCAATCACCACGCTGGTCATAATGAGACCGCCCCCTGACTGCTGTTTGTTTGGATTGTCCTAGTTGACCAGACCAGAGCATGTGAGCGGTGCGGAGCGGGAGCAGAGTGTCATAATTTTGATCTAAGGCTGCTCCAGTGTCATTCCATCCTTCAAGCCAAAGTGTCCTGCCATTGTGTGACATATGTGATGAGTACACAGCAGTTTAGCAGACCTACATACTGGAAGTTCTTACAGATCGCAGTGACGCTGTAGTCAGTGTTGCGTTGTCTTAAAAGCATGTGCGTTTGTTTACCATCTGCAGTTTTTCCAGCTTGTGATTGGACATCGCCCTAATCTTAAAGCTGCTGCTTTCACGCTGAATGCGGTAAATTCACCACTGCACTTTCAAGCACATGATTTTGGAAGGGATGCACCACGCAGGCGGAGATCAATGGCAAGCGCAACAGAAAATGAAGCTTGCAGCGGCAGACATAGAAAGTCATATGAAGTTCAAATGTTTTCAACCTTTGCCCAACACTCTTCAGTCGAGTTTTGGTGCAGCCAATAGGACAGCAATGGGCTTGTCAGGCAGTTAATGTTGCTTCCTGGTTGGCTAGCTTTATTGAAGAGTGCCACCTACTTTGGCATCCAGCCCGTGAAATCAGCTTACCGCAGACACGAGTGGTGAGGGCAGCACATACCGCGTTCAGCTGGTGTTGCACAGAAAGTTTATGCTAGTTCTTTGTTTAATATTAACCATAAATTTCATAATCAGGAGCGAATGCGGAGTTGGAGTGCAGTGATTACAGAAACGCTTTGAACAAGGAGTGGAAATGTTTGTCACTCCACTTCACTCGCATCCTCTTGACTAGACTGCAGTAAACAGACCGGAATATCATCATCCACATTTCCAGTTTCCTCCCAGCTAGAAATGATTTGTTCTAAACATGCTCTGAGAATATGCAATGCATTGATCCATTAATGCTGTCAGAGGGACGTTTTCTTTTGGTTCCCCGGCTGTTCTTTCTAAAGGCAGGAGAACGCTATCTAAGAACATCCTGTCTCATCTCAGGTCTCAGTAACATCCATAAAACATCTTCTGAACGTTGTACTGAGAATGTTCTTCTTCTGTTATCGTGTACAATAATCGGTGGCCCTGACAGCATCCTCAAAACATCCCCTGAACGTTGCAGTTTAACCTCACAGGAACATTGTCTGATGTTATAAACATCTTTAAAATGTTATTTGAACATCAGTTTAAAACATTTCCTTTAAAACTTTATTAGAACTTTCATGTAACGTTAGCCAAAGTTCTGGGAACGTTCCCTGCTACCTGGGAATGCTGATGTCTGTTGGCACCTCTATGGGATTCTAGTAGCATGTTAGCACTAAGCTAATGGTGATTTTTTTTTTTGGATGTTCTAGATAAACATCCACATTTGAAGAATCTAAAAAAATAGACGCCCCATTTTTTATTTGAGGCGTGTAACTGACAAATGTACAGGTACATGAACATATTTTAGCCAGCGTGGAGACATTTCTTGCACTGAAAGAGACTAGTACATTATGGAAGTCCTCAATTTGAAAAGATGAAAAGGCTGAAAAAATCCTTTGGGCCACGCTAGACGTAGCAGTTAGGTACCATTAGTAAGTACCATTGTTGGTTGGCACAGTGGTTGATATAGCACATTGCATTAGTTGTCAAGCCTCTCCCTTTAGCACACCTGTAGTGCATATTCTGGTGTTTTTCCTGTCATCAGCTCATTAACAAGCCCTTCCTTCCTGAGCCGAAGTGTGAATGCTGGTGCGACTTACAGGGCGTCCTTGGGGGCCTGGGACCCCCCTGATTAACCTCTTGGACCTCATAACCTTATGATGTTACGTATAAGGCAAAGCTCTCTCTGTTTACCGGTCAGTATCCATCCCCACTCTCCCCTTAAACTCACAAGCTGTGTATAATGACCGGATTAATGAGATACTTGAGAGGTGGAGGAACTAAGAGGAGCCAGCTGAGGTGGTTCAGGCATCTGATTAGGATGCCAGGCATGCCCAACTGGGACAAGACCCAGAGGTCGTGCCGGGACCCACGGGAGGGATTCTATCTCCAGGTTGGCCTGGGAATGACTCGGGATCTCCCCTGTCTGGGCTTCTCTTTTTTCCTACTGCAACCACAACCCTTGAAGGATTAAGTGGTATAGGAAGAGCTTGAAGGAGAAGGTGAATTGGAAGAGTGCATTGCCAGACTAGAAAAGAGCATTTCCAGAAGAACTGTAAATCCAAACTTTGTTGTAAAACTAAATTTTGTTGCCATTAAAGCATCAATATAGAGTAGCCAGGCAACTTCAGATCCCCAAATGTCAGAGAGTATTTCACACACTGCTCCACAGGACAGAACCCTGTGGCCCGGTTAATACTAATGCCCAATATGTGGTAGGGCTGCAATATATCATTACATACGCCTTGCTGACGCATGCATCAGTGTAGATGGTACTGTATCTAGATGGCATCAAATGCTGTGACGGCAGTTTTGAAAAAGAAGCATTGCCTATGGTGCTATACTAGAGTACTACACTAGTATGTACTCCATACTGTATACGCCCCCTGTATGTGGTATAGTAACAAGTTCTGACCTACAGTGTAGTATACTAATATAGTCACATGACCAGTTACCTCACATTTACCTCAGAGCTGTTATTACTATATCCACTGTTTAGAGCTAGCTGCTGCTGACGCTGCTCAGTTCACCTGATATACGTTTAGCGTAGCTGTTAGCTACTCTCGGCTATTTCACTCTAAAACTGATCCTCTAAAGCGAGTTCATCTTTTATTAATCTTCAGACCTGTATATTTTAACTTTCTGAGGCTCATTCTGATGAAAACACACCCAACTACAATCACTACACCCACATTCATACTCAGAGTTGGCTGCATTTTGCTCCCCAGTGTTACCCGCCGCCATTTTCTTTGGCTGAAGCAGGCTGAGAGCTGGTGAGGCCTTGAAGATAGCTCCCCCTGTACACTAGAACATCTGACTGGAGTAGTACACCATCCGGGTATCTCCAGTGCACTACAGATTTACAGTTTGGTCACATACTGCATACTACATACTACTTTTAGGCAGATTTAGCAGGTGAGTAGTATGTAGTATGCCATTTTGAATACAGCCATCATTTGGGTTTTCGGGTGAAACTTGACACAACTCGAGGTTACGATCTATAATGCAGCTATATTTATAATTTGCTGAAAACAGTTAAACACAATGAGAAGAAGCTCAGCTTCACCAGCGCTAACAGCTAAAAAACAGCCTCCTGCTCTACTCTGGAAACCCCACCACACCACCTGTATTCAGGCTCTTCAACATAAAAGTCCTTGCACATAAAAACTATGCAGTGTGGCAAGGCCACTGTGACATTGCTGCCTAGCTTACTGCTAAGAGGGGCTAGTAGGTGAGCACTGTGGCATCCCCCCACCTCCACATGCCCACATATGCCACCCCGCCCACAGAGGAGAAGCTTTGAATAATTGCTGTTGATTTCTGCAGAAAGCTATGGAGCCCAGGAATGATATTTGTCTCAGCGCTAAAGTATAATAATGGATGCAGTAACACCACCAACATCTTCACAGGACAAGACACCATGCATGTAGTACAGTATGTTTGGTTTCGAGATTCGGGTCATATGGTGAGGTTGTAATAGCTGCACTAGTATGTGGGAGACCCGTCACTATACCATTAGGAGTCCTTATGTGTCATACTGGAGCTGATGCCAAGGGCCATAGATGCAACTGTAAGTAGGACAAATTCATCAGTGATGTTAACGGTGCTGTGTTGTGCTGTAGGGAGGATGTCTCGCAGGCGGTCAGTGGTGCAGGCCTCTCGGGGCGATGGACGGCCATGTCCGAGTCAAATGGAGCAGTGGAAACCCTGTCCGGTCCGGCCCTGCTATCGCTGGAATTACAGCCAATGGTCCGAGTGCAGAGTAGAGGTACCAACACGTCTGTTTCTATGTCTGTTTCCCTTTTTCTCCCTGTCTTTCTTACCTCTCTCTGTCTTCATCTCTTCTTTCAGCTCTCTCTCTATCTCTCTTTCTCTCTTTGTATGACTGTATGCCTTTGTTGATGTGAATTCTCTGAATGTGCCTGCTCTCCTGCTGATGGGGAGCAGCTCCAACAAATCTGTCTGAGCCCAGCAGAGCGAGAGAACGGATGAGGTTCTGGCGTTTGCATCTCAAACAAAGAACATTAAGGCAGAATGCAGAAACAGAGGGAAGAACGCGGAGCACTTTCCCGTTCAGGCTTTTTCCGCTCTGATGATGAGCTCGTGTTGATCTGCTGGTTCTGTCTGCTTAATCAGTAACTCTCAGCTTGTTCTTTGCTGACATTGTGGGTTTGTTGTCATAGTA
>CM067497.1:20782894-20799900 GCA_034552555.1 Semaprochilodus insignis
CTTTCACAGAGAACAATATCGGGCAGTATAACAGGCTTCAGATCAAACCCAAGAAAAGTCTCAGATTCTGCCCTGTTCTATTTATTCCGGGGCGTGTTTGTATTAATATATATACATTAATAGCACATCAGCAGGTTCTGCTGTTATACTCAACACTTAACACTGTCCAATGTGAAATATGTATCTCCATTTGTGTATTTTTACTTTTACGTGTCATTTGAACACAGCAGCTGCTGTTTACACTGCGTGAACATTTCACGATGAATGGATCGAAGAAATGGCCCAAAACTGCTTGGAAAGACGTCTAGTTCCTTTGACTTATACTACAATTATATTAGGTTTTTGTCCTTTCCTCTTGGAGATACTTGTTTTCCTTTGGACAGTGATGATATGTTTTCACATGAATGTAGTAAATATTAATGTGAAATGTGAAAATAATACATAATCCTTTTTGTATTATTCCCCAGTGGCATATTGCTGGGTTATAGAAGTGTGCAATTAAAAAAGTCCTACATAATAATATATAAAACATTATAATTTGTCTGTGACCTTGTGTCTTGCTCGCCACCAAATTATTCTTTCTTGCACCGAAGGGAGAGCCAGGACACAAGATTGAGAAGTTGAGTTGTTTATTTCAAGGCAGTCTCAGCTCTTGTCCGAGTACAGTATCTGGACACAGAGATTTTATAGGCCGTTTCCCACCTTAAAGATTATACATGAGGGGTGCTGTTTTACCAGATGATCAACTCCTGATGATCACCCTTTCCCAGGACTCGGGCAGAAAATGCAGGTTCTGTTCCGGGAACGCAGCTCTTCCCAGAGGGTACCAAATGGTTTTACAAAAAACTACCGGTTCACAAAAACTACCAACAATATATAGAATTGTTGAACGCACACACTGTAGTGGAATCATGAAAACATTGTATAAGAACTTCAGAGGAACAAAATCGTTTTTGCACCCATCCCATCCAGCTACAAAAACTGTAATATAAATACATGAAAACTACCGTATATCAAAGCTACAATTTAACTGCACACTACCACTAAAATAAAACACAATTACAGAGGAGAAAATTAAAGTTTTATTATTATTATTATTATTAACTTTTTTTTTTTTTTTTTATGTGGGTAAATGAAAATGTAGAAGCAGAACTCTTCTCTGTTTGGCTGTTTTAAAGAAAGCCTGAGCTGAGCTGAGCTGAGCCGAGCTCAGTCTACTTTAGTGTTTACTTTACTCTACTTTATCAAATAGGTACTAACTACTACGTAGGTAGGTTCTAACTACTACAGCATTCACTCAAACTGAAACTAGATAAACTAAGCTAAAACTACTGCTTTTCAGAAGATTGACATCCAAACCCATACTTTTAATGCACCCTTAAAACTAACAGAAAACCGCAATCAAAAGCCAGAATAAGAGAAATAAAAAAGAATGAAAATGTAAAAACTATAATAATCCAGTCTTAAAAAACAGCAAAAACAGCTTTTATTTATGGGCTTCCTTACAGAACGTCAAAAGTCATGCAGTTTACTGCTGAAGTAGTGACATTGGAAGGGCAGTGTGCTGAAGTTCATAGATAGATAGATAGATAGATAGATAGATAGATAGATAGATAGACAGACAAACAGACAGACAGACAGATCTTACTATCTATAGTTCAGGCAGACAGACTCATAGACCTACAGACCTACAGACCTATAGATAGATAGATAGATAGATAGATAGATAGATAGACTCATAGACCTATAGATAGATAGATAGATAGATAGATAGATAGATAGATAGATAGACAGATAGATAGATAGATAGACAGACGACAGACAGACAGATTGATCTTACAATCTATAGTTCAGGCAGATAGACTCATAGACCTATAGATAGATAGATAGATAGATAGATAGATAGATAGATAGATAGACAGACAGACAGACAGACAGACAGACAGACAGATAGATAGATAGATACATAGATAGATAGATCACACCAAACCAGTCTGAATGCCTATTCACATCTCGGCGGCTTAATTACACAGAGGTTTAGATTCCTGATCCTGATTCTCTTCTTTGTTGTTAACTGTACATTTATAAGATCAACTAAAGTAACTCTGGAGTTTGGAGAATGGTTAGTCATGTGCAAACTTCTTTACTGAAGAAGGCACCATCAGAGTCAGCATGGCGCTATGAACAGTAAGCAGCCGGGGGACAGATGGGAAGCATGTGTGATCCACGACGATACAGATTTAATTATTTTAAGTAGTGTTGCCCCCTGTGTAACCGGCCTCCAAACACACACACACACACACACACACACACACACACACACACACGCACACACAGCGACCATGGTTAATATGCTCAGCTTTCCCAATCAGAGAAAGTGCTGGGTATTATTTCGTCTTTAACATAGACAGTAAATGTAATAATGTAGCGTAAAGCAACCATAAAAGTAATGCATCCCCTGTAATACAGCGGTAATGCTTATGACTATACCTGTCTGTGGACTCTTGTCAGGACAGGTGTCATGTTTGTCGTCATTGGGGTCATTATTGTAGCACTCGTAGTGTATTATAACTGTGGTTTATAACACAGTGCACATGCAGAGATCACTGATTGCTAGAGCACTCCCTCATGTGCTCCTCTGGCATGGGCTTTTGTTGTCGTCTTGGTCTGTGTCTCCTCCCCATCCCGCCTCCTTGTCACCAGCCTGTAGCTCCTCCCTCTCATTAGCCCCAAGTGTGTATTTATACCCCTAGTTGTTGACTTTGTCTTTGCAATGTGTGTATACACTCATCATCACACATGTGACGTGTGACAACAAACTGTTCACCCTGCCAAGGGTGCTGGCACTAACAGGATGACTCATGGAGGGCATCACGGCTTGCTGAATGTCTGCAATCGTGACTGTTGGGTCAGTCAGGTACATGTCACATGTGTGGCTCTTTCTAGTATCATATGAGTGTTGGTATATGCTTTCTAGTACCATGATGCTGGCTTTTTGCCAAATCGCCCATTTTTAGTCCATCCTGCGCTAAAGCTGGTCTGGGATCCATACCTTTTAGTCCAGCTTCATCTCCAGAGGCTTTGCTTCAGATCCAGCTCCCAGCCTGTCCCACTAATCGATTCAGTACTAATAGTAATGAGAGATAACATGACATCTGATCCCTGAACGGATTATGGCTTTTTTTGAAGTGGAAATATGTACATGTAATCCTCAGTCACCCTGGAGATCCAATATTCCGCAAAGTATTCCGTGCAAGGAAAATTAATTTCGGTGCTCACTTCATACTGGAGATTTCTGCTCGGGGTGTTTACCTTCACAAGCTTCAGAATATTAACCCACATTCATAAAACACGTGGCTGTTGGCTAAAGACCTTTATTGTTTGCCTTGTGTGGAGGTTCTTTAACCAACCATGCCCAGTGGGAAGGCTCAGCGAGGCCTCCAGCACTGGGCTGCGGAGCAATGGAACTGTGTTATCTAGAGTGATGGACCTTTGGGATGAGTTGGAGTGTCCAGAACTGATCATCCAACATCAGTGCCTGACCTCATGGGCTGAATCCAATAAAATCCTCACAGTAATGTTTCTACATTCAACATAGAGCCTCAGAGGCTGTAACTGCAGCAAATGCTGTATAATACTCTTAGTGCTCCTGAGTTCAGAAGAAACACAGGTGGAACAGGCGTCTACTAATTTAGTGTTTTGCAGTCTGCTTGCTATGGTGTCCCAGGTGGTTGCTAAAGTGTTGATATAAGCTATCCATTCCCATGAGGAATTTAACAATGACGACGTGAGAAAATGTAGACTACTTTCCATCAAAAAGCAGTAGACACTCACACCATTCCCAATCAGACCAAACATTCCAGAGTTGGAATAGTGTTGATTTCTCAAAAACGGTGGGTATAGTAAGAAGTACAAGAAGAAGAAGAAGAAGAAGGAGAAGAAGGAGAAGAAGAAGAAGAAGAAGAAAGAAGGAAAAGAAGGAGAAGAAGGAAAAGAAGAAGAGGAAAGAAGGTGGAGAAGAAAGAGAAAAAGAGNGAAAAAGAGGAAGAAGAAGAAGAAGAAGAAGAAGAGGAAGGAGGAGGAGAAGTGGAAGAAGAAGAAGAAGGAAGAAAGAAAAGAAGAAGGAGAAGAAGAAGAAGAAAAAGAAGAAGAGGAAAGAAGGAGGAGAGGAAAGAGAAAAAGAGGAAGACTACATGCCCACAGACCAATACCGTCATCACAACTGTCCTTAACACCACGTCAACATCACCAAAGACTGCAATGGTGTCGTGCCAGACTGTCAAGGAGTGACTCAGAATGGCGGCAGTGAGTCCCACTGTTGTCTTGGTGGAGACGACCAGTGAATCTGTGTGTGGATGATCACAACACCATTATGAACCTCTACAACTCCATACCGAGACGTCTGGCATGTTGCGCTAGTGGAATTCAGATATATACCTGAAGAAGAATGAAGAGTGACTGTCCTGTCGCGTGAGAGCATAACACACCAGTAATCATCAGCAATGCCAACCATCGGCGACACAACCTGCAGTGTACCTCTAGCCGTGCTCCTGTAGAGGGAGGATCATGGTTGTGTTTGTGTGAACATGTTCGTCTGTATCAGTGTGTGTTCCCACAGCTCAGTAATACAGATGCACATCAAACCGAGAACATCTTCGTCTTGTACATCAGTAGTCTCATGTAGTCATAGTCCATTACAACAGGTTCCTAGCGAAGGGTCCTCGGAAGCCCTGCTCCTGCTCACGGCTGCTGGAGGTGATTGTCACTTTGTGTGTGAAAGTTAATTGCGTGTCAGGGCGCTGTGGCAGCGGAGAGGAGCCTGTGCATCTACTGATCTGACAAAAACCCATGAATTGTAAATGAAGAGACACAGGCGGGCGTTTGTGTAACTCCGAGTAATTGATCTCATTAATAGAGCTGCAGGGGGGGAATTAGGCTGTTTCTCCGATGCTGTCTCACCAGGAGCTTTCCTGAGATGTAGGCTTGTGTATTACAGCGTGTGGAGGTGAGCGCAGTGTTCTTAACCCTAGTGTTAGTTATCTTCTTCTCCAAACCCTCTTAATACAGCTCCATCACCTACTACAGCTCCATCACCTAATATAGCTCCATCACCTACTACAGCTCCATCACCTAATACAGCTCCATCACCTACTACAGCTTCATCACTTAATACAGCTCCATCACATAATACAGCTCCATCACCTACTACAGCTCCATCACCTAATACAGCTCCATCACCTAATACAGCTCCATCACCTACTACAGCTTCATCTCCTAATACATCTTCATCAACTAATACAGCTCCATCACCTAATACAGCTCCATCACATAACACCGCTTACATCACCTAATACATCTCCGTTCACCTACTACAGCTTCATCACCTAATACAGCTCCATCACATAATACCGCTTACATCACCTAATACATCTCCATCACCTACTACAGCTTCATCACCTAGTACAGCTCCATCACATAATACCGCTTACATCACCTAATACATCTCCATCAACTAATACAGTTCCATCACCTACTACAGCTCTAGCACCTAATACAGCTCCATCGCCTTATACATTTCTTTCTTTCCTTCTTCCTTAATTATTTAATTCTTTCGTTTCTATCTTTTTTCACATTTCCTTTCTTGTTCTTTGTTTTGTCTACACTCCTTCCTACTTTCCATTCTTTTTTTTTTTATTTTCACTTTCGTCTGTCCTTCCTTCTTTTTTCTTCTTTGAATGCCTTATCTATTTTACTTTTTCTTTCTTTGTCTTGCTTACCTTCTTCCTTTCTTTTCTTTCATCTGTTCTTTCTGTCTCTTCTTTCTTTTACTTCCTTCCTTCTTCTCGTTTTTCTTTTCTTTTTTTTTTTGCTGTCCTTCTCATTCCTTCTTTTTTCTGCGTTCCATATTTTCTTTCTATTCTTTTCTTCTCACGTTTTCTTTTTTCATTTTTTACTCTTGTTTTTGCTTCCCTCTTCCTCTTTTTATCCCTTCTCTTCCTCTTTATTTTCTTTCCTTCCTGATTCTTCCTTTGTTTCTTTTTTCTCTTTGCTTCCTTCTTGCCTGTCCTTCTTTCTTTCTTTCTTTCTTTCTTTCTTTTTCTCTTATACTGCATTCACTCCTTTGTATTCTTTCTTTTCCTTTTTGTTCTGTATGGATTTTGTAGTACTGTAGGTTTTTAACGGCAGGTAAAGAGTAAAAGTGACAAACTCATATGAATATGAACTCTCTTCAAAGAGAGAGAGAGAGAGAGAGAGAGAGAGAAGGGGGTGAAGGTGTTTCAGCCCAGAGGTAATCATCCGAGCACAATGAAAGCAATTTTTCCCGTGTGCTTGTGGGGCTGGGATTCTAAATGAGTGTGAATAGGACGGACTATCGAATGTGAAAGGGATTCATGAGCTATGAACTCTTGGTCACACTCCTCATCCCCTGGAACTAAGTCTGTAATGAAGCTATAGCTGCGATTTAGCGTCCAAAGGCCTCCAGAGGAGGATTTAATTAACGTCGCTTTCATTAGACGCTGGATTCCATCCGCTGTGTAGCCCCGCTCCTGTTTTAGACTACATCATAATTAAACATAGACAGATTACTATGAAACCTGCTCTATAACTCAAATCGTCTTAGCTTATTCCACGCTGCACCCTTCCAAAAACGTTCTGCATAATTCAGTTAGGACGGAAACTGAGTCATTCAGAGCTGCTTGATTGTAGAGGAGCTTCAGCTGAGTCTGATTTCTGTGCAGTGGTGGTGAATGGAACCAGACGTCACCAGGTCCACAACACAAGTACAGCCATTTTATATACTATCAAAACCAGCAGTGAACCTACACCTGTCGGTTTAAGTGTATGCTGGGATGCCTAAAATGAAACTGAGTTATGGGACTGTCCCAGGAAATACAGGGCATCAAGCCTCCCTGTCTTCTACTGAAGCTCTACGATCATTCATGGTGTACAGTAGCTGTGTCTGATCGCTCTGCGGTTCGTCCTGACCTTGTATTGACATTCCGTGTCGCTGCCGAAAAGCTTTTCTGGCGAGTGACGAACTGTAATATTGGGACTATTGATCTGCAGACTAACTTATAAATCGCTTTGCTCGCACAAGACAAATCTGCTGTCAGGCCATCCCAGTCGGAGTCAGGGAGTCAATGTCCCGTCTCGCCTCTGAATGGCTTGCCGGAGTCGCTGTTCAGACACGAGCAGGTCATGAAAATGAACTTTGTTAGGACTTTTTAAAGTTCTCTGTATATCTGTCGAAGGCTGTCTCCTTGGATGTGCATGCATGGAATCATCTTTTCTTCAGTTTTGCTTATTTATTTCCATTAAATCTCACAACGATAACAACAATAACAAACACAAGACAAATTCTGGGCAACACTTTCTATGCATCAGGTGTCTGTAATTGTCAAGGACAAAGAACTTGGCTCGACACATGCAGAGCTAAAAGTCAGAAGAGTTTTATTAAACAAATCGACAGTCGAGCACAACAGCAATATCCAAGCAAACATAACAAATGGGTAATGCGGGGTCATAGACGGAGAGACAGGCAAGGGTCGAAAACCAGGAAATCAGACAAACCAGCAAACAATTCCAAAGGGGTAATCCAAGAGAGTTAGCAGATAAACAAAAGAAGAGTCGAAAACCAGAGAGGCAAACAATCAGGCAACCAAAACAAGGGGATGATCAAAGAGAGAGAGAGAGTCAAAGACAAAGGGGGTCAGAACCAGAGATAACAATAGAGAAAGGTAGGGGAAAACGCTCAGTGATGCAAACAGGGTTTGGCAAAACTTTGCAATGTGTTTGTGTGGGGTTTAAATGCAGACGCGGTGATAAGCAGCAGGTGTGTGCAATTAGTGCTCTGGAGAGTTGGAATGGGAGAATGAGGTGTGGTTGGGTGACTGGGGACATGTGAGGGTGATGTCATCGGGTAATGAACTCTGGGAGATGGAGTTTGGGAGATCAGAGGCGGCGGGGAAACCCGGAAACCTGACAGTAATGCATTATAAGTGCATTCATAAAGATCTATAAAGCATTCATACTGTTTTCTAATACTTGACATAAGCCTTTATAACTGTACGTAAATGTTCATAATCACACCCAGAAGCTGGTACACACAAAGAGATACAGTGTGTTAAAACGTGTGTACAGAATTTTCCTGTTCTTAATATTATTATTGAGACCCATATCATAAAGCTTAATATGTGATTATGAACATTTATGCACAGGCTTATATCTAGCTTTATGAAGACTTGTTATTATAAAGAAATAATAAAGAAAGAAAGAATCAACTTCAAAAGTGTTACCCAATTCTGTTGAAAGTGCGGATCAACACTACATGTGTTTCTAAGTTGGAAACTAGATGTTTGATTGCAGTTTGCATGTGATGAAGAGTCATTATTGCGTCCAGGCTTGAGTTACAGGAAGAATCCTTTCAGTCCTTTACCTTCAATCAAACAACTAAATGTGTGTGCTGATTCTGGTCTCAGGAAAATTCTTGTGGCAAGCTTGACAGCCTCTGTAAAGGCCATTCTGAAGCAGCACTATGAGAATAATATTTAGTCGAGGGAGATACGGCTACAGTAGTTTTTGGATCTTCTGATTTTGGAACCACCAAACTTAATGCTAATATCAACTGGTCAAATGCTGTTTGGTCTGTGAAGGGATTTATAATTACGGTGAAATCAAAATAAATGTTGTTCCCAAAAGTAAAGTGATTGTCTGTATAACTAATTAGGTAGCACACAATGCAATGTTGATTATGCAATAAATCAATACATAGGCCTGTCAACTGATCAGAATAATTAATTGCATGTTTCTGTGTGGTTAATTGCAGTTATTCACATAGCTTTATGTAGGCATTTGTGGCATTGAGTTTTTGCAATTTTTTTATACAGGTAATCTTGATTAAATGCATTAATTTATGTAGTAATAATGATTTATTGCATTCTTTTGTGTAATTGCAATTAATTGCATCATTTTGCATAGTTAATCATGATTAGTCTCATTATTTTTGTATAGTTAAGTTTGGTTAATTTGGTTTATTTTGTACAGTGTATTTGATTGATGATTAGCTGCTTTATTTTGTGCAGTTAATCATGATTAATGACATCATTTTGTACAGTAATTTGTGATAATCACATTATTTAGTTTTAATTATTTTTAATTCCATTCCTTTTAATTGCCAATCCAATTAATTGCATCATTTTGCAGTTAATCATGATTAGTCACGCGACTTTGTGTAGTTAATCATGATTAATTGCATTATTCTGTACCATGATTAACTGCATTAATTTGTGTAGTCAGATATGGTAAATTGTATTATTTTGTGCAGTCAGTCATGATTAATGACATTATTTTGTGCAGTTCTTTGTGATTAATCACATTAGTTTGTGTAGTTAACCATGATATATTGCAATTAATCGCAATCAAAATTAATTTTGTGTAGTTATTTGTGAGTAACTGCATCATTTTGTGTAATAATTCTAGACCTCTAATAATTAAAACACCATGACTTTTAACATTGTTTTTTTTCTTTTTCTTCTTGACAGACTGTATGTGTTAAACAATGCCCACAGGAGACCCCTGAGCGTTATCATGGTGAGAAGAGGGTGGAATTTCTAGTGCAGGACCTCCGAGGTGTTGGCCAGGCCAGTTTGAAGACTACTAATGCTATGAATGGTATAAATGGTCCCCCTGTTGACCTGTTGTACAATAAGCTAAGAACTGATCAGGACCTTGGACAGCGATTTCCTGATCCTAGCCCCCACCCACTGGAACAGCGGGCTAGGAGACGCCCCCCCATTAAAACCGGGAAACTGAGGAAGATGTTCGGCTGGGGCGACTTCCACTGCAGTGTAAGGACGGCCTCCTTGGACCTGCTGATCAAGGGCAAGATCGTGGATCATGGAAACGGAACCTTCAGCGTTCACTTTCTGTGCAACACCACCGGTCTGGGGAACATTTCTGTGGGACTGGCCCCGCCCACTAAGGTAGTAGAGTTCGGTTTAACTCAGGAGATGGCAGGGGAATCGGTGGAGTCCAAGCTGTTCAACTGCAGGATTGAATCAGAGAAAGTGGAGCAGAGCAGTAGGACCACGTGGTGCAGGAGCAACCCGTCCAAAAGCTGCGACCACCAGCAGACCCACAGCCACGTCTCATGGCTTTGCGCCAAACCATTCAAAGTCATCTGTGTTTACATCTCGTTCTACAGCGTGGACTACAAGCTGCTGCAGAAAGTCTGTCCAGACTACAACTACCACAGCGATGCTCCTTACTTCCCTTCTGGATGATCATGAAACTATAGATACCACAGACATGCAGGTGCCAACAAGGCCACAGAAGAACCGTTATTGGTTGCCTAAAGAACCTTCCAACGGATGGTCCTTTAAGGAATCAATTTTGTTAAGCAGAGGTTAAAGTGTGAGGTTGAGAACCTTCACGTAATGTTAAGATTGTACACTGATGAAGGGTTCTTTCAAGAGCTGTACATCCAGGCAAAGAGCTCTTCAGGAACCTTCGTTTTTAATAGCGTAGCCTCCACATACAGATGTCCTACAAATGAAGGTTGCTTCCAGCTATACAGCTATATTGCAGAAGCCTTGATTTCCAGACATCTGTGGTTGGACTTGCAGGCATGTAGACAAACACACAATGGAAACTACTACATCTTAGCAAGTAGTGTGAAAATAGTATATTGTGGATCTCCGTCTTCTTCTTCCACAGTGTGGACAACTGCTGCAAACGATGCGGCTCCTCTACAGCAAAGCAACTCTCCTTACTTTCCTTCTGAATAGTTGTATCATTTCGGGACCATGTTACACATCTTTATTATTGCCACATGCACAGTTTCATTAAGAAGGTCTGGTTCAATGTTTAGGCCTTAAATGTAAAATCAACATTATCCTAAAGAAGATAAGATAAAATGAGTCACCTTGTGTGTTTAAGTAACTGTGGTAGTAACTTCAGGCTCTTGCAGATGGTGCGGCATGAGGATGATGGGGCTATGAATACCTGCGGGGTGTGAGTGACGGATCCATAGGTTGAGAAGAGGTGCTACAGTGCAGTGAATGTCTCGTTCCATGTGTGGAAAATGGCTCCAAAGCAGATGTTAATGATTGGCTAAAAGGAGTGACTGCATTTGGGTGTGTCAAAGATCATAGTGTGAAGGAAGCAGCTGAATCTGCAGGTGTATGGAAGCGTACGGTCATACGGATCTACCAGCAGTGGCTACAATCCCAGTCTACAGGTAAATTCTCCTCAGAATTGTGCCAGGGGAGGCATCCACCAAATCTGGCCCAACTGCTCAATTCTTTGGTGCAAGAGTAGCTGAAGTGTTGACTGAGTTCTCTTTGAGTTCCCTTTCAACATGATTCATCCCTTTCAACATCATCAGATTCATCCGCTCAGGGAAGGGGCCAGAAGCTCAGCCCAGGTCAAAGACAGTTGTTTCACACATTGCATGCAATTACACATTTCCACCAGAGGGGTCTCCAAATCCCCAAATCCTACACAGTGTAGATTAGTCTGTGTACATCCCATTCAACATGTGGTTTGTACCTACAGTCTCCACATACAGGTGAGCCTCAAATGGGACTCACATCCTGCAGCAGGTTCGATTTCTTGGTGTGAAAACATTTTGCAGACATGTCCTGTAGAACGTGCAGTAATGAGATATTGGTGTAGGTTAAAGATAAAAGGATATATGGCTATGTATCAGCCATTTTCTAGCAGAGAATCCGGGTCCAAGTCCCCATTGAGCAAGCCGAGGGTGACAGCGGCAAAGAAAAACTCCCTCAGAGCAAGAGGAAGAAACCTCTAGTGGAACCAAGACTCAAAGGAGGAACCCGTCCTCCTCTGGTCCACAACGGAGAGCGAGAAAGAGCACACAAGCAATATAAAAAGGATATGATTTAATGAAAAGGATAAGATAAGAAAGCCGAGTGAGCAATGAGTTTCATATGACTGGCATATGTGTATATTGCCATTTCATTATAGCATATATGACGCACTTTGATGTGAACTGTCCAAAATATTCAAATGAAAAAAGGCATTTGGTTGCACTTCCTATGAATCCTGTATACAGCTTTATAAATGCATTCATAAGGCATGGTACTGCATACATATCACCGTAAAACACCAGTAATAAGCTTTCATAATTACTCCTAAATAGTTAAAATTACACGCATTACATTTTGTAAAGCAGGAGTATATGACTTAATAAAGGCAGGTTCCATAATGCATTATAATATCTCTTCAGTTACTAGGTAGCTAGAAAGAAATTACTCTGTCAGATTAGAAAACAGGTTCAATCGCTACTTCATTTTAATTAAGATAGTCTGGATGTTAAACAGGAAATATTCCAGAACGCTGTTGTAGTGCATTACCATATTCACATTTACAGTGTTCTAATGGGTGCATATTATAATGCATTATACACTTAACATTATAAAGTCATATTCTCTGGCTCTGTAAAGTATTATGCATGTAGTTGTAACTACTTATAAGCAATTACATGGGCTTATGCCAGGCATTGTAAAGTAATATGCTTGTAGTATAACCTCTTATAAGGTGCTATGAATACAGGGTTCATAGGAAGTGATACCCATTGTTCTGCATTAGTAAATGGTTAGGTATGAATAAAAGTCATTCATAGTGGTTTGATGTGAAATTCTCTGTTCTGGAGAAACGTGCAGAATCAGTTATGTTTACAATGGTGGTAAATGGAACCAGACATCCTCTTCTTCTAAAGCATCTCTCATGAAACGCTATAACATGCAGTAGTTATGATTATGCTGCCTGATGCTGTGTCTATGGTAGTTTTAAACATACAATTTTACTTTAAAATCTATTTATGGTGGAGAGATACATGCAGGGTGCTGTATGGCAAAATAGTTCCCAAAGAAAACTTGTTTTTACTACTTTACCATCATAAACATTCCATATATAAACTTAGCGTGTGGGCTCACTGGTGGTTTTGGATAGAATGGCTGTATTTGTGGTGCAGACATGGCAACCCTTGCTTCCCATCATCACCACCACCACCACCACTGTAAAGTAATCAGAGTCTGTAAGTCTCTCAGCAGTGAATCATTTTGCACCAAACTCTCTGAATGGCTTTCATTACTTGACTGAATTATAGAGATGAACCACACATGAAGTTGTATTTGGTTATGCTTTGGAGTCATGGAATGGTGGGACTTGCCGACATGTAGGACCACTTGTACACCATATAGCTATAGCTATATGGTTCTATCCTTTATGTAAAAATGTACTACTGGTGTTCTGAAAACCACAGGAGCCAAGTGTCAGTTATCTGTCTAATCAGTAGAACCGTAATGAACTCATTTGCTGTGATATCTGCTGTTAAATGCTGATATTTTTAATCTATCTTGAATTAATGAAGGTAATTTCATTTTTTTCCACACTAGTCTCATGACATGCTGTTGAGAGCAATTAGAAATTGACAGCTTGAAGACACCAATCAACTATACTGGGTTGAAAAAGTGGAAAAAGATGAAAAAAAACCCCAAATGTGTTCAAATCTCATTACAGCTAATATCCATTGTCTGTCTCTGAACACATTCATCTCCCAACAACTAAATTGAGTAGTACAAGGAAACATGCCTCAGAACTTGTTGTAAACTTGGTCTAAAGTGATCACATTTGGTGTAGTTATACCTTGAATGGATATCTACCCTTACTTATTTGAAAGTTGTTAATTGCACGTACGTTTCATAGTTTTGTTCCCAATCAAATATAGATTTCATATTGTTCTGTTAAAAGCAAGCAGTCCCATATGACTGCATTTACATGTAATATGATCAGTTAAATGACATGTAGTGAAGTGATATGATGAGTTATGTGGTTTGACCGAGTTAAAAATTCTATAGAAAACTTCATAGAAAATAATATATACGGACTTAGGTGTTTATAAACATACATGAGCTAACAGCAACTCACATAACCCTTTTTTTAGGAGGGGTGGTTAAATTAAGCACATTGAAGACTTATAAATGTAATTTCCATATGTTTTATTTAAAACAGACATTAGTATATGAGCTTATTTTACCACTGGAGAACCACCGAGGCCTTCTAGGTCTTTAGAAAAGGCCTAATGATTTCTGTGTAATTAAAAAAAGGAAATTTATGTTCATTAGTTCATTTGTATTTAATCATACTTGTTGTACTTAAACTTTAAAACTGTTGTACTAATACTCTGATTTTACTGCTAAGTTTTGGGTGAAAAGAAAAGGGTTCAGTTCTTGAAGCAGACACCAGAATGTTGCCTAGTCAGGACATTTTCTACATAGATGCAGCCAAGCAAGCTGTCGCACTGGTTAGGACTGAACCACAGAACTCGGGGGTCGGGGGTCATTTAGTAAGACATTGTCTAACTAACCTACATGTAGTAGGACGCTAAGCAGTCTTCATGTGCCACTAAACCCACTATATTTTGTACATGGTTTTATAGTGGTGCACTGCAAGAAACAAGGTGGGATGTAACTTTGCACATGCTGCCGTTTGCCACAGGCCCCTCATATAAATGACTAACAGAAGAACGAAGGGTTGCATGCATGACTTTTTACTTTAACTTTTCCCAGTTTCCGACACCAGCGTGAATCTGAATCCGAATCAGCAGATCTGGCACTGCTGGCACATGGTCGGCACTGGCAAACTGCATGTGAGCCAAAAGTGGCCCATGTATTAAAAATGCTAGTATGGCTCACATGTCTCAAAAAAGATCTGGGGGGCCGCATAGTTTAACTTTAGATCATTTTCACAGTGTACTAACCACTTTAGACATGTCGGCTTATGTGGGCAATGCAGACTAGTTCAGTGGGGCCATCGGCTAAGCGTTTAACCTATTATCAGGGGATTGTGAAGCCGGTCATTGAGTTGCTAGTGAAATATGCTGGCCTCCACTCCCTGAGCCCGGTGGCTTTGTGTAACATTGGAACTCCCACCCAACAAGGAAGTTGTTGTAGTGGCCTGGTTTTCGTACTAGTGGTGGGTCAGTTCTGGCAGTAGTGCTTTACAAGGCGGCTGATAGATGGAGCCCTCTAATGGCAGTAAACAGGTTGGCTGCTTTCAACCGCATCATTCTATGCAGCATATAGGCTGCAAGGAAATTCGGGCCATATCAAGTTTGCTATGTGCTTGGCTCCTGAAGGCCTACTGGAAGAGCTCACATACCTGTATCTATCTATCCTGGTTGAAATCCATGTGTTTACTATTTTTCAGGAGAGGTTTCAATATTTTAACCCTTTGATTTCCAATCTTAGCAGTGAAATAAGAGATATTACTAGAATGTCTGCAGAGTTGAAATACAAGCTTGATCATTCTATTCAGAAATAATGAACTGAAAACTATAGAAATGGGTGCCATGGTGGTGCAGTGGGTCTAGGTTCGATTGGGCCTGAGTTCGATTCCCTGACCATGCAGCTGGGGTCGTTTCTGTGTCTGTGTGGGTTTCCTCCCACAGTCCAAACATGCAGTCAGGTTAACTGGAGATGCTAAATTACCCCCTTATTGTGAGTGAATGTGTTTGTGTGTGTGTGTGTGTGTGTGTGTGTGTGTGTGTGTCTTTCCTGCCTTCTGCTCAATTAGTCCTGGGATAGGCTCCAGTGCCCCCCACAGTCCAGAAGGATAAGCAGCTCGGAAAATGAATGAATGAGTGAATGAATGAATGAATGAGATTATAGACGTGTTTTTTCATTTCACAGAAATCTCCACCCTCTCTGAAGGTCTAAAAGGCCGTCAAGGTGCAGAATACAAACTGGCAAAGTGCAGGCAGTCATACCGTACTCAGTACTGTTACTGACTGTGTACATTACAGAGATCTACTGTTATGTGTTGTGTGGTCTGTGTCAGTGTTGTGGTGTGGTGTGCCTGTGTCTGGTATGTTTTCTCTGACTGAAGTTCATTAAAAATACACTGATGAAAAAAAGTCGGACTCTTTACTGATACCCGTCCTCCATCCTCCAGTCAGGAAAACCCTCCTTCTACTCTTTCTTATCTCCTGAAATCTAATCTAAGAGACAGTGATCATTGTTCCCAGTGCATCTGTTCTGTGGTGTTCTGCTGCCATCTAGAGATGGGAAGTTGATAATGACCTCACCTTGACGCTGATGAAGGGATGAGTGTTTATAAGGCTATACTTCTTCCTGTAACCAAAACGGAAAGGAAATAATGATCTTCTCATACTACAGATAGACTGATACCATCTTTCCATTTCTGACACTGAAGCCTTGAGTATCGACCAATACCAACACACATCTGAAAGTTTTCTTCATGAGATACTAAACTTTAAACTGAGTAGTTTTTAATTTAGGCTGGCTTTAATGCTGGCTTACTGTTTACTTGCTGAGCTGAACAGACTGGAGAATAAGTAGAAATACACAACACACAAAACGTGATAAAGCACATTGTCTGTTTGCTAATACGCTGAATTCAAATAAAGCAAATAAATAGTCAGAAGGCAAGCCAGACAGAACTGCTCACAGTGGTGGTGATGGGAACCAGACCTCCATCTCTAAATCCTCCCTCACCGAAAGTTATTATAAATAACTGAAATGGTACCTGAACTATAGATAGTAAGATCTATCTATCTATCTATCTATCTATCTATCTATCTATCTATCTATCTATCTATCTATCTATCTATCTATCTATCAGTCAGGGTTACCCCTGGCTCCCATTACCACCACTGTGAGAAATCAGACTCTGTAAGTCTCTCTACAGATGCCATTTCCCATCAAACCACTTTGGCTAAATGAACAGGGCGGATGTTTTTCTCCAGTGTTTACTCACCTGTATGCTATTCAGAGCAGCGTCTTCTACAGAGACAGGTGACCTTTCTCAGTCCAGCCCCCCTCACTCTCATTTCATTGTTTATCCTCCCACCCATCCATTCAAGCATCTATCTATCTATCTATCTATCTATCTATCTATCTATCTATCTATCTATCTATCTATCTATCTATCCATCCGTCTGTCTGTCTGTCTGTCTGTCT
>CM067497.1:20814636-20832272 GCA_034552555.1 Semaprochilodus insignis
ATATATATATATATACACAGAGAGAGAGAGAGAGAGAAAAAGAAAGAGAGAAAGTGAATTGCATAGGACTCATTTTGGTACATAAACAAACACAGTTATAAATAAACTTTAAATAGCATATGGACCCTTTAAAATGATCAGAACCTTTCCTCTGAGGACCGTATACATTATGCTCTGTTTAAACAAATTATGAACTAAAAAAATTGGATTCAATGAAATAAATACAGTGCTGATGAAAACGCCCTGTGTGTGTCCAGGCCCAGAGGAGGAGCTGTCTGGCAGTGGCCAGGAGAAGGATAGCCTGAGTCTGCTGAGCGAGATCTTGGGTTCCAGCTTACTGGAGGAGGGTGATTTCTCCCGTGAGTGGAGGGAGGTGTTCGGGGAGGATGAGTCCGTGGACAGTGGAAGCAGCAGTGCAGCGGGACTTCAAGAAGTCCAACCGGAGGAGGACAAGGGGTCATTCTTCCTCCCTTCACGCCTGCTGGACCAGAACATGCACAACCTGCAGTCTGCAGTCTCAGGTAGAGAAGCCCTTATTAATACGTGGCTCAACCAAAAGCATTGGGACACGTACAGTAGGGACCACATTTCTGAATGCGGTTATGTTTTATTATTTTCCACACTTCTGAATAATGATGACATCAGAACTGTTAAATAACATGGAGTTATTCAAGGTACAGGAAGGAGTTGAATCAGGATGTGAAAATCAGGACTGGCTGTAATTCAGTGAGAATGTGCTTTTATTGTAAAATAGCTGCAGTAGTTCAGTTTTGACCAGAAAATGGTATTGCTGATGTTCTGGAATCACTGACCTCTGGCACCGTGAAGGCGGAATACTCATCCCATTCTGATTTCAAACAGTGGTTTTGAACAGTGATGATCATCACTGTGCTCACACAGTGTCTGTCCTTCGTGACTGACTCCCTGTTATCGCTCCTCTCTGGAAATCTGATACTTTGATAACCGGTCATTTTGGTACAGCGGTCTGCATTGTCTCTGCCACGTGGTGCACTTAAGATGATCACTGATCTTCAAGCAAGGTGATTAATATTCCTAATTAATAACAAAAATCCAGATATTCATTAGATAAAGGGTTCTTATCGGATGCTTATGAGGGCCCTTGATGGCCTAGCTCCGGCTTATTATATAGCCCATGTATACCGCTTCACTCAGCTGAGACAAACTCCTGAGATTGCTTGCAGCCCAGTTCAAATCTGATACTCATTAGATAAAGGGTGCTTATCGGATGCTTATGAGAGCTCTTGATGACCTAGCTCCAGCTTATTATATAGCCCATGTAGACCACTATAGCTGAGGCTCAGCTGAGACAAACTCCTGAGATGGACGTGCCTAATATGCTTTTGGACCTCCGAGTGCCACCAAGCCAGTCCTCTGAAGGTGCATTGTTGTATCTGCCACCGAGACGTTAGCTGCAGAACCTGTAAGTTGCGAGGTGGAGCCACTGGGGAACAGACTTATTCCAGGGTATCTGTCCATCCATGTGATGTAAAAGAAAATGTGACTCATCAGATCAAACAACGTTTCCTGCGTTGCTCCAAGGTCCAGTTCTGATGCTTGTGTGTCCATTGTAGGCACTTTCGGTACTGGACAGGGGTTAGCATGGGCACTCTGACTGGTCTCCGGCTGATACACAGCCCCGCTTGCAGCAGAGTGCGATGTGTTGTGTTGTGACACATTTCTCCTGTAACCATCATTATAAACTTAGCAGCCCTTCTGCCAGTTCGTCCCTCCTCGGGGGGAGTATTAGTATGCACTCGTCACTGCTGACAGAGACCACCCGACCAGCCTTGCCATTTCAGAGCAGCTCTGACCCAGTTGTCTAGCCATAATGATTTGGCACTGGTCAAAGTTGCTCAGGTCTGCCCTTTGGTTCTGTCCCGAACCGAATACTCACTTACTGACTTGCAGGTCCCAGACCTTGACATTAGCGCCAATGCTACCATATAATGGATGTTATTTGCTTCATCTGTAAGTGGTCATGACGTTTTGGGTCATTAGTGTAGCATTTGCCTAAACTATTTGCCTGGGGTTTGTGCTGCTAAAGTTATTAGTTTATCATTATTAGAGATCATTACTATTGTTAATGATGACTATTACTACCACATAATAATAATAACAACAACAGTAATGACGTTGAGCTTTAGCCTGACTATTATTGAGAAACGTCAATAGCATCATTCTTTAATCCCACCATCATTCCAGGCTGGACTATGGCTACTTCACAGAGCACTGCAGGCCTAGCTGAACAAGCGGCCGGAGCCAATCAGATCACTTCCAAAGCCCCAGCAAGAGGTAGATCCCACCATGAGACACTGCTGATAATAGCTCCTGACTGCTATGCATTACTGAGTAACTGCTATGAAACTAATATGTGAGTCATGTGATTATGCAAATGAAGGGTTTAAAATCATACTCTGACCTTGTATTTTTGTGTGACCGTGATGAACAGACACCCCTGAAACCATAAAGGATCGCTCCGCTTGGTTCAACCTGTTTGCTGATCTGGATCCTCTGACCAACCCGGATGCAGTGGGCAGAACAGACAAGGAGCACGAGCTGCTTACCGCATAAACACCTCCTCCAAGCACCGGATCTCTCTCCACCCGCTACAGCCGCACAAGGAGAGATAGGACCTGTCCCGATGCGTTTGTTGCATGATTATCTCCTTACACTGTAAGAAATATCCTTAAACCTGGACTGGATGTTCAGATTTGTGAGCCAAAGGAAGTCAAGACCATCGCCGCTTTTAGTTATCCTCATCGTTTTCATATCCGTGACAATATTTCCATTATTTGGGAAAAATGCTTTAAAGGGGAATTCCACTGCTTTTATGTTTCCATTTTAGCATAATGGAGTCACTAATAGTGATCAACAGAGCGATCTGAGGTGTAGTGCTCCCTTCTAGTGAAACCCGACGAGTCACAGTGGTGGCGGTACGAACCAGACACCTGGATACCTTTGAATGGCTCTCCAAAAATAAAGCCGTTAAAGGAACAATATGTAGTAGTGACAGCAAGCGTTTAAAATGGGTACTGTCGTCCAGATTCGAAATATTAGAGAGGTTTGTTTGCTCCGCCCACTCCTTCCAGAACTTGAAGCTAGGTTGCCAGATTGAGGACACTGAACCTACATGAACGAGTGCAAGACGAGCGCACATTATTAACCATATCATGTGGATTTTGTATATTCCTGTAATAGAGATAATGTATCATCTCTTGAGCTTTTTATGGCTCTTTTATGTGTAACATTAAATACAGATATGGAGATATATATGGAATACGAAGCCTTCTGACCGTACTCTGCGGTCATTTCACCCGTATCTGTGTGCGTTCTCTGATATGGACGAAACAGAGCAGTACCCCGAAGTATTTAATGGCCTCACAGACCACCACCGTACACGGCGCTGCCCCTTTCATCTCTTTTGTCGTAGGTACGTTATTATTACCACCTCCTCCACCGTCCCCATATTTGTTGTTGTCAGACACTACTGTATTGCTCAACATCCATGCCTGTGTAAAGGACGGAAGTATGGGGACAGTGGCGGTCACAGTGTTTTTATTTTCATATTTATTTTCATATGTAAAGCAAGTATAAATGAGCCTTTAGAAGGATGCCGAGGTGGTTTAGGTCAGGTTGAATCTACAGTCATCTCTATTGATCCAGGTTGTTTGTTTGCTTCCACAGTTTCATTTGCAATGGTAGTGGGAAGTGGGCAGTGGGCGGGAGCAGCACCGTTGTCAGAGAAGCCAACTTTAACTTAGCATGTTTATTTAGTCTCTGATGACATGTCTTGGTCATTTTATGATTTGGTACCATAAATATATTACATATTGTTCCTTTAAACACCGTATATAATAGAACAGGACATACTGTATTTTGATTAGAAGTGTTTTTGAGGCTTGAAATACTGAAACATTGGATTAGTTTGTCTCAGCTACATTTTGGCTGTGTTTGCTCTTCATGTGTTTGGACAAACTTTTTTTTTTACAGTGCATTGCTTCCATACCAATGTTCCATATGGACACTCACACGCAGGGCATATGGTGAAACAGACATTACATATCGTCACTGTCCAACGAAGAACATGCGCCTCAATTTCTGTCGTTTTTTTTTTTTTTTTTTTACTTTTATGCATCTTTTGATCACACAAGCTGGCGAAAAGTTCATGACGAATGGTCCAACAGAACTGGCCCAACACTGCTCGTGAAAAAGTCCGGTTCCATTGACTTACATTAAAGTTAAATGAGGTTATTGGCCTCTCCTGTAAAGCTGCCATTTTGGAGATACGTGTTTCTCTTTAGACAGTGACGACATAAAACTCAATACACGTGTGGGTTCTCTGGTGGTTCTGGATAGGAAATAAAATGGCTATATTTGTGTTGTAGACATGGCGACCCCGGTTATCATCACCGCCACCACCACTGTAAAGACATCAGTGTGAAGAGTCAGTACGTTTCTCTACAGGGAACCATTTCAAGTCAAGGTGGAATTCCCCTTTATGCACACACATGCTGTGTTGCTGCCTGAGAAAGAAAAAAGTGTGATGAAGGCCACATCCTCACCGGTTCATCATCTAGCTTACACGTCATTAGTGCATATAACTTGTGTGTGTGTGTAATATTTTCGGTATCAAGGTTCTGTGTGGTGATATATTTCACATGCAAGGATTTAGATATGATTTTCCTAAAGCTATTTACACGTGTCAAACTCAGTCATAAGCATCATCGATCTAAACCAATGCTGCAAAATTGTACGCCTTAAATCTCGAACCCGAGTGAAACAGGACGTGTGCTTGCTGATAGGCAGGATATCTACGGTAGTTGTAGTCCTGTTCTCACAAGTGCTATGGCATATACCACTTTGGCCAGTTTGGTTTTGTAAATATTTGTCTACATTGATGCCGACATACTGATTAGGGCCAGAGTTGATATGTTTGCGTGTGGGGTTCTATTACATATCAGTGCTCTCCCAGCTCCACTATAGAAAAGGTACGGTCTGCTATTTAAATGCATTATCTTGGATATAGCGGACCCTCGGTGCAGGCCAAATAAATAACACTTGAAGTGATTTAACGCTCGCTGTAAGCATAAATACCAAGTGCAATATGCTGTTGACAGGTTGTTATTTAGTTACCGTCTCCTTCCTTATGAATGATGCTATCTTACATGAAGCGGGACTAAAGATTCTATTTAGCTAAATAAATCTTAGTTTAATATACTAGCACCAATTAAACACTTCAGATACATCTTATAAACTTCAAACATTGTTATAGGTAAAAAAACAACAGCTAGCTATTTTGTCTGGTACTATTGCTTTTTTGTATCATCCAGGTAATACAATACAACTCATACATAAATAAATGTGACCATATAAAAAGCATGAATGTATATAGTAATTAAAACATTAAAATATGTATTTCTGAGTCTAGATTCATTCGATTTTCCATGTGGCCAGAAACCATCTGCTTTCCATATATAAAGGTGCCATAGAATGCATTTAATCAGCTTTTTTAAATTCTGTTCTCTGATGTTCTACTTAGAAGGCATATAACTTTATTCAGGGTGGAAAACGTCCGGATGTGGTTTTACACCCCCATTTACACCCTATGTTTGGTCCTAGAATGAAACGAGCTGTTTCCCCTTTTTTGGTGAGCTCATGAATAATCTAATGAGCTCTGCTTGACTGGTTTACAGCGAGATGCAATATGTCCAAATAAACACAGACGGGAAAATAAAATGAGCCTCTGTGTAAATAAGCTCCGCCCTCTTACTATTTAGTTAGCTATGCTAACGCTAGTTACTTGGAGGGTGCTAGGAGCTAACGTTACCTATGCTAGCTACTCGCTTTCCATCTGGACATCAACACACAGTAGATTAAAGTTCCTCACTATTAAACTCTCAGTTTAAGATGATCTGCTTCAACTAGCAAACACTGATAGTCACACAGCAGGACTGCTACTTACAGTCTGCTGTTGGGGTTGTGATGCTAGCTGCTCCTCTCTTCAGTCTCCTCAGTGCCAAACGCTGAGTGAACCTGCTCCATACNACAGCAGGGCTGCTACTTACAGTCTGCTGTTGGGGTTGTGATGCTAGCTGCTCCTCTCTTCAGTCTCCTCAGTGCTAAACGCTGAGTGAACCTGCTCCATACTGTCCAAGTTTGAGAAACTGACCGGAGTGAAATGTGCAGAGCAAACTAACAACTCTGAACTAAAGTTGTTCCGGATCTTGTAGATGTGGGAGCTGAAGCTGGCCTTCCTATTCACCAGCTTGGTTTGCAGATGTTTTGTTGCACCTTAAATGGTGCCACAGTTGCATTCTAGCATCTGTACCCGTGCTAGCATTTAAGGTGGAATGGAGTATTCGATTAATACGAAGCCAGCTTTAGCCTTGTTTAAGGGTGAAGCTGAATCATGCCCATTGACAGAAAGGGAATGAATAGTGCCGACATCCCCTTCACAGCCCGGAACGACAGATTTCTCTACATAGTCCTCCATTTGCAGTTGTTCATCTATGTACATTTTGGGGCTGTCAAGACTGTTATGTAACAGTTCAGGCTTTTGGAATGTATTCGTTTTACTGTTGTCCTCTTTTATAAATGCAGGATTTGTATTTGAAGGAGGAACAACAGTGTTTGAGGTTCATGGTATGTCAGTTCTATGTACTGAACTCTATGTACAGTTTTCCATTCTATGGCACCTTTAAAGAAGCCAACGGACAGTAGTTCACTGTATACGGCATTTGATGAACAGATTTTATGGTCATTCTGATGCTGAACACACAAGGAATATACTGCCAGGGAAAAGTCCACTTTGTACACCATATGAAACTTCCAGCGGCCCGTTACGTGGTGTGGAACAGAACAAGTCAATCGAAGCACAGTGCCTGCATCCCCTCATTAAGCAAAGCGTGGTCAACTAAAATGCTTGGGGTTGCAAGAGCCCGTTTAACCAGCAGAGTCCTGTTAACCTTGCCCCTCAATCTATACTGCATTAAGACCTTGGTGAAATCCATCAGTTTAGGCTGCTGATGGGGTTTCAGTTAGCAGTGGAGTGTCCTGTAAGGGCTGCAGCAGTGTGGAGGCGGTCTTTCCCGTCCCCACTGACCCGTGGGCTGTCCGCTCTGGGAGCCGGATCCACCGGCTGATGAAAAGTAAGAAGAGTCCAGCTGTCTAACGGGACAGAAGGGTCCTGAGCCGGTGGGGACAAAGCTCACTTTGTTTCTGTCGGGGCAGGAGAAGACAGGGAAGCCTTTTGACCTACAAGGGCTGGAGAGGAAAACAACAATAAGATCAAATGGCCAGGAAACACGGCCACCAATCCCTCCAACTGGCCACTGTATGACAAACCCCTCTTCTGTAGCACCTCCATGTTGGAGTACAGCTAGAGACTGTAGCCCATCTGTGGATGCGCAGCCATGGACTAGCCCAACATCAATGGTCAGGTTCTTACCACAGAGCTGCTATTGGTGGGACAGCGTAACTGGACCACTCACGGCCTAGCAGCAACACTGGCATGCACATGTCAAATCTACCATGTTCGTGTCACTGCTGTGCTGCTGGGAACGGTCCAGCTCCCAAATCATATCTGGCCCTGTGATCAGAAACTGAGCAATGATGAATGGTGTGGGGAGGCTGATAAAGTGTCTTATTTACATCTATGTAGTGGACCTAAACGGTAGGTGGAGATAGGTGGAGAAGGTAACAGCAAGGTGGAGCTACAAAGTGGGGGTCTCTGCGTGTCCATACAGGGGCTATTAGCAGTCACTCCATGTAAAAGAAGTAATTGCACCTCTGTAAGACGCTATGAAGATAGACTGACTCACTAAGCCTCTTCGAACACCTTGATCTTCTCACAGCCTTCAGGAGGAACCCGTTTGAAGATGAAGCTGTTGTTGGGTTTGGGGGAGCTGGCCAGCAGGGGCAGCGGTGAGCTGCTTTCATGGACTGGAAATAGAACAAAGCACATGTAGATTGAGCAAGTAACTTTACTGAAGTATTGCACAGTCAACAATCCTATCCTACGACTGCATTAAGCGACTCCTCCAATTTCCCCACCCAAAACATGTGTACCTATTTAGATTTGCGTTGGAGCTGCAAAGCTAATGTAGCTACCAAGTAATAGAAGCTAGAAGGTAATGTAAACTGTGGGCTTAAACCATCACTCATGTTTTCTAAGCTGTGTTGTTCGTTTTTATAGATAAGCGTATGTCCCACTGAGAGACTGTAGCATGTCGTACACCACCTGCTAACCTAGTGACTATAAGCAGCTGCTATACTTGAAATGCTCAAAAGGCATCCGTTTATGGAGTAAGTCCTGCCCTTCAAGGAAAAGAGCCAATCAGCTTCCTGCTTAGGTGGTACAGTGCAGTGAATGTCTCGTTCCATGTGTGGAAAATGGCTCCAGTGCAGATGTTAATGATTGGCTAAAAGGAGTGATTGCATTTGGGGGTGCCAAAGACCATAGTGTGAAGGAAGTAGNAGAGCCAATCAGCTTCCTGCTTAGGTGGTACAGTGCAGTGAATGTCTCGTTCCATGTGTGGAAAATGGCTCCAGTGCAGATGTTAATGATTGGCTAAAAGGAGTGATTGCATTTGGGCGTGCCAAAGACCACAGTGTGAAGGAAGTAGCTGAATCTGCAGGTGTATGGAAGTGTACGGTCATACAGGTCTACCAGCAGTGGCTAAAATCCCAGTCTACAGGGAATTCTCCTCGGAATTGTGCCAGGGAAGGCATCCACCAAATCTGGCCCAACTGCGCAATTCATTGATGTAAGAGTGGCTGAACATTGATGTGGCCTACATCCAGAAACTTGTCCAGTACATGCCAAATCCAGCCACAGCTGTTATTGGTGCTTACAAGCTAACACTTATTTTTTGTCTGGTCAGCTTATCTTGAAATAAAGAGGTCAGTTGGTCCATTGAAAAATACTGCCTCCTCATTATGGCAATCTGTGCAGTCACAGTAGCCAGAACAAGCTGAAAATCACTATACTGATGCAAACCCTAC
The DNA here is from genome assembly GCA_034552555.1 of Semaprochilodus insignis. Taxonomy (NCBI): domain Eukaryota; kingdom Metazoa; phylum Chordata; class Actinopteri; order Characiformes; family Prochilodontidae; genus Semaprochilodus; species Semaprochilodus insignis. The sequence continues at coordinate 20,823,661 of CM067497.1, forward strand.
AAACCATTTATGAGGTCTTAGACTTCATCAGTGATATCAAATATGTTTCTGAAGTTAATTTGACCTTTAGTTTCCAGTATGTTGGTGTCTCCCTATTTAAGAGTCTCCTATGGCTGGGAATAACTGCCTGAAGACATTGTAAAGTGAACCAATTGCCCTAAAAGGGCTTTGCTATAAGCTTCCATTACTCAGACATCACATTAACCTTGCAGCTCCAACCATGATTTTGCTGATGAACTACATTTGGAAAGAGGAGAACCGTGTAAATTTGACTCTCGCTACCGTAGTCATGGCCTTCACTAAGGTCAGGCCTGCTGGTGAAGGTGTCCAGGGCATGTGGTAGGTCAGCACCGATGGGGAACAGATGCGGGCTGTGATGGCCATTGGAAAAGAGCTGAGCATCCATGCTCTGTGTCTGGTGATGAGGAGGGACTGGAGCACACCGGCCATCCTGCAGCTCCTACAGTGTGGAGAGTGAAGAAGACCGGGAAAATAAAATCGGCTGCTTTTGAACAAATAATATGCATAATTATAAATACAGCTATTTATACTTAATATAATACATATGATGCAACATTCATTGTGCCTGCCTTTGCATACGTAGCAGGTTTTACTTAATGATTGGACCTTTTTGTCCCCAAACTGCTGCTAAAAGCACACAGTGAAACTCTCCTGGCCCTGAGGTCGGTGGCGGCTTCTGAAAGGTTTGTTTGTTAGCGTAGGGGGGTAAAATAAGTGGTATCTAGCGGTGTTTCCAAGGTACAGGTTGCGTCAGTTATTCCTCAAGAGTTTTCAAAGGAAAAGGGCGAGACTGAAACAGCTTTCTGTTTAACCTTATCTGGTGGGAAGAAACCCCATATTATCTTACTTGCATTGCTGCTTTCTAGTCCTCTGAGCGAGAGATATGCATTTCCTTCTGGGAAACTACAGATATGGAGCTGACTAGCATGCTCCAGTGTTTTGATTTGGATCCGCTCCTTCCCATTAAACTGCAGAAATCTACTGACAGCTCATCCTGTAGCCTGGAACACTGCTGGCTCTATAGTTTTGTGCTATAATGAGCTCACCAGACCAAAAAAATGAATCCCCTTGTGTGTTTAAGATAGTAGTAACCTCAGGTTCCTGAAGATGGCGCTGCATGAGGATGATGGGGCTGTAAATACCTGCAGGGTGTGAGTGACGGGATCCATAGACTGAGAAGAGGTGGTACAGTGCAGTGAATGTCTCGTTCCATTTGTGGAAAATGGCTCCAAAGCAGATGTTAATGATTGGCTAAAAGGAGTGATTGAGCATTTGGGGGTGCCAAAGACCATAGTGTGAAGGAAGTAGCTGTATCTGCAGGTGTATGGAAGCGTACGGTCATACAGGTCTATCAGCAGTGGCTAAAATCGCAGTCTACAGGGAATTCTCCTCGGAATTGTGCCAGGGAAGGCATCCACCAAATCTGGCCCAACTGCGCAATTCTTTGATGTAAGAGTGGCTGAACATTGACGTGGCCTACATCCAGAAACTTGCCCGGGCCATGCCAAATCCAGCCACAGCTAGTGGAGGTATACACGCTATTAGGTACGTTTCAGTCACAGGTGAGGTTTTTTGTGTCTTTGAATTATATACCTCAGTCGCTGATCTTGTGCTGAGAGCACTCTCAAAATCTACTGCTAAAATAACTTGATGATGGGAATCAAAGTATAACAAAACAGCGAAGACCCTAAAGTAGAGCTGACAGGACTTAAGGAGTTGATATGGTTGTAAACCAACATAATATAACACGATCACTAGCTAAGGCATCACCAATGCACATCCATGCATCCATCCATCCATCTTGTCTTTGATCCATATGTTTATCTCTGAGCCTGCCTGAGCACAAATCTGAAGAAATGCTTAGAACCAGAAATCAGAACGTGTGGCTAAAACAAGCTTTTTATTTAATTTATCTTTTGAAATTAAGATAACACCTTTACTGAGCCCGGAGGAAACTGCAGATCCCGAAGGAAATTGCGGAAGACCGCCAAAAACTGCCATAGTCAACTATATTTCAAGTCGTCAAGGTGCGTCTTGGATAAACCTCATAGGCTACGGTACTGCCACTGCACAAAGCACATTCTAAAACAGATGGGGCAGTATCTGAAATAAAGTGCAGTGCCTGCAACATGTTACAAAACCTGGGGCTATTTAAGACTAGGAAACAGTCACGACATGCTTTAATGAGTAATTACGCTTTAATAGATTTTAGGTATATTATGCACTTTATGGTGAATAATGCCTTCAAAGGATTCAAGGAATCCAGAGAAATATGCGTGCGTAAAAGACAAGGCTGAAAACCATAGCTGAACACCTGTGGCCGTGATCCCTCAGACAGCACTATTCAATGTTCATCTTTGATGAGTCAACCTTTCAGAAATTATGGATGCTGTGTCTCTGGTCCAAAAACTAAAAGGACAATCCAGATTGAGATTGTTACCAGCCTAAAGTTTATATGTGTTGTCGGTACAAACCCTCCAAAATGACAACTTTACAGAAGAAGCAAGCCAGTGGAACCAGACTCATCCACCCCCAAGTAACTTTGGACCATTTCTTTTAGTCCAATCATCTTAAAATTTACACACAATGTAAATAAGTACTTTTCAATAATGTCAAAAAACTGAAAAATGACAAAAATGGAGAGGTCCTCAAACGATTATTAAGGGTTGTAAAAGAGGTAAAAGACGTGACACAGTAGTAAACGTGCCAACATCCTGGCTTTTATGTGTTACAGGCCTCAAATTTGGATGGAACATATATATACACCAAAAGGGCAGAACATTAAATATAGAGTTGTTGTGCTGATTTCGATACAGATCAAACTAAATTTACTCACCAACGCCATGTGTTTTTATTTGCGTTTGATAAAGATCTCATACTTTTTTAGAATTTAGGTAGGGGGCACTGTAGACTCTTAACAAGCAGACTCTTAGAAAATCCAAGTGGAGATGAGGACTCCAGGTATAACGACAAGACTGCATCAGTTCAGATCATTCCTCATTCGTCACTATTTAGTTTCTGCACGTGAATGGTTTATAAAAAGGCTAGGTGTCCCCAAACTTTTGACAGGCCGTGTAGGTTTACTGTACACACCGATCAGGCATAACATTATGACCACCTCACTGCAGTGTCTGATCCACACCTACCAGCGTAACACACACTAACACACCACCACCACGTCAGTGTCACTGCAGTGCTGAGAATGATCCACCACCCACGTAATGCCTGCTCTGTGGTGGTCCTGTGGGGGTCCTGACCATTGAAGAACAGGGTAATACAGTATACAGAGAAACAGATGGACTACAGTCTGTAACTGCAGAACTACAAGGTGCACCTATATGGTAAGTGGAGCTGATCAAATGGATAAAGGGTGTAGATACTTTGAGGTGGTCATAATGTTATGCCTGATCGGTGTATGTGCACACATGTGGAGGAAGGTGTGTTGGTGTACCCTCTCTTGCTGCGTCCCCCAGGTGTCGCTGACAAACACGCTCTCTAGCTCATGGTTAATGCTGTCGGAATAGCTGCTCACTCTACACACAGCTGGCTTCGAGGTGGTCAGGCTGGTCGAGGACACAGGAGGTGCTTTAGTCTGAAACACATACACACATTCAGGACATCAACAATGCAGACATTTAGGGGTGAGAGAAAAAAAATTATTATATATTATAGTATTGTGATATTTTGTGTGGCGATACTCGATACACAGAGACGGATCAATGTTCTATTATATAAATGTGAACTAAGGCTTTTAGGACAGTGTTAAGGCTCATTTAAGCTCAACGTTAAATACATTAATTTCTGTATTTGTGCACGGCCTCTCAAAGCTCATGGGTAAAGACAAAACGGGGCCACCAGAAACCATGGGAGTAGTGTAGCCGAAAGTTCAATAATACACAATGCGGCCGTCTCTTCTATGGTATGTTCATTATTACAACCTCCTGGCCATGACTCTGGACTGCCCTCTACTGTATGTACACTCATCATCAAAAGAATAGCTGCACCCAGAAGGAGGTGTGGGACTGCAGTGCTGTTGGGAAGGAAGATAAAGATTACCAGGAACAATAAATGATGATACATTTAGACTGATATGATCAATATTTATTGAGCGACACATACAGAAGTAGTGTCTCTCAGTATGGTTTACTAATGCAACATCCCAGACGTCTCGGCATGGGGTTGTAGAGGTTCCTAATGGTGTCCTGTGATAATCCATCCCATGCAGCTTGAATATTCTCAGTTCCTGCAGATTGTGGAGATGGAGTGACACCAGGCCTTCTGGACGTGTGACGCGCAACAACAAACTGTTCATCTTGGCGCTAACCACGGTGCCTCCACACACGGATTCGTTGTTCGTCTCCACCAAGACAAAAGCGGGACTTGTCACTGAAGATGACCCGCTGCCGTTCTGAGTCACTCCATGACAGTCTGGCACGACACCATTGCAGTCTTTGGTGATGTTGACGTGGTGTTAAGGGCAGTCGTCGTAATGGTCTGTGTGTACTAACAGGATGACTCATGGAGGGCATCACTGCAGGGCTGTTAGGTCAGTCAGGTACAGAGATAACGCCCGTCCTTGCTTACGTCACATGTGCGGCCGAGCATGAAACTTGAATCATTTGCATGTCTCACAATGTCAAACCTACCCACCATTCCTGTTGGTTGATTCCTTCTGGGTGCAGCTGTTCTTTTGATGATGAGTGTATTAACATCCATGTCAACATACAGGACACATGGAAGTATGTAGGGAGTTACAGCATTTACAGGACGTCCTTATTTTCATAAATATATATATACATAATAAATTAGCCTAAAGTCAGTCTGTCTGCTCGATAGTCTCATTTTGTGGCAATAAAGTGAGATGAACAGACTGAAACTTCATCACATACAGCAGATGATTTCCTTTGGTGACAAAATGGGCAGTTTAAAAAGGTTATTAATCACAAAAAAGGCAGTGTATGAAAACATAGTATTTAGCATATTACAATATTTCAAAATCGCAGTAATATCGTATCATGACTAAAGTATTGTGATAATGTCGTATCGTAGGGCCTTTAGTGATTGCCACCCCTACAAACAAAACATCGCTTCTGAGGCAAACCCAGTGATGCTCTACTGTAACACGTACCTGGACCTGGTTAAATAAGGAAACTGCTTCCTGCTCTTTGCTATGGTGAATTCCCAGCACACTCCTCCGCAGCTGTACACGTAGTTTGGCAATCTGGGAAAAAAGAGAGAAATAAACAATTTACTCTTTTTCTCAAATGATTAAAAGTCATTCTAATAAACATTCTAAAATGGTTTAAATGCACAATATCAGGTACAGAAGAACAGTCTCATGGTATAAACTGCCAGAATTTTTTGGCCCGCTGCAGTGGAGCTGGCGCACGGGGATAGGATCATTTTCTGAAACGCATGATTTGTTGTAGTGAATCAGATGAACAGGATTTAGTGTGATTAGGCAGGATTTACTGACAGTGAACACAACCAGGACTTCGTTCAACAGTGAAAGCGCACCAGATTGAGACAAACCCCATCAATATGGTACTATGTAACTGCTACTGGCTGCCAGCGTGATCATTTATACAGTATACTGTATATCAGTGGGAGTCAAGGTGGGTTTACTCCTGATGTGTTAAACACAAACACTGGAGTCAATATTATAAAAGCAATGCTTCAGCCCAAAATCGAACTGACCCAATTTTAACCCAAAAGAACATGATCAGCCAAGACTTGTTTGGTGTCTGGAGTTTGGAGCTACAAGGCTAATTGAGTGTACATGAATCCGTACATGCCTAAATCATCACTCTCATCTCAGTATGGCATCGGGCCATGCCAGACGTCTCGGCATGGAGTTGTAGAGGCTCCTAATGTTGTCCTGTGATAATCCATCCCAGTCTGTCTGGCACGACACCACTGCAGTCTTTGGTGACGTTGACGTGGTGCTAAGGACAGTCGTCATAACGGTCTGCATGCATGTAGTCATGCGTCGTGCACCCGTCTGCCAATGGTGCTGACGCTAAGAGGACGACTCATGGAGGGCACCACTCAGGTACAGCGATAAAGCTACAAGGCTAATTTAGCTACAAAGAATGTACATGAATCAGTACATGCTCAAATCATCACACACTTACACTCAACGTAATCTCTAAAGAAGAGATGCTGGTTTCTGGAACTGTATGGCAGCCAGCTGTCTGTAAGCATTGAGTAGGTTTCAAAATGGCTACTGCTGTATTAGCTATGCAACTTATTATGGTCTATAAAAAAGAAACTCTGACTGTCATTGTACATGGACATACAAGCGAGGGGGTTTCTGTACATACTGCTGTAATTCTGCCAGTCATATAGTGGAGTCCAAAAGCATTCAGTTCAGCTCTGAAGGAACACGATGCCATCGAGTTAACTAGCAGAGCTCAACAGGGAAAGATATAACCAGGGTTAGACAGAATGGAGAACAGCTGATCTAAGATGGGGCAACAGGAAAGTTGAGTCCTAGGTCTAGTCAAACAGCTGTTTAAGTGTGTGTGTGTGTGTGTGTGTGTGTGTGTGTGTGTGTGTGTGTGTGTGTGTGTGTGTGTGTGTGAGATGTACCTCTCCACGGTGATCAGCACTAGACCAGGATGCAGAGCGCTTGTGTATTTTCAGCCCTTCCAAGTCGTCTGTCCAAAAGCCGGGGGTCTACAAAACACATCACAAAACACACACAGGTTTTACACTGTCAGAACACGGGATCATACACTCATCATCAAAAGAACAGAAGGAGAAGGAAGAGAAGGAAGTGTGGGATTGCAGTGCTATTGGGAAAGAAGATAAAGGTTACCAGGAACAATAAATGATGATACATTTAGACTGATATGATCAATATTTATTGAGCTACACATACAGAAGTAGTGTCTCTCAGTATGGTGTTGGGCCGCTGTGTTTGCTAATGCAACATGCCAGACGCCTCGGCATGGAGTTGTAGAGGTTCCTAACGGTGATATGGTCCTGTGATAATCCAACCCATGCAGCTTGAATATTCTCACACAGTTCCTGCAGATTGTGTGGTAGGGGTGGATGTGGAGTGACACCAGGCCTTCAGGATGTGTGACGCGTGTCAACAAATCGTTCATCTTGGCGCTGACCAAGACAAAAGCAGGACTCGTCACTGAAGATGACCTGCTGCCATTCTGAGTCACTCCATGACAGTCTGGCACGACACCATTGGAGTCTTTGGCAACATTGACGTGGTGTTAAGGACAGTCGTCATAACGGTCTGTGTGCATGTAGTCCTGCATCGTGCAGCCGTCTGCCAGTGGTGCTGTACTAACAGGATGACTCATGGAGGGCATCACTGCTCGATGAATGTCCGCAATCGTGGCTGTTGGGTCAGTCCGGTCATGTTGGACAATCCATCGGTTCTCTCTCTCTGTGGTTTGTGTAGGTCTCTCAGATCCTTCATGCTGCTGATGCATGTCTTCTTCTATCCACTGCCACCAACAGTGTGCAATGGTAATATTCTGCAGGACAGGTAAGGCACGCAATACCTCGATAAGACCATCCTGTAACTTAGTCTTATAAAACAGCAGCAACTGAAAAGCATTTTGGGTTATTCCCACTTTAACAGACTGAGGGAGAAGCAGCCTGGATCCAGAGAGACTGAAACAGAAAAGGGAAGCTGAAAGACCGGGTTTAATGAGTGTCATTTACTCCCCTCTGTTAATGCCTTCCTGTTTACTGATGAAGCTGGAGTGTCTTGTTACAACCTGAACTTCCAGCCTGTTTTTCTCTGTGTGTGTGTATACAATCTACAGCAGCTGTTGCGTCTGACAATACAGAACGTCGCAGTTAGATAATATCTCCCGCTGGAGGGTCTCGCTCAGAGCCAAGCAAAGCCAGGCACAAAACCAAGAGGATGAGGTCTGTTTAAGAACCAGTGAAGGCTGAATAGTGCTCTAACAGTAGAAAACCAGCCCGGGTTATTGTGCCTGATTCAAAAGCCACCCAGGTTCAAATTTGGAGGCCGGAAAATCACTTTAAAAGTCACATATCTTACACTTTTCTTGCCCTTTATTTATACAGCCAAATCGGACTTGTTTTTTTTTTCAAATCAGAAAACAAGGTGAATTTGAGCTGAGTGTCTACACTGTTACTTGTAAGTGATTAGATCGGATTTGTTCATCTGCATGAAATCCCAGAACTTCCATCACTCTGGATTTGACACGGTTGTTGTTTGTTGTGTTGCCAGTGGCACAAAAGACACAAAATACACAAAAGACGTGAAAATCTCATTGGAATCACATTTCAAACTCCATCCACTGGATTTGATCTGGAAAAATCGGATTTCATGTGTTTTTTTTTGCTGTCCAGAAACTGGATACAAGATGGATATACCAAAAATCGGATTCAGGCTGGCAGTCTGAACAAGGCCTAACCCTGCGTTCACACTAGCAAGTGACAGAGCGACAGAGCGACAAGCAACCAGTCATTTCCTATGGAAGCACGCGATTTGTAGCCCCGTTTTAGCGGCCAGCGACACGGCGGCAGAGCAACAAGCGGCAAACCGATTTGAGATTTTCTCAACTTTGTGCAAATGAATTCTGAGGCGGTGA
>CM067497.1:20865917-20868417 GCA_034552555.1 Semaprochilodus insignis
CAGCCATACATCCTATTTAACAGACAAATATTGTGAGGTTATGGTTTGACATTTAGAACGAAAATTATTTTTAAGAAAATTATTATACATTTTATGTGGGAACTGATACAGTTCGTATGCAATGGTTTGGGCAGCCCTTGTTAAATAACATTTTTTGTAGATTTTCTGAGTGCAAAGAAGTTACACGTCCTCTGCGGAGGTAATAAATACAAATAAATATATATTGTAATAATATGTTATATTTATTTTGTATTTTTTCTCTAGGTTAGCCAAAACAAATTAGCAGGAAATGCTATATTTATGCATATTCCCTGTTAAGCATAGGGATTTGTTATCTGGTGATAACTTTAAAACCACCTTCTTCTATCTACACTCACTGTCCATTATTTCAGCTCCACTGTCCATATAGGAGCACTGTAGTCCATCTGTTTACCTGTATACTTTATTACCCTGTTCTTCAATGGTCAGGACCCCCACAGGACCACCACAGAGCAGGTATTACCTACCTTGCTGTTCCACCTTGCTCCACCTTGAAGATGTACAGTCAGACATGACAGGTCATTTGCTATATATACCTTGCTACCTGCTACCTTGCTGCTCCACCTTGTAGATGTACTGTCAGAGACGACAGCTCTCATCTGCTATATATATATATATATATGTATAGTAGATCATCAGCCATAGGCTCTGAATGGGACTTTGCATAGCACACCAGCAATATACACATATATACAACCCCAAATCACAAAAAGATGGGATAGAATGGAAAACACAAAAAAAGTGTTAATGCACTTAAGTGTGAGCACTGGGCTGGGCTGGGGTTGCCAGGTAGTGCTCTTTTTGCTCTATATATGTATGTATTGATCTATCTAGGTATCGGCACTGGCCCCCTGTTCGGGCAGTGCCTGAGCTCAGGGTGAGTTTTAGGCTCTGAACTTCCTGTACTAGCTGGAATATTATCCAATGGAACACTAAGCACGGTTGTAAGTCGCTCTGGATAAGAGCGTCTGCTAAATGCTGTAAATGTAAATGTAAATGTAAGTACAACTTAATGTCAATTATTTATGTTTTTTGTCTGCTTAATTTAATTGCATTTGGTGATATACATCCATTTCTGCAACTTAAGTCTGCTACACACTCCAAGAAATGTTGAGGAGTCGTCTAAGCACAATACATGCCCCCAAACCCAAAGACGTTGACGCCGCTTCTGGACATGGTTAACAAAAGGCTCCTGTTCCAAAGTGCCTACACACACAGATTCGTTGGGCGTCTCCACTAAAACAAAAGCAGGACTCATCACTGAAGATGACCCACTGCAATTCTGAGTCACTCCATGACAGTCTGCCCTGACACCATTGCAGTCTTTGGCGACGTTGACGTGGTGTTAAAGGCAGAGATAAGGCCCGTCCTTGCTTACTGTTGGTTGATTCCTTCTGGGTGGAACTATTGGTGCAACTATTCTATTGAGGTTGAGTGTAGATAGATAGATTTCTTAAAAAAATCAAGTTCTGTTGTTAAATAGGTATATATCACCATCAGCAGGCACTTGGGTGTGAACTCATCTCAGCTCAATAAACATGTCCAGAGATACATGAGCGTAAGGCACAAATACACTGTAGTAGGTAAATCTGCATCAACTGCCTTTGAAAATAAAGAGATAGCCGTCGTGTTGAGCACATCAACAAAGACAAACTGTTCAACTCATCCTTGAGAGCAACTGAGCCATGTATGAAAGAGCTCACACTAGAGACACCACATGCTTTATGTGTTTCAGTGGGCGTCATTTGAAGGGTAAACAGTCAAGGAAGCGCAGGGCTTTTGGGGGCCACATAATTATTATCCAAACAATCTCCAAGCAGCCATCACCACAACAGCTGCACAACTCGTCCCTGTGCCCTCCGCCACTGATTCAAAGGGTGGATTTGCACATATCCGCCTCCATGAGTGTCCAGGCTGCATTCCTAAACTGAAAAGTTCTTTCCACATCTTACTGTCTTTGTGGAGGTGTGATGTTCCATTCAGGACGACTTGTTCTCCATCTCTTTCTCTCTTTCTTTCTTTCTTTCTCTTTCTCTTTCTTTCTACCACCCAAAAATATCCAGACAAGAGTATCTCTGCTTGCTGAAGAAGAGCTGGAGGATGGATATCACAAACTATGCAACAGCAGGTGAGCTACAGTCTCTAACTGTAGCAGTAAGGTAGAGCTACAAGGTAGGGTTTCTAATGAAGTGGCCAGTAAGTATGCACGGTGGTCAGAAGGACTTGTGGGAGGCTGACAACAGGTGTGTGGCCACAGACGGGTGGACCCTCATTTTTGTTTAAATCCCAATGAACGTAGGCCATGTCAATGTTCAGTCCTGGAGACCCATATAACCGTACGTGGCTGTATTCAAAATGGCACACTGCTACACTGCACACTGTATACTAGAGTTGTATGTACTGCATACTGTATATGCCCCGTGTGTGTTATATATAGTACAGTAACAAGTTCTGACCTACA
>CM067497.1:20870917-20948054 GCA_034552555.1 Semaprochilodus insignis
CTGACCAAGAGCAAAAAAACACTCTCAAATAGAACTGCTCATATGCTGGCCAATAATGCAAAGCAAAATCCCCACATGGCAGCAAGGACCAGCAGAAAGGTTTAGCTGACACAAGAGTGGTGATGCACTGTGTGCAGCTTTGCTTTCACATAGAATAGTCACTAAAGTCAACATCTGTAATAAGCCAGGTAACATCTGCATAAGCCAGAGGCATTCTGGGAATAAGTGTCGTGGACTGATGAGGTAAAAATGGAACTCACCGATAATAAAAAGATTCGGAAATAAGGAGCAGCATTTGAACATCAGCAAATTCTGGAATCAAATGTTCTGGACTCAAGGAACTGAAGATTTTGGAATCTGAAATTAAGGAACTGAAGCCTAAAAGATCCTGGCTTGTACAACAGGACAGTGGTTCAATGCGTACCTCAAAATCCACCATTAATGACGCAAGCTGAAGCCCCTCAGTCCCATAACTTCAACAATACTGAAAATGTGTGGGTAGATCTTCACCAAGCAATGCAAGGCAGCTCAAAGGGGATCTTAATATGTCACGTCCTGTCTTGTCTTGCCCCTGTTTGTCTTCTCGAGTTTTCTTTTCTGTCTTTTTCTCTTATCACTTCCATGTGCCTTTTGTCGTCCTGTTCCATGTGCTTCTGTTTGTTTTGGTTTATAGCTCCTTCTGTCTCCTCCCCCTTGTCAAGCCCCTCACCTGTCCTTAGTTTGTAGCTCCGCCCCTTCCCAGGTGTTCCTTGTTAGTCCTTGTTCATTTATACTCCCTGTTGTTCCCTTTGTTCTTGCTTGGTGTTTTGTCTCCATGTCAGTTGTTTTTGTAACCCTGTTCCTTGGTCTTGGTAGTGTTACTTGTTTTTTTCTTAGTGTCTTTGTTTTTTGTTTGTTCTTATTGTTTTTTTATTAAATACTTGCACTTGCATTCTGTCTCCTCGTCTGTCCATGTTACGTAATAAGTAAGAGTAAAGTAATGGTGCATGAATCCAACTGCAGATGTTGCTTTTTACCTAGTTTGCTGTTGAGTTTGTGTTCAGTTCCTTTCACTTCAGAAATCAACAAAATATGTCATTTCAGCAGGGGTGCCCAATGTATTCACGTGTTCATGTTTGTGGCATCACAATTGTGACTCGTCACTGTCCACATTTCTGTATATGGACTGGAAGGACTAGGGATGTATGTAGGCTGTGTACTTAATGAATAGTAAGCTTGTGGTTAACCCACTTAATCATAATCCTTCATCACACTATCATTTTCCTCTTTACATCCAGTATTGGTGTGTATGCTGGACATCGCCTTCATTCTGGACAGCTCGGAAAGTGCCCTGAATTTCCGCTTTATGCAGGAGAAGGACTTTGTGCGCTCCTTTAGCCAGCGGATCATGCAGATGCAGGTGGCCGGCTGGCACCTGCAGGTGCGACTGGCTGCCCTACAGTATAGCAGCATGGTGTCTGTCGTCCAGAGTTTTGCTGACTGGAAGGACCTGGACGTCTTCATGGGACGCATTGATGCCATGGCTTACATAGGTCACGGCACATACTCGTCCTACGCCATCGGCAACGTAACCGAGCTCTTCGTGAAAGAGACCAAAGATGAGAACGTGAGGGTGGCCCTGCTGATGACTGACGGCGCTGACCACCCCCGGAGCCCGGACATCATTGCAGCTGCTGCCGAGGCCAAAAGCCACAACATCAAACTTTTCACTATCGGCCTGTCCAACTTAGCCCGAGGTAGCCACAACAGCGCTACGCTGAGGGCTGTGGCCAGTGCCCCTGCACAGCAGTTCTTCCATGGCCTCAATGACCCGGACCTGGAGGGGAGACTCCTGCAGGAACTCGTGAGTACTATAGTCAGTAGTAAAGTCTGGCCAGGATTGTTCCAGTGGTTTCAAGAGTAAATTATCCTGCCCAGGATTTTGTTCCAGCTGGCTGGAATTAATCATTTGCGTGTAAGAATCAAGATATGTGACAGATTATATGTTCAGTTTGATATATGTTATACACAATGGGTGCATCTGACACGCGAGGAGCTGCACACTGTCTAGGAGTTTCCATAAAAACAAAATGCCTGTTAGACATGAAAGGTCAAGTCTTCATAGCCGACAGCTCCACAATAACAAGGATTGTGCTTCATTCTCAAAGCTCGCATTAAGAATTCCAATTGGAAGCCTGAGGGCCTGAGGATAGACTGGGCGTTCTGGAAATTTGGCCCTAGATTGTGACACTGTGGGGACCAAGAGCTGCAGAAATACAAAAATACCGCTACAAATCATTTTTGGTCAAACTATATTTCTCAAAAAAGACTGCATCATTTTTACTAATGTGCAATTCTGTTCAAACATCAGAGACAACCTTTCGTTCAATTTCCAGTCATAACAGTCAAAAGTCAAAAACAGATCATCAGAGCATTAACATTTCATGATGAACAGAAAAAGAGTTACTCTTTACCTTCATTACAGCATCCCTTCTTTTCAGCAGATTCACTTTCAGTTCCTCAAAGAGCCACACCTCCACACAGTTCAGTCTTAGAAGTTGGTTTAGCTGATTTTCTGTTTCCCAGCATCCAGATAACCCCAAACACATTCAGTGATGTTGAGGTTCTGGACTCTGGGGTGGTCAGTCCATTGTTCTGAGAACACCAGCAGCTTCTTTGTTGGATGTGTGGGTCTCCTTTTCTCAGTGAGGAGCTTCTTGAACAGTTACACATCCTTTCAGACCTGGAAGAAGGATAGTTAGAGGCACCTGTGGATGTTCTCAGATCTGAAGCAAGAGTGATGCTTGATGTTCACCTCTCTCTCAAAGATGATAGCTTGAAGTGCTGTTTATCTGATGGGGGAAAGTGTTGGAGATTTACCAGCCTTGTTCCAGGTGGTTGTTAGGAGTCTCATATTCTCTGCAGCTTTTAACCGTTTTTTTGAATTGCAGTTTTGCAAGCACCAGTTTTTTCATCACTTCCTCCGTCCTTATACAAGTGGATTCTCCTACATCTAATCTCCTCAGAAACATCTTCTGAAAATGAATAACTGGCTGGAAATGTGAAAATGAGAAATTAAAATCATTATTTTATTAAAGTCAAGATTTTATCATTTATAACAAAAGAAAGTAATTTGGCTCGATAATTCATGTGCCCACCATCATGTTTATACTTAATTACTGTGTAACTATTATAATTAAAAATATAATAATGACAAGTATACAGCATTTAAGTTGGCATGACACCAAAGGACTATTTAGCAACCACCTGGAATACATAGTAATGATCATGTGACAACAAACCGTTCGTCTTGACCACGGTGCCTCCACACACAGATTGATTGGTCGTCTCCACCAAGACAAAAGCAGGACTCATCACTGGAGATTACCCGCTGCCATTCTGAGTCACTCCATGACAGTCTGGCACGACACCATTGCAGTCTTTGGTGACGTTGACGTGGTATTAAGGACAGTCGTCGTAACAGTCTTTGTGTATGTAGTCCTATGTCGCGCAGCCGTCTGCCAACGGAACTGGCTTTTACAGGATGACTCATGGAGGACATCACTACTGGCGGAATGTCCGCAGTCATGGCTGTTGGGTCAGTCAGGTACAGCAATAAGGCCTGTCTTTGCTTACGTCAAGTCTTATTCCTGGCAGTTAATTCCTCCTGGGTGCAACTATTTGTGCAACAAGTTCTATGATGATGAGTGTAAAGTCAGTCCTGGGCAGACACTCCTATCCAAAGACAATTAAAACATGACTTAGAGAGTCGAAAATGTACTAGAATATATTTTAATCTATTATTGTCTTTTTCTTGTTTTCAGAAAACACTCACAAATAATGAAGTAAGTGTTTCAGACTACTATTCTGCCATGTGATCTATGGCTGAAACAAAATGTATACAGCATCAGCTGCTAACTGCTGGAGTCACATTGTATGTTTTATCCAATGTCTTGTTTCAGTGTCCACGACTCCAAACGTGTTTATGTGAGAAAGGAGACAGAGGACCTCCAGGAAGCCCCGTGAGTACATCAGAACACATCTCTGAAGCTGATGGTGATTTCTGTGTAGCAGAACAATGACTGAAGCTGCTCTTGACCAAATCTTGTCTTGTGTTTTACGCAGGGTAAAAAAGGAGAACCGGGTTATGAAGGACTCCCTGGTATAAAAGGGGCGAGGGTGAGCAGGACTGTTATATGATATGTATTTCAGGAGGTCTGTCATATTTATTTGATTCTAAGTCACATATAAGTCATTCCAGTTGCTGATTAACTCTGTGCTCTGCAAACCAGATGCACTTTCATGATGCACTCTTGCAGCAAACTCTCAGTGACTTCAGCAGGGGTGCAGCTTAATTGCAATATAATTGATATGACAAATCGAATTAAATATTCATAACTAAGTATAGAGAAAGAATGTATTTCAGCATACATAAGACAATACTGTATGTGTTTGTGTATGTGGAGCAGTAAGTTCAAGAGTTGGTAATGCAATAACACAGGCTGTAAACACTGGCTGCGTCTGGACTGTGTACTACACGCTAATGCTACACATTATACACTGATCAGCCATAACACTAAAACCTCCTCTTTGTATCTACACTCACTGTCCATTATATCAGCTCCGCTGACCATATAGGATCACTCTGTAGTTCTACAGTTACAGACTGTAGTCCATCTGTTTCTCTGTATACTTTATTACCCTGTTCTTCAATGGTCAGAACCCCCCACAGGACCACCACAGAGCAGGTATTATGTGGGTGGTGGATCATTCTCAACACTGCAGTGACAGTGATGTGGTGGTGGTGGTGCTGGTGTGTGTTGTGCTGATGGACACCTCAGCGTCACTGCTGGACTGAGAATAGTCAACCAATCAAAACTATCCAGCCGACAGCGTCCTATGGGCAGCGTCCTATGGGCAGCGTCCTGTGACCACTGATGAAGGACTAGAGGATGACCAACACTGCACTGTGCAGCAGCAGATGAGCTATCATCTCTGACTGTACATCTACAAGTGGACCAGCAAGGTAGGAGTGTCTAATAGAGTGGACAGTGTTTAAACACTCCAGCAGCACTGCTGTGTCTGATCCACTCACACCAGCACAACACACACTAACACACCACCACCACCACATCAGTGTCACTGCAGTGCTGGAATCATCCACCACCCACATAATACCTGCTCTCTGGTGGTCCTGTGGGGGTCCTGACCATTGAAGAACAGGGTAATAAAGTATACAGAGAAACAGATGGACTACAGTCTGCAATTGTAGAACTACAGAGTGCTTCTGTATGGTAAGTAGATTTGAGAGACAGATTTGAGTTTGAACTCACATTTATACATCGTTTCAGGTCTCATCACCACTGGAGTCACAGCCGCAGCACCATCCATCATTTTGCCGTCTCTGTTTGCTATAGGATTGTGGGACAATAGTGCCCACCATTACCGTAATCCAAAGTCGACTGGTTCAGTGTGCATTGTGTGTTTTTGAGTATACTTTGACATTCGTAACTATACTACATACTATAGTCTACTCAAACACATATTCCAGTGAGTTATGGACTCCTCAGTTTTGTTTGTGCTATGAAGCAGGTACAGTTGTAAAGTCATGAAGGTCTGTCTGTCTGCATGTCATTACACACCACTGTTTAATGCAGAAAGCTTGTCATTCCTTTCATAAGCAGCCTTGCATTGACTGATTGGCCACTAGCATAATGCTAATTTCTGTAGTGCTGTTAGCACCAAGCAAAGTCCTTATAAGAAAGTCTGGCGGCCATCTCAACAGCCATCTTTGCAGTGCCATCAGGTACTTATTTACAGCCATACAAGACAAGGCTCCCCTTTGAACGAGGAGTGACCAAAATACCAATAAACTGAGTAATGAGTTTGTAGCACTCGGCTCAATAACCCACCCATTTTTCGGTTTGTTTTGCCTACAGTACTTCGGCAGATCTCCACAACAGGGGGTTACTGATCCCAGTTCTAGCTTAAACAAGCGCATGTGAAGCTTGTAACAGGCATACATGTGAAATGCTCTTTTTACAGTATTATATAATATTTGACAGTATTATTGGAGCAGCCTGTTAAGCTATTAGCTAACTGCTGACCTAGTCTAGCAAGGGCAGAATGTAGTTCAGTTACAGAGAGTATAAAGCAGTAAACTGGTAAAATAGAGCCCTGCAGCAGCAACCAGTGATGTTCAACTGGCAACTCTTTATTTGGTTGCAGTTTCTAGAAAATAGGCACAATAACTCTGATAGCAAGAGGATAGCGGACCACTGTCGGTCCACCAACAGCAAAGTCACTTTATATCAGGTCTTCTTTCAGGGTTTTCTCTCAGTTGTTTTTAATATTGGACTTAGTTTATATTCTAAAATTGAAGGTTATACCCTGCTGAAAAAAAAGTGTTCAAAACACAACAAACGACTAGGACTACCCAGCATAAACTAGCATGGACCAGCATGAATTCCATGCTGGTCTATGGTGTTTTTTTCAGCAGGGTACACATTTAAAGTTTTAGGAGATTAAAAATTAGTTGGTATGCAGGACAGGAAGCTGGGTGGTCCCAGGATGGACCAGCAGTGGCAAACAGTCAGCGGCGTGCCGAACTTATCAAGCCAGCGGACTGATATGCTGTATATTTGTTATCTGGGAATTCACACCTCTCCACAAAGATGACCACGCCAGGCAGCACAGCTACAGCTATTTTCCTGTAATAAAAACAATAATTTAAACCAGTCAACCCATCCTGACTGCTAGCCTAGCCAGTGACCTACAGGCTAATAAATCCAGCTAGCATTAGATTCAAGATTCAAGCGACTATTGTCATATGCACAGAGAAACAAGCAGTTGCACTATACAATGAAATTCTTACTCTGCACCTCCCGGACTACAAATACTAACAATTACAACATAAATACTGAGTACTAAATAAGAAAGAAAAGACTAGAGGGAAGAAAAATAGATATGTATGTATATAAATTAAGAAAATGTACAGTATATGAGGTATAAGACTGAAAGGTATAGGAGCAGAACATTTGTACAGTATCCAATATTAGTGCAAATAAATGACAGAACTGTACAACAGCAGCCAAATATAGATTCAAGTATCCTTTATAAATATGCGTATATCATATACATATATCATTAGCATTGAACAAAGTGGTAAACAGAACAGCGATTCTGCTACATATCTATATTCAGCATGAAATGGACTGAATAGGCTAAATAGGTTTTACACTTTTAGTCTGAGCTGAAGTATCTAGATTTCATGTTGCAGCTAATTAAAAAATAAAATAATAATCAAAAAGCACATCCCAGGAAATCCACCCTCAGGTTTCTAAAAGTGCATCATTATCAGCAGGGGGGTTTGATATGGTAGAATTTAGAAACTGAAGCCATTTAATTTTAAGACATTGTACCAGAGTGGGAGTTAAATCTTCTAATGCACCTCCTCTTTCTCTTTAGGGAGAGCCCGGGGCTCCCGGCAAACCAGGAGTGGAAGGGCTTGAGGTAAATCATGGATCCACCTTTAATGACACGGAACCCATATGAAACTGTCTCTGCACATACACTTGTTTATGTGTTTGCATCCACAGGGCCGGCCCGGGTTTAAGGGTGATAAGGTAAGAGTTACTGCCTGGTAAATAAACCCTGTTTCCTGCTCATAGGTCTGTGTGCTTCTTATGACTCCACTGCTCTTAGATGTGACCTTGTTTTTTCTTGGAGGACATTTTTAGTATATTTAATCAGAATCTGGAAACAAATGGAGTAAGGACAGTTCTGGATAATCAACAACTTGATAAACTTGTGTATTTTGTTGATTGCTGATGGCGGACTGCCAGTACTACAACTACAGTCACGCTTTGCTGCAGAAGTTCACCACAGATGTTCCTGATTAAAACATTTTCTGTGAGGGGAACTGCCACTCAAAAATGTCTTCTCGGTTTGTCACACGTGGGCAGAAGCAGAGGCAGAAAAAAGTTTCCAATGGAGCTTTTATTTAAGTACTTTTTAGCTCCACTTATAGGACTGTCTACCAACGTAATATGTACTTTAATGACATCAATAAGCGTGAAATGCTTTGCTCAGTTAATGACCTCTAACACTGAGAACAGTTACCCAACAAATCATTGCTCAGTAGCTGTAATGCTGACCAATCACCACTCAGTGGCAATAATGTCAGCCAATCAGCACTCAGTAGCAATAATGTCAACCAATCAGCACGCAGTAGCAGTAATGCTAACCAATCAGCACTGAGTAGCAGTAATGCTAACCAATCAGCACTCAGTAGCAGTAAAGCTAACCAATCAGCATTCAGTAGCAGTAATGCTAACCAATCAGCACTCAGTAGCAGTAATGCTAACCAATCAGCACTCAGTAGCAGTAACACTAGTGTCCTCCAGCGCAAACCGTTCTTGGTGTGGAATATCAGAAAGATACTGGTAAGTTTGTAGCTGTTTAGCTCCATTCATTCACCTTAATTGAGTCTGCAGGTGCCCTCTAGTGTGATGGAGTACAATGGGAGTAGCAGGAAGTGCCCAGGCTCCCTTTAAACTGGCTCTGATAACGTACTGTGGCTGTTTGCATAAAATACAGTATAAAATCTTTGAGGTTAAAAATTGAAATAGATCAAAAGAGATTTTCTGAAACGCACTGCATTATACACACTACTGCTCCTCTTCAGCACTGTGCTCACTGTGGGTGAAGCTTTTCACCGCACTGATTTTTCTTCAACTCCCTTAAAGCTGCACTTTATATATTTTGGGGATTTGGAAGACATGGAACTGCATACAATATTTGGCAGAACATTTGGGAACATAAGATGAATCTAATGATTACCAGCGTGTTGCAAGTGTATTCAAAGAGAATTCTGCTGAAACTAGGTAAAGGATTGTGATCATTCAGTATCTTCACCCGTATAATGTTTATTTTCCGTGTGAGGTGTAAATATCAAGCTGCGCCTTCTTTCTGAGCCTGTGAGCGTGATGTTAAGACGTATAGCATGCTCGGACAATTCTCACAATTCTGACTATGTCAGGTTTAGTGCAGCTTTAAAGGAGGATTGGATGAGAATTGGTATGTTTTGCTCTTG
Source organism: Semaprochilodus insignis (assembly GCA_034552555.1). Classification (NCBI taxonomy): domain Eukaryota; kingdom Metazoa; phylum Chordata; class Actinopteri; order Characiformes; family Prochilodontidae; genus Semaprochilodus; species Semaprochilodus insignis. The sequence goes on from CM067497.1 coordinate 20,879,991, forward strand.
GGGTCTCTCTATAGCTGTGGAGTGTAAATCACTTTTACAGCACTGTTGTAAATATAAATTGTGCTTTGAGCCCTTTATGGACAGCTGTACATGTGCAGTTTGTTGATAACCCTTATAGTATATGGATGCTACAGATTACATTTGCAGTTTTGGTTGTTTCTGTGTGTAGATAACAGAAATCGAGAGTGTGATCTGTAGCGTCCATATGCCTGAGTGACGTGTGCACACGAAAGGAGAGTTGGATTCTGCTGGAGTGCATCCCATGCAGCTTGAATATTCTCACACAGTTCCTGTAGATGGTGTGGTAGGGGTGGAAGTGGAGTGACACCAGGCCTTCTGGATCTGTGACACGTGACAACAAACCGTTCATCTTGACCACGGTGCCTCCACACACAGATTGATTGGTCGTCTCAACCAAGAGAAAAGCGGGACTCATCACTGAAGATGACCCACTGCCATTCTGAGTCACTCCACGACAGTCTGGCACGACACCATTGTAGTCTTTGGTGATGTTGACGTGGTGTTGAGGGCAGTCATCATGACGGTCTGTGTGCATAGTGTCCTGTGTTGTGCAGCCGTCTGTCAATGGTGCTGGCACTAACAGGATGACGCATGGAGCATCACTGCTCGCTGTTTATCTGTAATCGTGGCTGTTGGGTCAGTCAGGTACAACGTTAAGACCCGTCCTTGCTTACTTCACATGTGCGGCCGAGCGTGAAACTTGAATCATTGGCATGTCTCACAACCTACCCACCAAGTTTCATTCTTGTCGGTTAATTCCCTCTGGGTGCAGCTATTTGTGTAGCTGTTCTTTTTTAATGATGAGTGTATATTTCACTGTTTTACGCAAACAGCCACTGTCTGTTAGGGCCAAGGACCAAAAAAGAAGAGCTGGATAGAAGGCTTAAGATGAAGCCAGGACTTCTGGTAGTCTTTTGATCTCACGTGCTTGACTCCGGCACAGAGAATGAAATGTACAGACATCAAAAAGCATAATCAAGAACCTGAAGACACAACTTTTCTTGTCTCTTTCCATTCAAGGTCTCCTAACTAGAAAATTCATGTCTAGAGTTGAGTTCCTATTTAGCCTCAGCATTCAGAAATGTGTAAGCTCTGAGTTGTGTTTCAGGGCGACAGAGGAGAATGTGGAGCTCCTGGAGAAAAAGGAGAGAAGGTATGTGTCTCTATACTATATCATCTGTACCATATCTATCCAGCTATCAAAAGCATGGTCTGTTAGATCACTGAGGTGTGATACTGTGTTTGGCAGGGACTTTCAGGACCTCCGGGACCACGAGGCGCCAGAGGAGAACAGGCACAGTATATTCTAAAATTGTCACTAAGCAATGTGCTTTTTGGTAGTAGGTTGAGTGGTATTGTATGGTATCCGTGGGTACTCGTTGCATAAGTATAGGGTGATCCAGTGAATGGATAACAATTGCATTCATGACTCTTACTAGTCAACACAAGCCCTGATGAGCTGGTGATCGCTGGTTGGTAGTGCGCCACAGCTAATATACCAACATCAGTTAATTAAACATGGTAATCACTCTCGTTCCCCACCCTGCACTCATGGAATGTGAGTGGAGGATCCCTCTTAATCCCGTGCCAATGAGCATATTAAAGCAGGGAATCCAGGCTTGCAGGATATTATTCTTTTTCCGAGGCGGACTTTGTGCGCTGGGATTAATGTCGGGACTGTTTGCTGTAGGCTGGTCCTGCTTTCAGTCTGGAGGGTTGGGTTACTGAGGCATTAGCAAAGAGGCCTCTGATTTCAGTGGACTGAGATACACTGTGATGTTCTGTTTGTTACCTATAAGCTATAACTTTTCAATTGATGATATTTATTGTTAGCATCAGTGTTTTGTTGATGTAAATTTCCTTTCGAGGAAACAAAGTAAAATATATATAGTCAGTGGTAAATAAATATATTCACTGGTGGACAAGTACACAAACCATGTACTTGAGTTAAAGTACAGATAGCCAAGGTATAATATTACTCCAGTGTCAGTACAAGTTCCTCCCTTTAGACCTCCACTGGAGTAACAGTACTAAAGTATTTACTTTCAAATGTACTTAAGTATGGAGAGTAACAGGAGCATGATTTATTATGGCTCTGATGTCCCATTATCATTTCTGGAACAAGACTCTTAATCAGCTCAGTGTAGGTGAAGAGACTCTAGTGTCTCTCAGTCCACCAGTCTTTAATAGAAGCTCATTAATTAGTCCGATACTGATGTCTATTCAAATTATCATAAGCACAGAACACTGAAGGAGAACAGGTTCCATTAGCTAGAACTATAAAATAACTTTTTGCAAACAAGTAAAGTTTCAGTTTAAAAGTTTCAAACCTTTACTGCATCTGTAGGTTCATAAACATAAACTAGCCAAAACACATTTACTATAAAGGAAACAGTGTTTGTATACATTCAGAAAAAGACACTCTCCAGTCACACGTGCATGTGTACGTATTTCTATATTGTGGTCTATTTACCCACAAAGTCAGGAACAATATGTTTGATCTGTTCACTGACCCCGTCCTGCTTTACCTGCCTTCCTCCAGGTGGTCCTTGATGTCGTCCAGGCTTGAAATTGACATTTCCATGGATGCCAAGAATCCATGAATAAGCTTGTTTCGTTTTGACATTTTATGTTTTCACGCACACATAAGCTGAAAGGAACGACACATTTCGTATAATGTAGAGGAGTAAACAGTGAGACATTAGAATGGAGATGTAGAGGAGTTAAAGTACAAAGACGTCCAGAATAGAAATACTTCAGAAAGGAACAAATACATGGAAAAACTAATTAAGTACAGAAACTAATTACATTTACTTTGTTACTGTCCACCACTGCATATACTGTTGCCAAACCTTGTATCTCCAAAATGATAACTTTACATGAGAAGGAAAAACATACTGTACTTTTAATGGAAGTCAGTGGAACCAGACATTGTTATTTTGGAGTCAATTTTGGACCATTTCGTTTGGTCCATTTATCCTGAAATCAACATATGATGTAATTAACAACATGTACTTTCAAACAAAGCCAGAAACTAAAAAAACAACAAATACAGTTGTTTAGACAAATCTATTAGGATGGACAGATGCAGGAACTGTGGGCCAATAGTGATATCTGATACATTTCTGAAATGTAGAATTTGAGACTGCCTTGGTTAGAACTAAAACATGTTGGGTTATAAATGCAGTAAAATGAATCCAATGCAGACATTTAACAAAAATGTACTCAGATATGCCGTAATTACTGACTGTATACCGACCGTATAGCCACTGGTGGGGGTGGCCAACTTATCTACTAAGAGCTTCCATGTAAATGAACACAGGTACTACTTCATAATTAGAATACTGGCATTCTGTTTGTATGTAAGTCTAATATACATTTTTTTTTTAAAAAAACACATTCGAAACAATGATTACTAGCCAACAAAATATGCAAATAACTTCATGAGTAATTATTTATTTTTTAAGGAAATAAAGCACAGTACATCAGAAACAGGACAAAATAAGTTATTATTTCTGACTTTCTCTTTTGAAACACATGTTCATATTTGATTGGTGAGATGACCTTAAACCATGTGACTTTATAAACTGACCTCTGAGCTCAACCAGGTCATATGGGTATTGTACGATTTCAAGCATATACTCTTCGCTATGTGCAGTACATGAAAGAGTGGCTGTGATATTTCCGCTACAGCACACACATGAACCGCTGTGGACAGAAGCCACAGCGCAGGAATAACAAGGTATGGAGCAGCTTTAGTAAAACAGAGATTACAGAGCCAGAGCTGTCCAATATGTGCTTTTAACAATCGCCTGGATAGGAAAGCGCTCAGACCATTCCTTTATATTACTGTACATTACAGAATCTTTTTACCAAAACAACCTGCTTTGAGTTTGTATTTCCTTAAGCAACTTAGGAATAATGTCCTGCAATGGACTGGCGATCTGTTCAGGGTGTTTCCTGCCTTCTGCCAAATGAGGATAGGCTCCAGCACCCCCCACAACCCAGAAGGATAAGCAGCTATTTTCTGCTTTGGGATGGAAACTGCTATACATGCATGTCGTCACTGTCCAAAAAAACATGCATCTCCATTTTTGTTGATGTTTACTTGTATGCATCATTTGAACGCAGCAGCTGCCGTTTACACTGTGTGAAAAATGATGAATGGACCAACAGAAATGACCCAAAACTGCATGGAAAAGTCTGGTTCCATTAACTTACATTAAGAGTGAATTAGGCTGACAAGATCGTTACTGTCATTTATATGACTCAAGTGTAGTTGGTACGTACATACACGTTTTGGGCATGTCCGCCTGTGGATGTTACATGCTAATGGTCATATGTTCCAGATACTCTTTCAGATACTGTTTTGGGACACTCTATACCTAAGGACCCACAGACTTCCCTTTTACTGGATGACTCTTTAGAGTTGCTCTCTCTTCATCATAAAAGGATGTTTTGGGCCGGCATCACAGTAGCCAAAAAGACAATATTGAAAATGTGGTTTGATCCCTCCGTTCCTGCTCGTATTCTTTGGCTCACCTATTTTCGGGACATTACTCTTCTGGAGTGTACTACAGCCGGGATAAATGGAGCAAGCATAAGAACAATAATGTCCTGGTGTCACATTGAGAAGGAACTGTTGAAGTTAATGAGAGCTTAGTGACGTTGTTAACCTGTACCAGTGTACGTTTTCATTTATTTATTTATTTAATTACTTTAATTAATTAATTTAATTAATTTCATTATTATTCTTATTATTACCCTGTTTTACAGCGACATACATGAGCTCTCCTGTGGTCATGTGTACCACTGACCATCAATAGTGTCATTGTTGATATCCTACTAGTTATATACTTGGGCATATCTTGTGAACATAGTTCTGATGTTCCAGCGCTTACTTGCTAATATTATAATATTGTAATAATATTTGCAAATATTTTTCCTTCGGGATCAATAAAGTATCTATCTATCTATCTATCTATCTATCTATCTATCTATCTATCTATCTAATAAAAAATATCAATCACAAAAAAACTTAATGAGGTTTTTGACCTCTCATGTAAAGCTGCCATTTTGGAGATACTTGCTTTTCTTCGGACAGTGTTGAGATGCGATGAACCAAAAGCCCAGAAGAGCAGAGACTGTTGTTTTAGTCTTTTAATAAGTGTCGAAGTGATTAACAAAATCTTAGTTAATCTGCAACTATATTGTTTGATGGCACTGAAAATGGGAAGTAGTTATTACAGTTTGTTCAGTGCATTTATTCAAAAGCATAAATGAAGCAGTGTATTCGAAAACAACTACTTCCGTGGTTTGCCCAGGTGTGTTTGGGGTTTTTAGCTTGTAGCAGAATTTTCCAGTTGGTTGTATTAATGTGCATTTCTCTGAACAGGGCCTCCAAGGGCCACCAGGGGACCAAGGACCCGAGGGTCAGCCAGGTCCCAAAGTAAGAACAGTTTGTTCCATTTTGTCTTTGGTACTGAATGTTGTAAAGGATGTTTATCACCCAGAAGGAAATAGACATAGACACAATATTGTCTGTATCACACTGTCTGCGTTTGCCAGGCCAGATATAGAATGGCATTTTAAGGCCTTTCCCACGTTATGTGTGGGCAAGGGCAATTTAACAAAGCCGACTTTCAGAATGCGGCAACTAAATGAGGAAGAACAAAGTGTGGGAAGAAAGAAAGCTTTATTCCTGCTAAATGTCAATCGGTTTATCAAAGCAACAACATTAAATGAGAATCTGCCAACAGTCTTGGGGGATTCCCTCTCTCTGTCAGCCACATGTAGCTAGACACGGCATGCTCACGTGTAGTGTATTGGGCAAATGTGCAGTAACAGATAAGCAACGTGAGTGGCTAGCCCCCAGAACTGCAAGTTTCCTGTCCAGCAGTACGGTGACCTGCCTGCTTTGACTCAATAAACTGTATGCAACATACTGTATAATGTCTTATGGTGTATAAAACATGCACGTTGTTAGGAAGAATAGTTTGCTTGTGAATTTTAGTGAGTGAATTCAGAAGGTTTAACTGCTATGCTGATTATCATCAGTTCACTTGAATTTGCTTCTAGGGTGACCGCGGGCTTACCGGTGCGGCTGGCCCTCAAGGGGATATAGGCATTGGATTCCCTGGTCCTAAGGTGAACCATCACTACACCTGAGGAATATGTTTATTATGCCCCCATATGGTCCATTTTGTGCTACAACCCAAGTCATAAACATAGGTTTAGAGCAATAATGTAGACCATCTGGTGTCCCTGCTTTAAAGAACCAGTTTTTATGATGATGTGATGTGCCTTGTTCAAGATCCTCAGTCTGATGTTAGTGGTTAAAGACCAGTTTGTTCCCCTAGAAACATGCTTTAATGCAAAGACCCATTTAGGACATATAATCCTTCACTGTCCTGTAGTTTCCCACATCTGACAAACTCTCTGTAATGGTTCTAGGGGGACAAGGGAAACCAGGGACGACCAGGTCCAATCGGTCCAGTTGGAGCTGGGGAACCCGGCCTGATTGTAAGTGGTTAACATCTAGGGATGTGCACATACACTTTAGTACTTGGTTACATGTCAATTGCAAGGCTTTTTGCTAAATAGGCTAGCTACTGCTAGTTTCTCTGTATTCTTTATTACCCTGTTCTTCAATGGTCAGGACCCCCACAGGACCACCACAGAGCAGGTATTATGTGGGTGGTGGATCATTCTCAGCACTGCAGTGACACTGATGTGGTGGTGGTGTGTTAGTGTGTGTTGTGCTGCTGTGAGTGGATCAGACACAGCAGTGCTGCTGGAGTGTTTAAACACTGTGTCCACTCACTGTCCACTCTATTAGACACTCCTACCTTGCTGCTCCACCTTGTAGATGTACAGTCAGAGACGATAGCTCATCTGCTGCTGCACAGTGCAGTGTTGGTCATCCTCTAGTCCTTCGTCAGTGGTCACAAGACGCTGCCCACGGGACACTGTTGGCTGGGTAGTTGTGGTTTGTGGACGATTCTCAGTCCAGCAGTGACACTGAGGTGTTTAAAAACTCCAGCAACATTATATCTACATGGAGTACCAACTATGCATTATGTTGTATAATTCAATCAAGGGACCACCAGGGCCTCCAGGACCTCAAGGAATCCGTGGCCCCCCAGGAGAGGGACTACCCGGGCCAAAGGTGAGAAAAGTCAGATACACCCACAGTGTCCCTCTTGTAGTACAATAGCCTGTAGATGACCTGCTGATGAGTGTTTTACAGTGTTCTTTCAAATACATACTCTGCCGTGCACCACATCCATATTCAGATATACTATATAAACATAGTGTGTGTATTAAAATGAAATCTGGATCTGTATTTACATTTGCATTTTAGGGGGATCGAGGATATAATGGTTCCATAGGAGTACGAGGACCTCCAGGCTTTGGTATCAAGGGTGACAAGGTAGAACATAATGCAAATTAGACCGTTGTAAATGTAAATTAAAAGACAGAAGTGTCAGATCGGCGGGTTTCCAGACCACGTGGTTGTTTTATATTAACGCCACATGCACATGTTCAAAAAGGAGGTTTGGCTTGATGTTTCAGTCTCAAATACCAAACCAACATTATACTGGTGAAGATATGATGACAGTAGCCGATCATTCACTCACATCTTCAGAAGACACATCCTTCACCGAGTTTTGAAGGAGCTCTCTTTGAGTTCACCTTTAATGCGCTTTCAAACATCAGATTCATCTACTCTGACAAGAGGCCTGAACACCGACATTACCAACAGGGCTTCTGTGTGTTGCATGCAGCTACACATTTTCATCAGAGAGGTCCCCAAGTCCCCAAAGCTATATTAAATTACTTGTTATCAATATTAGACTAATTAGCTACATTAGATTACTTGTTATCAATATTAGACTACTTCTTAGCTACATTAGATTACTTGTTATCAATATTAGACTACGTAGCTACATTAGATTACTTGTTATCAATATTAGACTACGTAGCTACATTAGATTACTTGTTATCAATATTAGACTACTTCTTAGCTACATTAGATTACTTGTTATCAATATTAGACTACTTCTTAGCTACATTAGATTACTTGTTATCAATATTAGACTACATAGCTACATTAGATTACTTGTTATCAATATTAGACTATGTAGCTACATTGGATTACTTGTTATCAGTATTAGACTACTTCTTAGCTATATTCAATTACTTGTTATCAATATTAGACTACTTAGCTACATTGGATTACTTATTATCTACATTGACTAATTGGACCTCATTGCAGCCTCTGAGAGAAGGCTTGATCCAAAGACTTGCTCACAATGTAGCTAATTTTATAATACTACTGTGAATTTTTGAGAAGCTAGACATGGTCTAGGTACGAAAACAAACAATGTTACATTCAAACAGTATTCGGTATGTTTGGCAAAGATGTTTGAGCAAGTGTGATCATTTAAGTATGCAGTATGCATCTGATGTTTCACTGAAGTATCGCTTTAAAGTATTTGATGTTACTTCTTTCATTTGTGTGCAACAGGGGAACATAGGGCCTACAGGGCCTCCTGGTCCAGTGGGAGCTCCTGGATTGGGAATTCAAGGAGAAAAGGTTTGTAATTATAGGGGATAATGTTGAATGCTGCCATACCATAACATGTTAATGATTATCTGATGAAAGCTGAAACACTTTCCAGTACTTGCATATATAAAATATACAGTCGTATGCAAACGTTTTGGTCCCCCTCTATATTTCATACTCTTAAAAAAACACAGTGCGGAAATTTGCACAGTGACGTCTTGTGATGTGTTGTCAAATATGCTTCATTTGTCACCTTCTGCCATCTAGGGAAACCAAGGACCTGTTGGCCCTCCTGGTGCCAGAGGTGTCCCAGGGACTGGAATCATTGGTGAGAAGGTCAGATCACTGTTTATTTACTTCCATTAAGATCTGAATCTGTAGTAGCCCAGTTCATGAGAAGATTCAAAGGAGGGATACAAGTTTTGCTTGGTCTGTTTTGCTCTCAGGGAGTCCGTGGCTTCCCCGGAGAACGTGGACTACCTGGAGAGAAAGGTGTCGGAGAGCCAGGACCCAAGGTGAGAGCGATGATTTTTCATGGGTTGTAATGAAAAGTTAATTAAAAGCTACACTAAGATGGTACAAAATCTAGTTAGTGGGGCAATGTTTACAACAGTAGTTCATTTTTATAGGACCAATATAAACATTTTTCTTGGAACTGGGAAGACCAGAACAGAAGTAGTGGGGTAGAACAATGAATTATCCATTTAAATGTAAATAAAATAAAAGTAAAATATTTGCATTTANAATTATATTATTGACTATATATAATTATAAACGTATGTGGACATTCCTCTTCTAGGGTGATCCTGGCTCTCAGGGTAAACCAGGTGACTCGGGTGCTCCGGGAGAAGATGGACCCATGGGTCCAAAGGTTGGCATGTTCACATGATGAATATTCGAACATGACGAATATTCAGCACCACAAGCAAAATTTGGGGTTCCAGAGTGGGACTTTGGCTTGTTTAACTGTCCAATGATGTAGCTAGTGGGTTGAAATTGTCTCCGGCTAAATTAAGGACAATGAATGAATTAATGAATTAATGATATTTTTTTTTTAATAAAAATATTTTGCATAGACTCATATATGCCTTCTTGTCCATCTAGGGTGATATAGGCTTTCCTGGGCCTAGAGGACTCGATGGCCCACCTGGTAAAGGTCTTCCTGGACAGAAGGTATATTTTTGTCCTGCCTAATCGAGGTCCAACAAGTAGTTAGAGAATAAATAACAGATATTTCTAATTAAAAGAACGGGTGCAGCTCAGTACTGTACAATACTCTTGAATAAGATTATCTTTAAAGAGATACTCTAACAACGTGTGCTTTATTCTTTAAGGGGGACAGAGGAGAGAAAGGAGCAAGAGGACAGCCAGGACCGATGGGACCAACCGGTCCAGTAGGAGAAAAGGTTTTTGAAACCAAAAACAAAGCATTATTAGCATTAGCTAATTAAACTTATTGCTAATTTTCTAAGTGAATAAAATGGAAATCTGTACGGTTTTATCAGACAACTACATAACACATGCCTCTACTCACCTAGGGAAAACCAGGATCTTTTGGGCCTCCTGGAATGCTTGGTCCTCCGGGAAGAGGTATTCCAGGTGCTAAGGTAACCCCAATGACATTCCAAGTTTTGTATTTTCTGTCAAAAATAACAGTAATCTAAACACAAACCCAAATAGGGAGCAAATATGTTAGCCTAGCTCGTCTAGCACAGATTGGAAGTCTTAATGCGGATGAGTAATAAGACTAAAATTAAACAGATCCAAACAACAAAAAAAGAACTACCAATTAACAATGTTTAGAACAGCATCAGACTAGTAAAGTGGGATGGATTGTCAGATATTCCATTTTCCTTCTAATAGGAGCATCATGCTCCACATTACTCTTTGGAACTTGAGAACTAGAGAACAATGTCAAGAGCTCCTTTTTAGCAGTTAGTATTTTCTCCCCGTCACTAAAAAACATCAGCATGTGCTATTACATTACATTGAGATTCAAACAGGATTATTATTACAGGTTATTATTGAATGACTCTGAGTTATTGCTAATTAGCTCCAGAACTATTACTCAGCAGACCACGGAAATATCACAGATCTATTAGCCCTGAAGGTCAATTATTACAAAGAAAAGTCTTTTTTCCTCCTTTCCCAGAAAGTTCTGGACAATTTCTGAGCCGAGATTGTAAATGAGGCTAAATTTGCTTATTGGTTTAGCTAGCTATGGTTCGCTAGGCTTCAGTGTATAAGATTGGCTAACTGTTAGCTGACATGCTCCCCCCTCCCTCAGAGATAGTGCAGTTGCTGTAAAAGGTTTGCTCATTGGGAATTTTTTTCTGCTGACTGATTTTATCCTGTTTCCACCATAGGTGTGGTATAATAAGGGAAATGGCCACCATGTGAAGAGAGATTGACTGGTTTAATACGTTATTTGGGTTCAGATCTATCTGTCCTTTTTTTGTAGGGGGATCCTGGACAAGCTGGACCACCAGGACCTGTTGGTGAAACAGGAATCGGGATACCTGGAGCCAAGGTCAAATCTTACACATTAGCTCCTGAATACAATATTTTGCTGTCAAAGCTAAATCAAACCACAGCCCCTAGAAGGGGAGTGTATATACTGACTGGCCCTTGTTCTGCCAGCAGATGCATTCTTTCTGTAGAGCTTGGTTTTTGTCCAACCATGTACATTTACAGTGCACAATCAATTTCACATGTCAGGGTTTTTAGATTACACAGAAAGTTACACAGAAAGAGTTGGAAGATTTTAGCACTGTTAGCTAGCTAACTGAGCTCAACGGACAAAGACTGAGTCACCTGTGTCTGAAACGTACTTAATAGTATGTATTACCTCCACAAGTACAAATAACAGCTGTGATTCGATTGGCATGGACTGGACAAGTTTCTAGATGTAGGCCACATCAATGTTCAGACAGTCTTGCCTCAAAGATTTGCGCAATTGGGTCAGATTTGGTATCCACCATCCGCCTTTCTTGGCACAGTTCTGAGGGGAATTTCCTGTAGACTGAGATTTGACTGAGATGCCACTGCTGGTAGACCCATATGACCATATGCTTCTATACACCTTCAAATTCAGGTACTTCCTAAGCCTGATCATCCTTGTGCAACGCCATCTGCAGGAGCCTGAAATTACTAGCAGCAGAAAGACATAAAAAAGTATAGTATAGTAATTATAGTAATAATGCAGTTGCGTATTTTGAGTTCATAAGAATTGACTTATGCATGACTATTTCTTATTAGGCTGAAAGAGATTTTTGCTGAATGAGGTTTTTGCTGTTGAGTTCTTTAAAGCTTGTCCAAACTGTCCACAACTGTTGCATATGTTATTTATTTCCAATATGGATAACATCAATTCTGTATCCATTAAAGATGGTACCTTGCTTGTCCTTTACTTGAATCCCTTTTCTTGTTTGACAGGGTGAAAAGGGACTGCGTGGACTTATGGGACCACCTGGGGTGAAGGGAGATGGCTACCCTGGACTACCGGTAAATATGTTTCACTTACTATGAACTACGGTCGCTTCAGTGAGGTCTTTTAGGCTGCCCACGTTTTTACTCTCAGCTCACGTGTCTAGCTGCAGTAAATACTGTAGTGTTAGTATCATTCATTGTTTGCAGTGTTTCCTGTGTTAATGTGCCCCATGTAATCTGCAGGGACCACCAGGTATCCCAGGACTGATGGGAGAGATGGGGCCAGAGGGAAAAGGTTTACCAGGGCCAAAGGTACAGCTGTTTGAGGATATGAGGGGATGTTCCTCTAAGATAATAATATTTTGCCGATTTATTCTTGCTATTCCTTTCATCATAAATGCTATACTGCAGTAATAACCTCAATTCAGCATTGCATCTATTTGCATATCCATGCTCTCCCCACATATCTGTGATAGGTAAGGCAAGCTTTACAGAATGTTAGCAACAAATCGAATAAATGGCCTTTTAAATATGTATTGCATAAACATAATTAGAAATTAATAACACACCGTAAATGTATGTACTTTGACAAAACGAGTTTCGCATTAAGTAAGTTTTTTTTCAGTATGTGGGCAGAGCATGTAGTCTATGCAGTGAGTCTTCGCCACTTATATATACACTCATCGTTAAAAAGAATAGTTGCTCCCAGAAGGAGGTGTGGGATTGCAGTGCTATAGGGAAGGAAGATAAAGGTTACCAGGAACAATAAATGATAATAAATTTAGACTGATATGATCAATATTTATTGAGCTACACATACAGAAGTAGTGTCTCTCAGTATGGCATCGGGCCGCCATGTTTGCTAATGCACCATTCCAGACGTCTCAGCATGGAGTTGTAGAGGTTCCTAATGGTGTCCTGTGATAATCCATCCCATGCAGCTTGAATATTCTCACACAGTTCCTGCAGATTGTGCAGTAGGGGTGGGGGTGGAGTGACACAACGGCTCATCTTGGCACTGACCACAGTGCCTCCACACACAGATTCGTTGGTCGTCTCCACCAAGACAAAAGCGGAACTCGTTACTGAAGATGACCCGCTGCCATTCTGAGTCACTCCATGACAGTCTGGCACGACACCATTGCAGTCTTGGTGACGTTGACGTGGTGTTAAGGGCAGTCGTGGTAAGGGTCTAAGTGCATGTAGTCCTGCGTTGTGCAGCTGTCTGCCAATGGTGCTGTACTAACAGGATGACTCATGGAGCATCACTGCTCGCTGAATGTCCACAATCGTGGCTGTTGGGTCAGTCAGGGAGAGCGATAAGGCCTGTCCTTGCTTACGTCATATGCGTGGCTGCATGTCTCAAGATGTCAAACCTACCCACCAAGTTTCATTCCTGCCGGTTGATTAGTGCTATTTGTGCAAATATTTTTTTAAGTGTCTGATTCACACTGATATGTTTACTTACAGATGTTTTCTTTTTCAGGGAGATCGTGGCCCTCCAGGTGCTCCTGGGCTAGTTGGACTACCAGGCATTGGACAGTTAGGCCCAAAGGTTAGTTATTTCACACCTCATGTAAGATGTAAAATACTGTGGGGTCCTAAAGGGGTCTTTATTTAATAGTTTGGACCACCTGAAACCCAAACACTTGGTGCCGTTGATGCTAGCATAAGTACAGTTGAGGGAACTTTCACATGTGCACTGACAGGACCTCCCAATGATTACTGCAGAGTATTGTGCACACTGCTCTTATTCAAGACCCAGTTTGGTCAGCCCAGACACTGACTTATTACCTGACCATGTTTTCGCTATAGAGGCCAAAGAAGCACTTGTAGTTGTTTGTGGGCAAATCCCACATTAACTAGTATCTATATTAATCACATCATCATCAGCTGAATTCTGAATCTCCCTGGCTGAATGACACCAGACTGTGGCTTATCTCCTGCCCACTAGGTGGCTCTATTGCAACATCCATGATGGCCTTTCGAAGGTAGTCAAAAGCCAGATTCTCAGGCTCATTAATATTGAAGGATTTCTGATACCAGATGCTTCACTGAACTTAAGACACTCTTGCACATAAACAGAGACTGACCTATCTATACAGAGAAGCAATTTCAGTGATGTTGGTTTTTTGCAGGGTTCAGCTGGTCAGCCTGGCCCACCTGGTCCGCCAGGGCTGCCGGGGGAGGGCATCCAAGGACCAAAGGTAAGAGAAGTTAATGGTAAACATCTCAGCACGACTTTATAGCTTGGTCTATTTTGAACTAATGTTATGAATATGAAGCATAGCATCAGTTCATTAAAAAAACTTCTCCGCCTATAAAGCAGGCAACTTTAGTATTTATAGAAGTTATGATGGAGCTCATGGCATAGCCACTGCCTCACCACAGGGGTGTTACTGTAGATTACTGAGGAGCAAAGAGAGGTATTAAAGGAATAGTTTGGCACAAAATCTAAATCATTTCATACCTACCCAAAACTTAGTCAAGCAGTTGAGACACGTTTGGTGTCTGACGCTGCCTAATTCTTATTGGAACCGTGAGGCTTATGTAGCCAAAGAGTAATACAATCTTATGACCCAAAAATGAGCAATATAGCCAAGTCAAATCAAGTTAAGCTTTATTTATATAGCACCTTTTACAATAGACATTGTCACAAAGCATCTTTACAGAGAATCCGACTCCAGGCCTGTAATGAGCAAGCCAAAGCACAACCTTGAGAGGAGTTAAGGGTGCAGCCCAATTGCGCACTTAATACTAATACTAGTGTTTGAGTTTGTGGTATTGACAGTACAGTTACGAATGTCAAAGTTGAGTATACTCAGTAACCCACAATGCACACTTAGAACCAGTGGGTATCTGATTACGGTAATAGTGGATGCTATTGTCCCACAATGGGAAACAGAAAAGGAGGAGCTTCTCACATCTGGAAAATGTATGTGTAGTACACACTTGAGACGCAGCCTAAGACTCAAAAGGGAAACCTATCCTCCACTGCATAGCAAGACAAAGCTCAAAAGTAATATAATAAACTCCAAGATTTATAATCATATATAAACATACTGTATATATAAAGCAGCCTGTAATGGGATGTAAGTATTTATATTGACCAGTGATGACTGTCACAATGAGAAACAGATCTGAAAATCGTGTACCTACTTGTACTGCTGTCACATGCCTGTACAAGCTGCACCTTGCCTCAAACCATGTCACGTTGAAACATCTCAACAGACCTGATTATTTAGAACTTACTCTTTATATTATCTATAGAAATAGACGCAAGTGTCTGAAACCACATATGCAAGTCCATTTGAGAGTGCGTAACAACTCAACATGTTTTGGGGCAACCATGATGATTTAGGCATACAGCTATAGGGCAGGGCATGTGCTTCCAGTGTCTGTTAGCTACGTTAGCCTGATAGCTCCAAGAAAAAAACTGCAAAACAAACATCGGACACCAAACATCTTTTGACTGACTGATTCACTGTGTTTGAGCAAGAGGGCAATGTGTGCCTTTGATTTGATTTCTCAAAGTATTGCTTTCATTATAAAGACCCCCTGTACTCAAAGTGTGGTTTGTAATTGTTAACGTTTCCTGAATGGCTTATTATGATTATATAGACTTCTTTCGTTCCAATGTGTTACAACAGCACAAAATTCTATTCTATTCTATTCTAATTTTTTTTTTTCTTTTTTTTTCCCCCAAATGCAGGTTTAAAAAATAAAGTAATTGGGGGGGAACTGGAGTATTTGTAAAGCTGTCAGTTTTAAGTTAACCTGAAATTAAAATGGCCATTTTCTACCTTGCTAATTAATGTCTTTGATCAAAGTGATCAAATTACTTTTGCCCACCTCTAAACGCTTTTTGACTTGTTCCACTAGCAGGGTGACTTGTACTAATATATAATATCTTAGCATGCCCCCCCCAAATGGATTTTAGCTCAGTAACTGTATTTTTAAGGGTATGTGTACCCCTTACTCTGATTTCTTTCTCAATGTACACATGTGGGAAAACAGAGCACGATACCAGAAACAGCTGGCAGCGTTCAACACAGCAACCGCGAGAGCACAACAAAACGCTTTTGGAGTGACACTGAAACCAACCACATGCCGGACACAACTGAGAATTTTGATGATTAATTGTTTTCAGATTATTAAGCGCATACAGTGAGCCATCTTCCAGAAACAACAGAATCCAGATCAAAATGTGCTTAAGATGCTTGACTAAATCTGCTTGGTTTTATTTTTAACTTTGGTTTTTCTGCTAAACGCAGTCTGACTCATTGTTTGGTTTGTGTCGGAACGCCCCCTATCAATCAAATCATAAAGAACGCAATCATGTCCTGCTCACAGTAACTTTCCGCTCAAATATCCTGTTTCAGGGAACTTCACTGATGTGAGTTTAGAGAATAAGGACTCAAATATGGGTGGATCTCTCTTTCTGTTATCTTAAGATACACTTGGTTCACAATCCTTGTTAGTATCAGAGATTATATATTCAACCATATAGATTCATTCTGACACTGAGGCAAGTTGTGCAGCTGGTTCTGGAGTGGCAGGAAGACACGATCACTCTGATTTTTAATGTCACAGTGGTCGCTTTGTTTCTGTTCCCCCTGGTAGAGACAACGCGCAGAGTAGATCTTCGCATTCTTAATGAATGTTGAGGTTTAGGGATACTTCCTTACCATTGTAGCCATAACAATAACACATAAAAACATCTGTTTATTCTTTTTGTGTGTGTTTTATAATATGACTTGTCTGCAATGTGATGGACTGGTGGCCTTCTGTCCAGTGAGCACTGGGATAGGTTCCAGCACAGAAGGATAAGTGGCCCAGAAAATAAAAGAATGAATGAGTGAATGAACTATGACTTCAGAAATACCTGAATACATTTACTTTTCCTTTTTGTCTAATCTGTTCAGGGAGATCCTGGATTCCAAGGATTACCAGGACCAAGAGGGCCCCCAGGAGAGGGAATTCCTGGACAGAAGGTAGGACAGTTGGGCCTACAGTAATGGTCCATGTCCTATTCTATAAGACAAACTCAACTCCATCCTGTTAATGTTCGCAGGGGGACCGCGGGTTCACGGGCGAGAGGGGACGGAAGGGGGACAAAGGCGGCCTGGGGGACCCAGGACAGACAGGGCCTGTGGTAAACACGAGAAGAGAAATATGTTAATGGATTTCTGTGACTAGCCTTCAGAAGGATCTTTGCATAATAATGTTTTTTTTGGAAAGGAAAATATATTATTTACTTTTTTGCCATGCTGGAATCAAATCTGCAGGCTTGAAGCTGTTAATATAGAATCTGAACGACATCTTAATGTACACTCATCATTAAAAGTGTAGTTGCACAAATAGCTGCACCCAGAAGGAATCATCCAGCAGGAATGAGACTTGGTGGGTAGGTTTGACATCATGAGACATCGGCTGCGCTTGTGATGTAAGCAAGATTGGCCCTGTACCTGATTGACCCAACAGCCACAATGGGAGGAAGCTTTAAGAGGTAGACATCTGGTTCCCAACACCACCAATCTAGAACAGAGTATTTCACACCAAAACACTCTGAGTTCCGCTTTAAAGTTTGTTCACTCAAAAGTCAAAAAGAATAGCTGCACCCAGAAGGAAGTGTGGGATTGCAGTGCTATTGGGAAGGAAGACAAAGATTACCAGGAACAATAAATGATTATAAATTTACATTGATATGGGTAATATTTATTGAGCTACACATACAGAAGTAGTGTCTCTCAGTATGGCGTCAGGCCGCCACGTTTGCTAACGCACCATGTCAGACGTCTCGGCATGGAGTTGTAGAGGTTCCTAATGGTGTCCTGTGATAATCCATCCGATGCAGCTTGAATATTCTCACACAGTTCCTGCAGATGGTGCAGTAGGGGTGGAGGTGGAGTGACACCAGGTCTTCTGGACATGTGACGTGTTACAACAAACTGTTCATCTTGGTGCTGACCACAGTGACTCCACACACAGATTCGTTGGTCATTTCCACCAAGACAAAAGCGGGACTCATCACTGAAGATGACCGGCTGCCATTCTGAGTCACTCCATGACAGTCTGGCACGACACCATTGCAGTCTTTGGTGACGTTGAGGTGGTGTTAAGGACAGTCGTCGTAACGGTCTGTGTGCATGTAGTCCTGCGTCGTACAGCTGTCTGCCAATTGTGCTGGCCGGATGACTCATGGAGGGCATCAGTGCTCACTGAATGTCTGAATGTCAGCAATCGTGGCTGTTGGGTCAGTCAGGTACAGAGTTAAGGCCCGTCCTTGCTTACATCACATGCACAGCCGAGTGTGAAACTTGAATCATTTGCATGGTCTCATGAGGTCAAACCTGCCCACCAAGTTCCACTCCTGTCGGTTGATTGCTTCTGGGTGCAGCTATTGGTACAGGGAATTCTTTAATGATGAGTGAATATAATGGCGTGTAAAATTTGAGGAGGTCACAGCAGCTGTGATGTTTTTGATGTTTTTATGTTTTAATATAGTTTTTCTTTGCTCTGCAGGGTAGACCAGGACAAAAGGGAGATCCTGGTCTTACTGTAAGTGCTGTCAACAGACAGGGTAATTTCTACTCTGATGTTTGACCAAATAGTTGATGTCAGATGGATGTCTTGCACTTCCTAATGTTTCCTCTTGTGTCTTGCAGAGGACAGAAGTAATCGAATTAATCAGGTCAATCTGTGGTGAGTAAATAAAATGGCTGCTTGCCAGTTTTCTGAATAATAGTGTCCTTAATGTGAGGTCAGCAGTCATCAGTACTTGGACCTTTCAGGTGTTTAACCCTTTTCCACAGCAGCTATAAACTGCAGTTTGTCCTCAGTTAAACTGCTTGTTAATTATGTTATTGGCCTTCGAAGCAGCAGTGGAAATCCAACATTACTCCCAAAAGTGTCCCCAACTTCTGACTGCGGGTACACTATGTTGTACACTGAAATGCTGCCTGTTTGTCCCCCAGGTTGTGCAGTAGCATGCAGAGTAAGACCCCTGGAGCTGGTGTTCGTGATCGACAGCTCGGAGAGCGTGGGTCCGGACAGCTTTGGCATCATCAAAGACTTTGTGAACTCCCTGATCGACCGCGTGTCCGTCAGCCCAAATATGACCCATGTCGGGGTGGTGCTCTACAGCCACGTTACCATGGTGATCAGCAGCCTGCACCAGCAGTCCAGTCGGGAAGAAGTGAAGGCGGCAGTGCGCAGGATGGCCTACATGGGCGAGGGGACCTACACGGGAAGTGCCATCCACCAGGCCAATCAGATGTTCCGCTTGGCCCGTCCCGGGGTCAAGAAAGTGGCGGTGGTGATAACGGACGGGCAGGCGGACATGCGGGACGTGGTCAGGTTGGAGGACGCCGTGCAGGACGCCCACTCGGCCGGCATCGAGATGATCGTCATCGGGGTTGTCAATCAGAGTGATCCATTCTTCAGGGACTTCAAGAAGGAGTTGGATTCCATAGCCTCCGATCCGGACGAGGAGCATGTCTATCTGATCAGTGACTTCACTACACTTCCTGGTAAGGTTGAAAAATGAATCTATTGTTTTATAGTGTAGTCATAATCTGAATGTGATGTTCAAATCGCAGGAGCTGCAGTTCTAATTACAGCCTACGCTATTCAGTGTTGTCTTAACAAGTTTTATAATATAAGCGTAATATAGGCGTAACATAAGCGTAAGCGTTCTGGGTTCAAGAGCCCAAAAAAAGGATGTACTGGTCTTCTTGGCAAAAAAAGGCCTCCAATTTATAGACATTAAATGCTTTAAAATAGCAATTCTGGTCATACAAATAGCAATTTGATGATTCCACATTATCAGATAGGTTGCAGTATGGACAATGTTGGGCATTTGACCAATACTGTTCCACAGTTCCACTAAATAGCATTCTTGGGCTGGAGGTTAGGGAACCAGCCTTGTGATAGGAAGGCTGCTGGTTCGATTCCCTAAACTGAAAGGACATGACTTGAGCAAGGCCCCAACTGCTCCTTGGGCACCATGGACCATGTGCCACTGCTCTGGGCACCACTAGATTGGGTGTGGGTGTTTCACCGCATGGATAGGTTAAATGCGGAGGCTGAATTCCTCTGTTCCAAGCACAATTGGCAAAAGAAAAGACTCTAAACAGCATCAAATCATTGGAGACACTGATAAGCACCCAAACTAACGTGTACTCTTTGTGTTTAGCTCTGGAGAAAAAGCTGCTGACTAAACTGTGTGAGAAAACTGATCAGACATTGTTTACTGGGACATCCAACATAATCCCTGGTGGCTATGGAAGCTCCTCTTATGAAGGGGATCCTTGGGGAAGGACAGGCACCTTTAATGGGGCCGACGGTAGAACACGCCCAGAGGTGAGTTACTTTTAGTGAAGCGTTGAAACTGTTGACAGGTATACGTCAGTGCTTTCCAGCCTAAGCTCTGTCTGCTGTGTCTGTAGCATATGGTTAATTAAGATTGACTCAGCAGATTTTCTGTATTTTCACTGAGCACCAGGAAGCACAGTTCTGTGCAAAACTCAAAAGCCACCGTTCATTCATTTGGTTGCATTTTTTCAGGAGATATTCCTGAGGAGGGAGATTCAGGAATGCCAAAGTCAGTGGAAAATAAGGAAAACAATAAGGTGTTTCCAAAAAAACTGTAGTTCAAAAACTGATTTAACAGTTTTGGAGGAATCCACCCAAAGACCTGGTAGACCCACCAGCACTGGCCCCATCAGATAAACAGTGCTATCATCTTTGAGAGACAGCAGAGCAGGAGAACAATATTATGTGTGCTATTGGCTCACATCCATGTCAAAAGACATGCCTTGCATTTCATTGGTTTACCAAGGTCATGTGACATCATGACTCGCCCACCAGCTAACCGCAGGTCAGCCCTCTTAATGCTAGTCAATTAGTAAGCTCCCATCTGACTCACAAATGTCATCCATTCCACCCAATTAGGTGAGTAGAGCAATCATTTATGTGTTATATAGTTTAGGTTATGATTTTAATTCTGTTCTAATATCATGCCTGAGAACCCCCATCCCCTTTGGGGGTGTGATGGCCTCCTTTTTGGAGTTATGAAAGTGGCCACCCAAATCCAGTGCTTCTGCAATGCTGGAAAACAAGAAAACTGACCCTAGAAGAAATCCAAATTCTGTCAAACTCTTGGGAAGTCTTGGGAAACTACAATATGCTATACGGGATAGTATAAAGTTTTTCAGAAGCATTCCAGACATGCTTACAGTTTGTAGGCTTTGAAGAGGACCTAGTGGGTGAACCAATCTGCTACAGCGCCACTCTGAGGAAGGCCAGTGCTGCAGGTCTAGTAAATTAAGAATGCAGCTGAATTACAAAGCAGCTGAATTATGATCTTTGCATGAGTTTGTATTTGAGCGTCTGTTTTCCTGACAGGCAGCATAACTTCATAATGAGTTTATTTTCAGACCCCCCCCCCCCAAAAGATTTTGATCCTGAGAAACCCGGGGGTCCAATTAGGAGGTCCCAGAACCCCCTGTTTTTCGCATTTTTAGGAGCCACATAAATTGCTTCATTAGAAGTGGGAATCTAGGAAAATTTGGAAACAAGAATTGCCTCTTTGTTGAATACGAAATGCTATCTTGAAGTGAATCAGTTAGACCTATTAACAACAGTTGGACCTATTCCCACACGCTCAGCCCAAACCGGAGGAGGCCGATGGTAACAGATCTCCATACGTCCGTGGGGAGCCTCTGAACAGTCTGGACCATCTGTGGAGCTTTACTTACAATCCTGATACAGAAAGACCCACGCCGAGTCCGGTTCAGGGGACTACTTCTCAGTCACGTCTACCCCTGGTCCAGGATGATTTTAGTCCAGGTAATTGTTATACTTATTAGTTTAATTATGACACATCCTTTCTTGAAGCCTGAATTTGTTTGTTTGTTCATTGTATTGTACGGTGTTAGAAACCTGTTTTTTCTAATGTGAAAATATTTTAAGAAGCTCAGTGTAGGCGGGAACAGGTTAAAACATACCAGTAGAGAAATCCTACATAGCATAAATAGCCAAAATTAAACGGTAACAGTCACTTAAATATGCCATTCAATGCGTTTATTCATTGTTATGTTTGCAAAATGTTGTTATCTGACAGTGTATTCTTTTCTTCTTTGTACACATATTTTGTCCGCTAACTAGTCCTGCAGTTTTCATGAGATGGACACCGTTCCAACTCTAAAATGTCTGGTCTGATCGGGAATGGTACACTTGTATATAGCCTTTTGATCGGATGCACGGTTTCCATGTAGCAGCGAATTTGTCCAGATTTTTTTCCCCCTTTAAGAATGAATGGGCCCGAGAAGTGCATGCCCATCTACTGTACTTGTGCTCAACCCAAAGACGCTCTCGACCCCCACTCGTCTGATTGTCTTGTTTTATCCCTCTTTCCCCCCCATAGAGTCCCATTCATTTTCATTTTACTAATTCACAGCCATACTGACCCACACTAATCCAGAGCCATACTGACCCTCACTCCTCTATGTGTCTAATCCACAGCCATACTGACCCTCACTCCTCTATGTGTCTAATCCACAGTCATACTGACCCACACTCCTCTGTGTCTAATCCACAGTCATACTGACTGATGCTAGTGAAAGTGGAGCTGCTCTTCTATTCAGTCTCCTCAGTGTTAAACAACCTGTAGCATCTGAAGTGGAATGGAACATTCCATTATGAAACTGGTGAACGGGAACTTCAGTCTCATTTATAGATTAGCATCAAACATGCCAACAGCGATACTGTGGAAAGGACTTAAAAAGTGTCAACATCCCCTTCACAGCCTGGAGCGATAGCTTTCTCCACCTAGTCTGCCATTTTTGTTGCAGTTGCTCCATTGTCATATATAAAATATGGGAGTGTAAACATTACTGAGTCAAGCCTGTTATGTATTCCTGTAAGATTCTTTCCGTCTTCTCTAAAGGAAGAACAACAGTGTCCCCTGTAAAGGAGGAACAACAGTGTTTGCAGAGTGTATGGCATGTCAGTTCTATGTACCTAACTCCCTTTTGTCCAACTGTGACAGTGTAAATACCGTTTTCTATTTTTCCATTCCACTCCCCACTCCTTTAATAGCATTGCATGAGCATATTGTCACTGTCCAATGAAAAACATGAATCTCCGTTTTTGTTGATTTAGTTTTTTTGTTGTTGTTGTTGTCATTTTTTATGCATCATTTGAACACAGCAGCTGCTGTTTACACTGTGTGAAGATTTCATGATCAATGGACCAACATAAATGGCCCAAAACTGCTTGGAAAAAAAGTCTGGTTCCATTGACTTACATTAAGATTAAATGAGGGTTTTGTCCTCTCCTGTAAAGTTGCCATTTTGGAGATCCTTGTTTTTCTTTGGACAGTGATGATATACGGTTTCAGAGTAACTTCATTAAAATGAATAAACTCATTCTAAATCGTTGGAATAGTTCCAATCATGTGAACAACATCCAAATTGCAGTCTTGTAGGATTAGGAGGTTCCAGCTGTGGAAAGTATTTTTAAGAAAGGCAAATAGACGACAATAAACCCATTTAAAGGCAAGTGTGACATGCGCCATTTTTAGTCATGACTAACACAGATGGAAACCAGCTGTACAGGACTGCAGATTCACTGCTGTAGCGTAATAACACCGTGTTGGGTGGTGCTGGACTAGACCTCTACAGTGCAGGGAACAAACTTACACTGAAGTATACTTAATTTAAATGTATTTAGTATACTTCCTTGAACTTATGATTAATATACTGAAAGTGTGCTATTTTCATATACTAACTATGTACTATAATAACTAGTATACTAAATATATAAATTAGTGCTATTAGTGCTAAATATATACTTAAATAGAACTAATTGTACTTAACTTTACTATTCTGAGACATCTCTTAGATTAATTTAGAGATACTTATACTAATTTAGAGTACATTTCTAGTGCATTAGAATATACATATATGTATATATAAATATGTATATACTTAATATATTTCTATTGACTACACTAAAGTACTACTGAGGTCAAATGTACTTGCTGGTATACTTCATTTTTACCTGGGTAAATATGGCATTTTCTGCAACTTGGTGATGGGGTATGATCCCCCCCCCCCTTTGAACAGTGCCCATTTATTTCCATTGCTTAGCCACTTCAGCCTCGTAGCTCCAGTGAAACAACACAGAAGCAAATGCTTGACCATAATCATGCCTTGCCTGATTAGAATTGGGCTAATTGCGAGTTTTCATCAAGCTATTCTTTTAACTCTCCTTCAGTAATTGGAGCTGGTTTCAAGACTCTTTAGCAACGTGTAACATCTCTGATCTTTGCAGAGGAGGCTTGTCTGCTGCCGCTGGACCCCGGGCCGTGTCGGGATTATGTGGTGAAGTGGTACTACGATCCCAAGGCCAATTCCTGTGCCCAGTTTTGGTTTGGAGGCTGCCTTGGCAACCGGAACAAGTTTGAAACACAGAACAGCTGCCGGAAAGCCTGTGTTATAGGTTGAAGCCCATCCGTGACCTTTAATGAATGAAAAGGCAACTGTATTATACGTTTATAGGTTAATAATCCAGAAATTATTGAAACCTTGCCAAAGTGTATTTCTCTCTACATACTGAAACAGTTTACCAACGGTACATAAAGAGTTAAGTAGAAACAGATCTTTAAACCCTACATAGAAATACTCAGTTACCTACAAAATTCAACTAAATGAGTCTTTTACTTGCAGAATTCAACTTTCAGTAATATTTTTGCAGTAATGTTATCATGTCATCATGTAGCATCACAATCCTGATGAAGTGGAATTCCACCAGGTTTTCAATATGTCTGCAAAATTAAAATATGGTTGTTAAAGTTTGATGTGTCCTGCTCGGTTTTAGAGGAACTTATTGAGTCAGTCAGTGGTGGTGAATGGAACCAGACGTCCAGAAGAGTTCAGTGCCTCTAAAAGTTCCTTTACAGAACACTGTTAAATTAAAATGGTTCTGTATATACTGTTTTGTTATACTGAAGGTTTCGGCCTAAAACTTAATTTTTCAAAATACATTCTTGGCTAAAAGCATGACGTTTTTTAGGGGCAGTCGTGGACTGGAGGTTAGGGAACCAGACTTGTGGCCAGAGGGTCGCTGGTTCAATTTCCTGAAACAACAGGACACGATTGAGCAAGACACCTAACCGCCAACTGCTCCCCAGGCGCTGAGGATACAAGCAGATTTACTGGTTGTTTTGGACAGTAAATAAAATGCCTATGTTTGCGCTGTAAACAACTATCACCACCACTGTAAAGGAATCTGAATCAGCAAGTTTCCGCACACGAATTATGCTGAAACCTATACTGAAAACCTGATGGAATTCTAATTTAATACCGCTTGAAACAGATCAGACTGAGGGAAACTCTAAAGGGGCTTTCTATTTCAAAGGAAAAGTCCATTTTATCATTCTTGGTATGTGAAGATGAAACCAGTTAGAGGAACTTTAGCCATATGCACATTTGAAAATGCCCATATCCCCAAAGAGATGTTTCCTCTGCTGCTGTTTGGTGCTTTTTACTTCCCCTTTTCAAACCACGCATGAATCACATGATTCATTTTTAGATAATTCTGTGATCTAGGTCCTCCGAACTGTCTCCATGATTCACTGTCTACAAGGATAGACTCATTATATTGTGTTTTATTTTGATGGAACATTCCACTTACACTTTATAGTGAAGATTTATTATTCAGTTATTAATCTTAAGACTAATTCCTAATTACTAATTTTAGCAAGTACTATGCAGAACTGTTCAGTAACTTCTATGAAAGTAATATATAAGTTATGTAGCTACGAGTAAAAGGGACAAGGTAAGGTCATATCATTTACGTAGGGCTGGCCCGAACAGAATTATACAGGCCTCAAATACTTGTTTGTATTGGTAATCACCAATAAAAGGAATATTAATTTTAATATTTAATTTTATAATTAGCCATAATTTAATTGTGTATTACTACATTTCAGGATATGTCCATGACCCGACCAGACATATATAATTTTTGTCTTCTTTAGTCCAAACCAGAACTGAACCTGGCAAAGCTGTGTCTGAACCTGACCCACCATGAATAACATCATTGTTTTGAGTGCGAAACTGCCACAGGTATAACACAGTTCTGTCTGAATCCTGTCTTTGAACCTCACCCCCTCACCCAACAACTTTACCTAGGAGCAACCACAACTGTAGCATCGGGAGTTCCTCTTCATGTCCACAGAACTGACCACAACAAATAGAACTGACCACAACAAATAGAACTGACCACAACAAATCGAAGTTTTGAGGCTCGGAACTCTGCAGTTTTACTGTAATTATTAAAACATCTAAATGATCAATAACAGAGTATTAAAACTAATTTTAAATAGCTGTGAAGCAGCCAATCACACGAACAACGCATTCATTTAATTACTGTGCTACAGAATTGGTGGAGCCTTCAGATGGTCAGTTGGCCTCAGCTGTGGACAGTGGGGCAGTCGTGGGCTGGAGGTTAGGGAACCAGCCTTGTGACCGGAGGGTTGCTGGTTCAATTCCCTGAACTGACAGTAATGACTGAGGTACCCTTGAGCAAGGCACCTAACCCCCAACTGCTCCCCGGGCGCCGTGGATAGGGCTGCCCACCGCTCCGGGCAAGTGTGGTCACGGCCCACTAGTGTGTGTATGTGGGTGTTTCACTTCACGGATGGGTTAAATGCGGAACACAAATTCCTCTTTGTGACAAAATCACAAATGGCTCAAAAACTCTCTACTCAGAGAATGATTGGCCTCACCGGTTTCTAAAGAACAGTGAGTACACACTAGTTAAGCCCACTAATAGCAGGTCTGACATAATAATTTCCTGCCTTAATTATTTTAGGAGAAAATCATTTATTTGATTATATGAATCGTTATTTTATTATATGAATATAATATGTCACAAATAGGATATCATTTGCCCTCCTATGAAACCGCAGGCAGGAGTGGGACAAATGCAGCCTCTACTTCAGACCCCTCCTCCAAGTAAAGATGAATCTGATAGTTACTGTTGCAAAGAAAGAATTCAAAGAGAACTCAGTCAAAACTAGATGAAAGACATGATATCATCATATCTTCATCAGTTTAATGTTTATTTTGCATTTGAGACCTAAACAGCTAAGACCGGATCTTCTTTTTGAGCCTGTAACATGTGATGTTAATACATAAGCATCTGGATGTAACCAACATGTACTGAAGTATTCTGAACATTTGGGTCACATATATATACAAATACATATATATACAAAGTACTATATACTGTTGTCGTATTGCTGGCACATGGCAGCTACATGCAGAGAAGTCTTACAAAGACTCTGAGTTATTGAGCAAACTGCATGAAACCACTGAAGTTGCCCTCACGTCTCAGAATAGCAAGTGACCGCAACGAGGCGAGGGAGATCAAATCCTTAAGAGGGAAAGGCCTCATTTTGAGTGAATGCAAGTAGCTGCACTGAGGATCAGCGATCCTCACCCTGCCCCAAATCCCACTTAGAGGTCCTGTACGGTGGCCTTGTCCACTTCAAAATCATTTTAAGTCATCCATATGAAATGTCTCAGCTTCTTCAACTCAGTTCTGAGCATTTCTTCAAGAGGGGGCGGCCTGCAAGTGCTGTCGTTCATATTCATGCTTTCCATGGTGCTGTACTTGAGTCTGATTTACTATAAATAAGCTATGTCTCATACTTTGTTTTCCCTAAATAAGATATTTTCCTAAAGACCAAAAAAACTACTTGTAGTTAAAGCTGTAGATGAGTATCTTCACCATAACTCTTAACTACTTGAACCTGTCATTCAGTTGTCAATGTTCAATAAAAAAACAATTCTTTTTCAACTAAAACACTCTCTTTGAATGAATGTCCACGTGCTCATCGGTGTTCCTGAAGACGAGGGCATCAACTGCTCGAGCGATCCTTGGTGCAGTTAGACGTGACAACAGGGTCAAACCTATATTTGTATCCGAAAGGCCTTAAGTGATGGGAGTAGTACTCCAACTCGTACATCTCTGCCGGTCGGATGTAATGAAATGATATGGCATAATCTGAACAGCAGTCTGGGCCCTGTGAACACAAAGAGAGACTAATCATTAACACTATGTTAAATACACCCCCCGGCCACTTCATTAGGTCTACTTCCTTGTATCTACAGCCACTGTCCATTTCATCAGCTCTACTTACTATATAGGAGCACTCTTCAGTTCTACATTGACAGACTGTAGTCTCTTTCTCTGTATACTTTATTACCCTGTTCTTCAATGGTCAGGACCCCCACAGGACCACCACAGACCAGGTATTATGTGGGTTGTGGATCATTCTCAGCACTGCAGTGACACTGACGTGGTGGTGTTGTGTTAGTGTGTGTTGTGCTGGTGTGAGTGAATCAGATACAGCAGTGCTGCTGGACACCTCAGAATATTTCACCCACCAAGACTGTCCAGCATCCTGTGAGTAGCATCCTGTGACCACTGATGAAGGACTAGAGGATGACCAACACTGCATTGTGCAGCAGCAGATCAGCTATTGCCTCTGACTTCACATCTATAAGATGAACCAGCAAGGTAGGAGTGTCTAATAGAGTGGACAGTGGGTTGACACAGTGTTTAAACACTCCAGCAGCACTGCTGTGTCTGATCCACTCACACCAGCACAACACACACTAACACACCACCACCATGTCAGTGTCACTGCAGTGCTGGAATCATCCACCACCCACATAATACCTGCTCCGTGGTGGTCCTGTGGGGGTCCTAACCATTGAAGAACAGGGTAATAAAGTATACAGAGAAACAGATGGACTACAGTCTGTAATCACTGAACTACAAAGGGCTCCTGTATGGTAAGTGGAGGTGATAAAATGGACACTCAGTGTAGATACAAGGTGGACCTAATGAAGTACCAGGTAGGTGTAATTCAACTGTTTACATTTACTGTAAAAGAGCAGGTGTCCAATGGGAAGTGTACAGTAAAGGTGTCATTATGATCAAAGGCTATAGAGGAAAAAGGAGCATGTGTTTCAGAGCACTTTACTGTAACAGGTTGCGTTACTGGAATGCAATAGTGGCCACTTTATTAGAAACCCTTAGTTCATAGATCTACCTTTCTGGTGGGCTGTTGGAGGTCTAGCATTGGAGCAAATCCCAACATATTACAGCTGAGGCCAAAGGTTTACATAAACGTTGGCTAAAGGCCTTAAGTCCTGTGTTACATCAATTAGGGTATCTACTTTATTTCCAAAGAATAATTGTTAAGAGACAAATTCATTTTCAGGGTTTTTTCTTTCACTGCATCACATTTTCAGTGAGTTAAAACTGAACACACTGTGTTAGTATTTGCTGGCACTGCATTTTTAATCACTTGAGGTAGCCTTACAAAAGCTTCTCACAATGCTTTGCCAGAGTTTTTTTGCCCATTCCTAACAAAGGTGGTGTGTTTTAGCTTTGAGCCAAGATAGGCTGTGTTTTTAGCTTTGAGTTAAGACTGGCTGTGTTTTTAGCTTTGAGCTTAGCTCTCTTAGCTCAAAGCTGAAACACAGCCTCTCTTAGCTCAAGGTTAAAAACACAGCCTCCCTTAGCTCAAAGCTAAAAACACAGCCTCTCTTAACTCAAAGCTAAAACACAGGCTCTCTTAGCTCAAAGCTAAAAACACAGCCAGTCTTAACTCAAAGCTAAAAACACAGCCTCTCTTAACTCAAAGATAAAAACACAGTCTCTCTTAACTCAAAGCTAAAACACAGGCTCTCTTAGCTCGAAGCTAAAAACACAGTCTCTCTTAGCTCAAAGCTAAAACACAGGCTCTCTTAGCTCAAAGCTAAAAACACAGCCTCTCTTAGCTCAAAGCCAAAAACACAGCCTCTCTTAGCTCATAGCTAAAAACACAGCCTCTCTTAGCTCATAGCTAAAAACACAGCCTCTCTTAACTCAAACCTAAAAACACAGCCTCTCTTAACTCAAAGCTAAAAACACAGTCTCTCTTAGCTCAAAGCTAAAAACACAGCCTCTCTTAGCTCAAAGCTAAAAACACAGCCTCTCTTAGCTCAAAGCTAAAACACCGGGTTCTCTTAGCTCAAACCTAAAAACACAGTCTCTCTTAGCTCAAAGCTAAAAATACAGCCTCTCTTAGCTCAAAGCTAAAAACACAGTCTCTCTTAACTCAAAGCTAAAAACACAATCTCTCTTAACTCATAGCTAAAAACACAGCCTCTCTTAGCTCAAAGCTAAAAACACAGTCTCTCTTAGCTCAAAGCTAAAAACACAGTCTCTCTTAACTCAAAGCTAAAAACACAGTCTCTCTTAACTCAAAGCTAAGAACACAATTAAGACACTAGACTTACTTGTTTTTTTCCATAGTAACTGTATGCCCAGGACTGTTTCTTGCCGGCTGGAGGTTGGAGGTGACTACCTGGAGGGAAAGGATTAAACGTTTCTCTTGCTTTCTCATCTCTTGAATCTCCTGCTTTGATCTTCATGGTCTGCATGCACAGGCCCAATTCCTTGTCCTCCACCGAGCCGGTGTGTGTGCATTGGCCCGAGCTGAAGCCCTGGACGAACCTTCGGAGTGCCTCTCTGCTCAGGACATATCCCGCTCCACCGCTCATGTAGCCCTGCTTGATGAAAGGCCTGAACCTGTGGGAACGTTCCAAAACTCTTAATGTGAAAACACCTTAATGTGGCTGTATGTGCTAATGGAACAACCCAGGAGCAGCAGTTTTGTCTTACCTTACTGCTCACTGCTGGTGTTTACTAGTGCTTTCTTATTAAAGGGATCATAACTGTGGTGGTTTCTTTTAGTACATAAAGCCCTACGAAGCTGTTTCATTATAATGGATTTGAATAGATAGAAAATGGTCGATGGAAAAAGGATTACAGTTTTGATCTTGTGATTATGACCAGAAAATAGTTTTCCTACATCATGGTTTAGTATATTTGCCCATAAAACCAACATTGCAGGTGTATGGACGCGTACAGTCATACGCGTCTACCAGCAGTGGCTAAAATCCCAGTCTACAGGGAATTCTCCTCAGAATTGTGCAGGGAAGGCATCCACCAAATCTGGCCCAACTGCGCAATTCTTTGATGCAAGAGTGTCTGAACATTGATGTGGCCTACATCCAGAAACTTGTCCATATGACTAATTTTTTGCTCGTCTCCACAACAGACACCAACAACTATGGGTTTTCAGCTAGCTATAAGAAGAAGAAATCAATTCATCTCATGCCAAAGGGTTTAGTCAGTCTTTGTGCATGAAAGTTAAGATAACCAAAAACATCCATTTAGCTAGGTGTGTCTAAACTGTTGACTGGTACTGTGTGAACGTAACAAAACACAAACTGTACCAATACTACATATTACATTCCCTATAATTTAAAAACGGCCCCCGGAAGCGCCTACTGTCCTAACCTGTGGCCAAAGTAGACGGGTTCCTCTGTGTCGTGCCTGCAGAGGAAGCGCCGCAGGTTCTCCACCACCACAAACGTGTCGTCGTCAGCCTTGAGGAACCAATCGGCACTGTCGAGGTGATGCGTGTGGATGTACTGGAAGGCCCGGATGGTCTTCCAATAGAGCTGGTCTCTACCCTCGGACACGTTGAGACCCACGGTGGGGAAGTCAGTGGCCTCCGAGCTCATGTACAGCGCCATGTTGCAGTGTTTAGCCCAGGTGGCTTGAATGTGTCGAGTTTTGGTCTGCAGGTTCAGGGGCCTGGTCATGATCCAACACAACACACGTACCTTTGAGCTCATCTGCTTCGCCACCCCATCTAGAAAAGTCAGCATAGGTCATGGCTTTTTGTTATGGACTCTAAAAACAAAGCTGTATAAACAGTGATTAGAGCATGGGTGCTCAAAGTGTAGCCAGCGGGCCAAAGTTGGCCTGCAAGGTCAATTGATCTGGCGTGGCATACCCTAGTTAGCCTTACCCAGGGGTGCTCAGTCCTGGTCCTGAAGATCTACCACCCTGCAGAGTTTAGCTCCATCCCTGATCTACATTTACATTACATTTACATTTATGGCATTTAGCAGACGCTCTTATCCAGAGCGACTTACAACCGTGCTTAGCGTTCTATCGGATAATGTTTCCCAGTACGTTAGGAGTCTAAAACTCACCCTGAGCTCAGACACTGCCCGAACAAGGGCCAGTGCTGCTACCTAGACAGACTAATACACAGATATATATAGCATAAGTGCACTACCTGGCAACCCAACCCAGTGCTCATACCTAGAGAGAAGAAAGGTCACGGTGAGTAGAAGTGGAAAACAAAGTATTTCAACATACACAACTATAAGATCTAGCATACCTGATCCAGGTACTGAAGGCCTTCAGGGGCATCAGAATATTAGAACCATGTGTGTTGGATTGGAAGTCTTCAGGGTGGTAGATCTCCAGGACCAGGGTTGTCCTAACTCATACCCTTAACACCAATAGTCTCATTCACATTTCCAACTTGACATTAGTTGTTTTCTGAGAGCAGGTAGCAACAGCTCCATCCAACACCACATATTTGTACTTTTGCTTCTACCATACTAGTCAATGGGCTTTTTTTGGTGGCGGTACTATTCTGACATACTGTTAAATATGCATCCTGTGATGGACTTCCGACCTGTGCAGGGTGTTTCCTGTCTTCTGCCCAATGAGTGCTGGGATTGACTCTAGCACCCTCCTCACAACCCAGAAAGATCAGGGTCAAAAGGCTCAGAAGATGAATAAATGAATGAATGTTAAATACATTAATATGCCAGTTTGGAGCAACCTGGGGTTCCTGGTTTGACGATAAATGAATCGGTCAACCTTTCAAACAAAACCTCCCTACGTGTGACAATCATTCTCTTACTTTAAAATCCACATCTTCTACTCCAGATCACCGGCATTCATTTTGAATGTGACTTGTGCTTGGTTGGCTGATTTTGTTTGGCAGCACTAAGTATGCCTTAAGGCTACTTTATTTGCTGGTAAACAAGCACACAGAGACATACGTTTGCCTTGATCGTAAAGGAGTTCTTGATGCTGTGGGTGCATTTTTGCCCTGCATTGAGTAGGAGGTATTGGCGAGGGGCGAATGATGCTTTCAGATAAGCCAAAGCCGTTACACGGTAAAATGGGACTCCATTTCCACTTAACAGGCTCTATTGTGAATTAATGTTCTGATGAATCAATGAAAGCCATTACTGTTTGTCTTGTGGTGCAGGACTTAAGAGGACGCTCACTGTCCATTTTAACGGTATCACTTCCCATATAGGTGCACATTCTAGACCTACAGACTGTAGCCCATCTGTTTCTCTGCATAGTTTCCCAACTTCTTCAGGACCCCCACAGGACCACCAGAGAGCAGGTACTATGTGGGTGGTGGATCATTCTCAGCACTGCAGTAACACTGACATGGTGATAGTGTGTTAGTGTGTGTTGTGCTGGTGTGAGTGGATCAGACACAGCAGTGCTGCTGGAGTGTTTAAACACTGTGTCCACTCACTGTCCACTCTATTAGACACTCCTACCTTGCTGGTCCACCTTGTAGATATACAGTCACGATAGCTCATCTGCTGCTGCACAGTGCAGTGTTGGTCATCCTCTAGTCCTTCATCCATGGTCAAAGGACGCTGCCCACAGGACGTTGCCCACAGTTAGTTTTGGTTGGAGGACAATTCTCAGTCCAGCAGTCACACTGAGATTTTGTGGTAGGGGTGGACAACAAACCGTTCATCTTGGTGCTGACCACGGTGCCTCCGTACATGGATTCGTTGGTCGTCTCCACCAAGACTAAAGCGGGACTCGTCACTGACGATGACACGCTGCCATTCTGAGTCACTCCATGACAGTCTGGCACAACACCATTGCAGTCTTTGGCGATGTTGACATGTTGTTAAGGGCAGTGGTTGTAACAGCATGCAGTCCTGTGTCATGCAGTCGTCTGCCAATGGTGCTGGCACTAACAGGATGACACATGGAGGGCATCACTGCTCAATGAATGTCTGCAATTGTGGCTGTTGGGTCAGTCAGATACAGAGTTAAGGCCTGTCCTTGCTTATGTCACATGCACAGCCGAGTGTGAAACTTGAATCATTCTCATGTCTCATGATGTCAAATCTACACACCAAGTTTCATTCCTGTTGGTTGATTCCTTCTGGGTGCAGCTTGTTGGGTGCATGTTTCAGACGATGAGTGTATGTGGCTAAAGCTAATACTGGTTTTATTTGGCTAAATATTCCAATAACCCATCATCGAAACCACATATCCTCCTGGGTCACGGTGGTGTACTGGAGCATATTCTATGTGCAGAAACACCTCAGACAGTTCACCAGTCCATCATAGGGCAGGCACACAGACCTAAAGTTATGGACTCTACACAGAAAGGTCACTGGTCGCCTGAAGAGGGAATCGAACCCGCGCCCTTCTTGCTGTGAGAAGACAGAGCTACAAACTGCAACACCGTGCCACCCATAGCCCAGCATAAATAATTTTATACTATATATTTATATTTGGATTAATTTAACATTCCAATAGCTTTATTTGAACTGTGTTACATAAGTGTCAGTTCTCAATTGTCACATTTCTTACACTCAAATAAACAGCAGAATCTCAACAGATGTAAATAATACAAATACTGTGGTGCTTGGAGTGGAGCTACATCACCACGTCTACTGCGTGCCTGACTTGCTCCAGGGAAGGTCACGTTCAAGATTTTGGGTTATGAACAGCTCTCAGATCAATCAGGGCTGAACATCTGACCAATCAGTGACCACATACTGATGAAGGTCAACACCTCCAGACACTTTTTGGCTCAATTTTTTTCCCTTTGTAACATTCGCCACGTTGGTCACGTGACAATGACCATAAAGATGGCAAGAATATGTCCTCATCATGTTTTCCAGGACCGACTGTTTAGCATAGGCGTCATACGTTATGTGAATTCTCATGGATCAATCATCAGCCCAAGTATCTCAAGAAACCCATTAGTACCCATTAACTAGCTATGAAATTCAGATGTACAGATTTTGGTTGTAAAACCATCCCCCTAGTAGTAAAGTACACTCCCAACGCCTCAAAACAATAGCTTATTTTACATACCTGTTTTCCAGACAGATATATTGAATTCAGGGGGAATGCCATGCCGAACTTGGCTAAATCTGCGGAACCCCCTCGTTATTTCAAATTCAGACATCAGGAACAGCTGAACCGAGACAAAGCCAAGTAACGCTCCACAAAGAAAGAGTTTCGAGACCATCCTGAAACGAATTTCTTAGCACAGTAAATAAAAAAGAAGGATTAAAATTCTCTCAGCATCTTGGCACAAAATGACTCCAAAATTACGCACTACAAGGAAAAAATAAGCTCCAGATTCGTAACTTTCCCACTGGACTGGAAGAAACAACACCGAGAACAACGTTTACATTTATCCACAGGATCTGAGCAAATCACATTCAAATGAACACCCACACACACACTCCCGACAGGTACAGGATGAGTATTGTTTGCCTTTTATGACCAGGAAGAATGTAGTTATTTCCAGTTAGCCACACCTGCAAATGTGCAAAGGTTCTCACATGAAATAGTATTCAGTAAAACTGGTGTAAAAGTTCTGGTGAATGGAGCCGGGCCAAAGGTTGTGCCGCCGTTTTTAAAGATGTCTTTATGTGGTCTAAGGACTTACTGCTGTAGGAGCAGATATGAGACAAAATATCTTGTGATATTTCATGAAAAATGATGTTGAAAAAGAAAAAAAAAAAAAAAGCAGACACACCTGAAGACTGTCTATACTAATACATACACACTTGCATTCAGAAGTTTGGCATCACTGCAGATTTATGTCTAGATGATGTTCTGCAGGTTTCTAGCTGTTTGAACGATGCCCTGGAATCTCTTCGATGATGACCAGAGCTGGAGAGGTAAATTTCAGCTTCTGAAATTCACATGTATCTTGTTGATTTATTCTAGTGAAGCTGAGAGGTTGCGATTTTAGATCAAGTTTCATGTCACTACCGCAAAACAAATACTGCTGTCACCACCATGATGTCCATGGGAA
Organism: Semaprochilodus insignis; assembly: GCA_034552555.1. Taxonomy (NCBI): domain Eukaryota; kingdom Metazoa; phylum Chordata; class Actinopteri; order Characiformes; family Prochilodontidae; genus Semaprochilodus; species Semaprochilodus insignis. The sequence goes on from CM067497.1 coordinate 20,916,059, forward strand.
ATTGCAATTTTCTGATGGGCCTTGAGTTTCCAAGTTGGTGCCGTGCCAGATTGTACTGTAAACTGGCTGTATTTCAGTTATTTAGCAGCCTCACTGAACACTGCAGACTGAAGTCCTTCACACACCAAAGTACAAATATAAGTGTGTCAAACTAGTAACCTCTCTCCCACGAGATGACCACTAGAACATTACAGACCGCACATTCTGCACAATACACTGGTGATTCAACGCATTACTTATATATAATGTTCATATATATATATATATATAATGTTCATATATATATATATAATGTTCATATATATATATAATGTTCATATATATATATATATATATATATATATATAAAAACCTGTATACTGTTAACTTCTATATTTGGCTGCTATTGTATAGTACTGTCATCTGCACTAATTTGTATTAGACACATTTTATATATGTGTGTGTGTGTGTGTGTGTGTGTGTGTGTGTGTGTATTATGTGGGTGGTGGATCATTCTCAGCACTGCAGTGACACTGACGTGGTGGTGTTGTGCTGGTGTGAGTGGACACCTCAGTGTCACTTCTGGACTAAAAATTGTCCACCAACCAAAACTATCCAGCCAACAGCGTCCTGTGACCACTGATGAAGGACTAGAGGATGGCCAACACTGCACTGTGCAGCAGCAGATGAGCTATCGTCTCTGTCTGTACATCTACAAGGTGGACCAGCAAGGTAGGAGTGTCTAATAGAGTGGACAGTGAGTGGACACAGTGTTTAAACACTCCAGCAGCACTGCTGTGTCTGATCCACTCACACCAGCACAACACACACTAACACACCACCATCACGTCAATGTCACTGCAGTACTGGGAATGATCCACCACCAAAAACAAAGACGCTACTCTCTCTATTATAAGTCAGCATACCAACAGTACGGTTCTGTGGCTGTTATTTGGCAGTAAAACTCCCAGGATTCTCTTTGTGGGTGTAAAATTACCCAGAGATCACTTGCCTCCCCGCAGCTCAAGGAATGCTAATTACCCATAATGGCCCATTCTAATTAACACAGAAGTAACCTCCATCTTCACCAGTCATTTCTGCTGAGAGCAAAATGAGCCACTTTAGTCGAAAACTGGGCAGAAGACAAATGACCAACTTCGGCTCAGAAGTAACTACTGTAGTTATGAACGAACGACACCGAACTCAGATTTTGAGATATGTCATTTTCATCGATTTGTGAAGGATCCAAAACGCGGATGTTCCTCGTGTTCTAAATCAGCGGGAAGGCCCCCTTGGTCTGACAGCTGCCACAACGTCCAACAGTTTGTCCATAACAGCAAAGTGAAGCTACATGTGCACAAAACCCACAGAGCCAGACTGAAGTTCCAAAATAGAAATCTTTAATGGTGCTTTTGCTATGTACAGCAGATCTTAGGAAATCACTTATAAAAAATGAGATAGGAGTACATTATGATGTAGCCGGGGTCCTTGGTCGGGTTGGGGTTTCGTCCATCATAGAGTCCGAAGTAGAGGATCGTATTGGGACCACTCATATTCAGCTGCAGAGGCAAAAAGTACATCGATCAATTAATCAGTTCAGGAAAGACAGTTCATCAGTAATTTAGACACTGCAGTCTAGACTGAGGTAATCCCAGGTTGCAAGAGGATAGTGTGTCACTGTTGGCTAGCTGAGGGCAAAGCTAGCAGGCGTTTTGCTGTGTGTTTTACGGGTTGGTTTATGGCTAAGTGTATTCGCCAGAACGTCAATTTTCATTGCTCATTTCCACTAAAAGTCTAATTTAATTCTTCATCCTTTGTAAATTTGTTCAGCAAATAATTTTCATTTTCAACTAAATATTTTTATACCAGGCCTCGTCCTTATTTTCCCTCGCAGTTGTTTCTAAAATAAAAGTCTCTGTGCAATTTAAATTCTGTTTGAAAAGATTAAAGACTAGTTAGATCTCATATGCCGGACAATAATCTGTGTGATCTGATGGTGGACCAGTAGTGGCAAACAGTCCAGTGGGGACAGGCCTCTTCACTTTTGTCTTGGTGGAGATGACCAACGAAGCAGTGTGTGGAGATGCCGTGGTCAGCACCAAGATGAACGGTTTGTTGTCACACATCTAAAAGGCCTGGTGTGATTTACGATTAACAGTTTCACCTGATGAGATGAAACAATACATATCCTGATACACCACATATACTCTATGATATTTCTCCATATCTCCATCTCTAATATATATTTAGTGGTGTAAAAACTTTTATCTCTTTTTCTGCCCAGTCTAAAAGCTCTAGTTCCTTTTTCAGTTTAGTGAATATTCATGATGGACAGACCAATAGAATTGCTCCAAACCTGCTTAGAAATAAACCTTGTTCTATCAGCCTCCACTGCAGGTTAAGAAAGCCGTTTCATCCTCCTGTAAAGCTCCATTCTGTAGGGTTTTAAGGTGGACTGTATAATTCCATGAGTGCTGTTTTATAGTTTGATGTCTTCACTTTTATTATCCAGTAAAGCATTAAGATAAACATAAGGAGAAGCTTCTATGAGTAGCCATGTCTAAACTTACCAAATAGAGCATCATGATGCAATCCCACCAGTAAGATGTAAAACCTCAATGTAAACACCATCTATACTCCTCTATTTCCTCTATAAAATGCTTTCAATGTCAATCTAGTGTGAGGGGAAAAAAAGCAAACAGCGTATCTGGAACAAACGTGCGTTTATTTGGCTTTACTGTAACTCATTAAAGCTACCTCTTAATCCTATGACCAAGGGCACTTTAGCTCACTTCATTCAAACTCACAGCGTGTGCTCGACGCTCTCAGAACATCCTCTTCTGTCCTGCAGCAGTGGATTATGATTTAATACTCTTAACACAACAGCACCAAATGGCGAGTCAAGGTTTCTTCTGTAACGGACTTCATGACACATGCCATCCTGGTACTTCTGTACTCAACTGGACAAATATACTCAATACTTCTGAGCTTTAAAGCACCAGGGAAATGGAAAGAGTGCATTATGTGTCCATCGTGAGAAATAATGCTTATAATACTTATAATAACTTAATAACTTGGACTCAGAATTGTTCACAGTGGTGGTGATGGGAACCAGATGAGTTTAATAGATGTTACATGAAACGGTTGTGAATACACTGCCTGATATCTGACACATTTGTTTTACGATAGTTTAGAGAAGTTTTTGGACTAGAACATGCACTGCCTGGCCAAACTAAATAAATAAATAAATAAAAAAGCATAATAATAAAGGTTGCACACTCTACTATTTCACTGGACCACCATTAGCTTTGATTATGGTTCACATTCGCCATGATATTGTTTCAACGGCCTAATGCAAAGCCACAACATTTATATCGACAGCAACAATTACACAATGAGGGGTGTTATTACTTGTTATTATTTGCTACATTAGTTTCACAGTTCCAGCACAAAACTAACGATGCAAACTTTAGACACCAAACATGTCTTGCCTGAATGGGAAAAACTGGTGGGGGGTCGACCGGGGAAGTCGAAATGACACAATTTTCAACTTCTGCATACTGAAGCCAAAAACACAAACAGTTCCATGAAAGCAACTACGGTTAGTAATCAGCTAGCCCTCTAACATTAGTGATATTACTGATAACGGACTTTGAATTAATGCTACTTTCTTCAGGAGGAACAAGGATGGTAATTCCAAGTTAGGAGCTCTAGTCAAGCGCAGCATAGACTGAGAATATTAGTACTATTACTTCAGAGATACACAAAGTTTAGCAACATTCACTCAGTAAGCTCCGGCACCTGTGAAGTGATGTCGATCCTCCATGGGTCGACCTGCAGCCCGTCACACCAGCCGCCACGCCCGTACAGCCACGTTCCATGCTCGTTGGGCACTCCTCCCTCACCCACTCGCAACGCACAGCCCAGGGCCGATCCTACACACACACACACACACACACACACACACACACAGACACACAGACACACAGACAATACAACACAAAAAAAAGGAGGAAAAAAATAAAAATTGTTAATTGGCTGTTGAGTAATTTAACAGCGTTGGACCCAAAATGTCTCTCATCTTGGGTACCACAATAAACAAAATTTAAATGCTACATTTACACTTTTCACTTCCTCGAAGGTTACAACTTTTACTATTTAAAATAAAATTTTAATTTAAAAATGTTTTAAGTGCTACATAGTGCACAGTACAGCTCCAAAACTACTCGATCCTGAACGTCTAACCTTTGAAAACACTTTAAACAAGGCTGTTCTCACTCATAGTGTTGTGTCAAATGTGTGAAGCATTAAAGGTTCTATTTTTGTTTTGTAGGCCTATAGCAAAAAGTTGCTGACGGTTTTTCAGTCTTGAGTAGCACAGACAAATATGCATGCAGTGATCCAATTTGCTATTAGTACAATTTAGACTGATATGGGCAATATTTGTTGAGCTACACATACAGAAGTAGTGTCTCTCAGTATGGCTAACGCAACATGTCAGTGTCAGATTCGACAAACGTAACTCACAAACCAGTAGTAAAGCTCAACAAGATAAACCAGGCAATCATAACAAAGGGGCATGTCAGAGTCAGCACAAGAGGGACAGGCAGAGGTCGAAAACCAAAGTAACAGGCAGACCAGCAAACAGATCAAAAGGAGAATCCAAGAGAGTAAACCAAAATACAAAAGAGAGTCGAAACCAGAAACAGCAAAAAAAGAGATAAACGCTCAGTATGCAACGAGGTTGCCAATACTTTGCAATGTGACAGTGGAAACTGGGGGTATATAAGCAAACCGAGTAAATGAGGAACAGGTCTGTATAATCAGTACTCAGGAGATAAGGAACCGGGATGGTTGCAGACATGTGATGGAGTTCGGGAGATTGGGGGTAGAGGGGATGCCATGCCATTTTATGTCCATATAAACAAATGTACTTTATAGTACAGTGGTGAAGTGTAGTCTGAATAATCTTCCATCAGCGCATCACTCACCAGCTGAGTCGAATGTGCGAGAGTTATTGAAGACGTTGTTGACGAGGAAGTAGTGTGACGTCACACAGAATTCACAACAACTGTTATCGTCACTGCCGTGGCCGGTGATAACAGCGTACAACTCCACCTACAGAACACACAAACACAACGTGTCATCTACCAGCAACTGTTTGAGGAATACTGCATATATAATTAGTTCCATCGCATCAAAATACATGAAGAAAAACACCACAGTGAAAAATTGCTTGATTAAGACGTACATTCTTAATGAATTTTTGTGGTAATTAGATTGCATACTAAAAGCACTGCTTTGTTAGGTCATTATAAACCCGCATTTAACAATCTGAACATTCTCCACAAGGGGCCACTGTAAGCATTAGTTGCTTCATTGAAAGATTTTTTTTTTTTTTTTTTTTTTTTTTTTTTTTTTAAGTAAGCACCCCAGACAAAACAAATATATAGTCCCCTCTGTGATGTTCTGGGGTGTTTTAATTATGCAGAATTGGGTTCTTTGGTTGAGGTGACAATACATTTGAACCACAGTGTCTACACTGAGCTGCTGGAACAACCAGGTTTTGCCTTTTGCTCAACATCATCTTACCGAGGAACACAACGTTCCTATCCCTGTATTCCAAGATGACAAGTCTCACGTTTACAGGGCTGCAAATCTGACTGATTGGCATGATGATGCACATTCAGGAGCATTCACACATCTGGACTGGCACGCAAAATCCCTAGATTTGAATCCTCCTAAATCTGTGGGGCTACCAGGAACAAGCCAGGGAAGGCATCCACCAAATCTGGCCTAACTGACCAATTCTGTGATGCAAGAGTGACTGAACATTGATGAGGCCTACATCCGGGAACTTGTCCAGTCCATACCAAATCCAATCACAGCTGTCATTTGTACTTGTGGAGGTATTACATGGTATTCGGTACGTTTCAGACACAGGTGACTCATTTGTTGTCAGGTGAGCTATATATATGTAGTTACTAATTGCATGCATATGACTTGATATTAAAAGTTTGTCATTATAAATTCTGTGCACATGACTACTTGATTACTGTTCACATAAACGCTGCTTGATTACTGATATAAGCAATGATTATTGCCAGATCCACACATGTCTATTTACCTTCTTAGCTGAGGCTGGAATATCAAACTTGATCTCCTGGAATCTCTTGTTGTAGTCCCGGTCAAAGGTTCCACCGTTGTATAGTGTCACCAGCTTGAACGGGTAAAGCCTCTCTGAGGAGTTTCCTACACGATAAAAATCAACTATGTTAAAAACTGCACCTAAAGTATATTGAAGAAGATGTACCAGTCATTCAGAGCAGTGTGATGTGAAATGGTTCATTAGAGAGAAGCGTATGGACTCATTACAGTGGTGGTGATAGGAAACCGGGGTCATAAATATAGCTACCCAACATGAGGAATGAACCTGTACAAGTCTGAGATAAAGATCTTTATACATATTTTTCAAACCCGGTTTTGGTCAAAACCTTCTCTAATAACCGCTACAAAACAACACTTAAGATGTCATGCAGCGCATTCATAACCATGTGTCTAACAGCTTTATGTGCAGGGAGCTTCGAGAGCCATTAAACGCTTCAGATGTCTGGTTCCCATCACCACCACTGTGAACAACCTGACTCTAAATTGCTCTAGAACAGACCACTTGATTGATCTGATTGGCCAACTACCAGAGGACCATCCTGATACAAACTCCGCCCCCACACCGCTGTGGTTATTCTTACAATGATGTTGGTTCTGTGTATCAGTCCTGATCCTGAAAGTCCAGTAAAACAAGTCAGTAGATCCACCTATGGAAGCTAGACTGGAGCAGAGTGGTCAGTTTTACTGTTTTAGCTCTCTGAGCGTTGTGTAAAGGCGTGCTAAGCTTACCGGTGGGCGGGAAATAAGGATTGTGTTACAAGACGACATCACTTTGTAACAGAGAAAAGGGCTGGAATTCCAACAAGGCATTTCAGGCGTTTCTTAGTCGTCCAGTTACGTGTACAAAAAAGCTCCATAACAAAGTAAGAGAGAGAACCGGAAAAGCATAATAGCTCCCTTTTAAAGGAATACTCTACTCCAGAGTTTTCCAAGCTGACGTCTGTCCTGGTGCATCTGTATCATACAGTTGAATACACCCTCCAGAGTGAAGATTTACATTAATACTAGACTTGGCTATCTTTATTAGCCATATTGTTCAGTGGCCAGGCTAGCAATCAGGACTGGTTGACTCCACAAGATCTTCCAATAATTATATGATGTACTTGTGTAATGCATGCTGGGTATTGTAAACAGATTGTATTATATGTTTAGTCCTGAACAAACTTTATGGAGATGAAATACCTCTGCTCCCGCACCAGCAGGCTCAGGAGGAGCTTCTTTCCCGAGGCTGTGACCCTGCTGAACTCCACATCGCCCCTTTAACTGCATCATTGCACTCACTGCACTAATGCCTTTATGTGCTATTCATAACTGCACAGTCTATTACTTATCTTACTTATTACTATCATCACAGTTACTGTACATACTGTATATAAACTCACTGTCATGTATCTTTGACTCTGCACATTTGTTGCTCTTACAGTACATAGGGCCCACACTGTATTCTCTCCATTCACTCTTTATATATGTATATTATATTTATACGAGATCTGTTTTTTTCTACCATGCCACTGTCCATAATTGCATATATTGTAACACTGCATTGCTTGCCATGGTCACGTTCCTGCACTTAATATGTAAATAATACTGTACTTTGTACTTCTGGTTGGATGTTAACTGCATTTCACTGGCTCTGTACCTGTACTCTGTACAAAGTTGAATCGAATCTAATCCAATAAGGATATCAATAATTAAACCTGACTTGCTGCCAAGACTGTAGCTGCCGTTCATCATGTGATGTGCAGTTCTATGAGGAGTGCGAGATGCATGTGGCTTCATAACATTAACCTACTATATTTACATTTACATTTATGGCATTTAGCTGACGCTCTTATCCAGAGCGACTTACAAGGTCATTCATATTACAGGTGGGCCAATGTAGTGTTAGGAGTCTTGCCCAAGGACTCTTATTGGTGTAGCACAGCATAGTCACCCAGACCCGGGAATCGAACCCCCATCTCCCACATGGGGCGGTAGCTCCCTGGAGGTTAGTGGTGTTATCCGCTGAGCCACACCAACCACTTTACTATACTAGATTACACATAATGCATTTCTTTACTGTGTTAGTCTACACTCGCTTGCATACAACAACAGTATGCTGTCGTCCAAACAGCAGCAGCCAAGAAAACCAGAATTACACTCGCTGTTGGTAACAAATTATGGGTGTGGAAACATTTCAGCTTAAGGAAAAAAATAACAGACAGGCTGACGAGACCTTTGCTGTGTGCAAATAATCTAAGTGTGAATGAAGATACTCCGGTAGGGCCAAAGACTCATCAGTTCACCGAATAACGTGACATAGTGTTGAGGTCTGTAGCTCGGTTGGGTGGAATTTCTTAATATGGTTCAGATTGACTTCAGACCCCAAATATTGAGGCATCGAATATAATTAGAATGATTGTTGCATGGTGATGAAAGTTGTGATTTACATCCCTACCAATACGACTCTACTTTTAGCCTGGAATGTCCCTTTAACGAGTGCTTGCACACTGCTGATGAATTTGGAAGACTCACGTGCACTTTGGACAGGGCTTTTTCTGGTATCCGTGGTGGGCAGGCAGAGCCTGTGAAAGTTACTACCCCCAGCACTACACTGGCAAATAATTTCCATAAGTTCTTCCATCCGGAAAAGTTCCTCCATCTCTATACACATTTACAGCTTAGATTATACCTTTACCTTTGACTGAAGAGTTCCTCAAAGTCTCCAAACTAAAATGTGCTATGCATAAACATTTATGAACAGAATTCAGCGTATTATGAGTGCACTTATGTCAAGCATTGGCTGTGAAAATTGCCCCTGCACATAGAGATCCTGCTGACAAACCCTGGAGTATTCCTTTAGGAACGAGGCCTGTACTCTTAGCCTCCTGTCTGATTCACACACATTTTGTACCTTATAACAGAAAGCAAGTCTGCACTTGTGCCCTTCTCCCTGAAAGGGAAAATGGGTGTAATCTACCAATTTCATCCCATCTTGCCCATCCATCTAAGGAGCTCCTGGAGAGTTACTGGATCAACCTGAGAGTTTCAGCCTGCCTGCATATAACAGTAATCCTCCGGAGGTGACCGTAAGCGTAACCCGAGAGTCTTCCACAGCATTTTTTCCTACAGGCACCCAGCTGATCTCCATACACCTGCAGTGAGCTGTATTATTCAGACCTGCATGTTGTTTATTGTTCACTCTGACCTGTTCATACGGTTTATGTTGTCAGAATTATGATGTCCTTGGCCTGAGCAGTGGAAAACACTTTGCGGTTAGTCCAGGATGGGATGTTCTGACCTGAATGGTTGCTATAGGTGAAACGCAGGTTCAGGGACGTCATCCAGGGCATCGCCCAGGGGACAGTCTTCATCGTCAAGGCACAACGCTTGCCGTTCAGCAGTGGAAGGAGGGCAGACACATCTGTCAGCCAACGGCCTGTACCTCTGCCAAGACAGGGACACATCACTAATGACACAGTCCTACAGCTAAATCGTTACCAATTTATCAGTACCCACAGAACTGCCCCTCAAATCAGACCTGCAGCAGACGTGAAGCACATTTCACACACAGATAGGTGCTGCCAAAAATACATACAAAATGACTCCAAGAACATGTGTAATGGATGGATGGATCGGGATGAATGGAATGGGATAGATGGAATAAACTGGATGGATTGGATGGACTGGGATGAATGAAAAGAATGGAATGGGAATGGGAATGATGGATTGGATGAGTTGATGAACCAATGCATGGATGAACTGATGCATGGATGGCTAGATGAATGGAATGGGATTGGAATGATGGATTGGATGGGTGGGTGGATAGAGTTACACATAGATGGAATGGAATAATTGATTGGACAGGTTGATGGAATGATGCATAGATGGAATGGGATAGAATGATGGATTGGATGAGTGGACAAAAAGATGCATGGATGGATGGACGGAAAGGGATGGAATGATGGACTGGGTGGGTGGATGGATGAATGAGTGATGGATGGATGGATGGATGGATCAAAATGACCACCTGGCTTTCTAATGTTAAAGAACCTCCACAACAGGTAAAGGGTTCTAGGTAATAACCCTTAAATATAGAACCTTTAGATTAAGTGAAGGTTCTTCATGCTTCCAAATCTTGTCGCTGAGATCTGTACAGTGTTGTGCTATTAGAGACTTGTAGCTGCGTACCTGCGGAAGGCGGTGATCCAGCGGCCCAGCTCCAGGTTACAGTAGGGACTGAATCGATCACAGCACACAAACAGCTGCACCGTGTGATCCCAATGAGCACACGTTTCATCCCTGAGGCCCGGACAGGACAGAGCCGCGTCCAGCTCCAGCACGTCATAGTCCAGCAGGTCTGAAAATGATCAATAGCGGGAGGCAACAGAGGCAGTATTAGAGGTGGTTTTGACTCACAATACACAAAAAAAAGTCCTTACAGCTTTGATTCAAGTAGCTATAAGTATTTTAATATTTAAATTTTTCGTAAATGGTTCTTGGTAATGTTGAAGCACACTCGTCAAAATCATTGCACAAATAGTTTCACCCAGAAGGAATCACAGTTGAGCGACTCCAATACAGCTGACTGACTCCATCACAGCCAAGTGACTCTTATACAGCCATCCTTCCACAACTCTATCTAGTCATCTGTCTACAAGTCCATCTAGCCATCCCTCTACCAGTCTATCCATCTTGCCATCCCTGACTCTCACACAGCCGAGTGACTCTAATACAGCCAAGCGACTCCAAAACAGCTGACTGACTCCATCACAGCCAAGTGACTCTTATACAGCCATCCTTCCACAACTCTATCTAGTCACTCATCTACAAGCGACTCCCCCTCTAAATATCAGCACAGGCTATTGGAAAACCCATACGGGTCGAGCACTAAACCAAACAAGACTTAACAGATCGGTTCTTTTAGGGAAGAGGTCCTGGAGGCTGGAGTCCAGTCTAGTATGACCACAGATCAAACCCTAGTCTTTTACAATGCATCTTCCTCTTAATGGTGAAGAAACTCAACCGACCTGAGGGAAGCTCCACCATGGCCTGGGCCCCAGCCTCCCCCTGCATCAGCACTCTGTCAAACACAGGCACCACGTCGGCCGGCCTTTTAACGTGCTCCAGCAAGTCTGCATAGAAGTCAAACCTGCAGAGACGAAGCGGTTCATAAACCTCTCTCTTCAAAGCACATATCTCAGCAAAAGCCTGAAAGTCTATAATGCAGCCCATTTTTATGATGAGGGTACATTTACTTTCTGAATGCCACAGAGGCCGAACACCATTTTACAATGACCAAAACATCAAACAATAGGGAGACGCTATGTCCCAGTGAAAGTGCCCTGTCTGAAAGCGTATAGAAGGTCCGTCATATCATTTTTTATAGAATTATAGCTGCTTATAGAGTGTAATGACCCTCTGACAGACCTTCTGAACACAACTGATGATAAAGACGTTCTGCAAATGACAGGCTGATCTAAAAAAAGGAGCATGACTGGTTTTATTCTGTTTACATACCACTGAGCCTGCCAGCTGAGGAACCTGAAAGTTGGGTAGAGGAACCAGCCCATTTCCGCCAGTGCCCCCTGCTGGTCGATTGCAATGAAAAAGTTTGGTGATGGAGTGACCTGAAATGACACGTTCACTGGCTTCCCCGTCCTATTCAACAGACAGGCAAACAAACACATACAGAGGTAACATCCTACAGATCCTATACAACGTCACAGGCTTCAAATGAAAAGGAATAAATGTAATGGACGGCTGTGATAAAAATGAATGAGAACAGGGATTAAGATTATTCAAAAAATGATATATAATTGTGTAACAACAGGAATTAAGTTCAACAGAAGAGAACCTTTCAAAATGTGGGATCTCAACAGAAACATATCACACAAACAGATCAATACAGATCAATCTTTTAGTACATTCTCACTGTTTTCTTATATCAAATCTTGCTGAGAGCATCACATCCGCGCAGTGGGTAGCGCGGTGGGCTCAGAGCAAGATAGGTCTGGGGTCGATGCCCGGCCGGGGCGTCCAGGGTCCTTTTTGTGTTGAGTCTGCATGTTCTCCCACAATCCGAAGACAAGCTGTCAGGTGAGTTGGGCCTAGGTGTGAGTTTGTGAGTGAATGTGTATGTCTGTGTGTCTGTCCTGCAATGGACTGGAAGCCTGCCTTCCTGCCTTCCCCACAAAGAGTGGTGGGATAGGCTCCAGCACCCCATGCCATTCATGCTGAATGGAAAGAAAACATATTTACTAGTTGCCTTAGCACTTTAAACATGTGTGTTTGGGCTACTGTTGATCTCTACGCATTTCTTAGGGGCATTTCAGCTGCCAACAATTCATTTAACCCTAAATGATGCAGCAAGCAGCATCCCATTTCTGAAACAGCCATGAGGGAAGACGTATCCCATGGTCATGGAAAAGATATTGCTGTGCTTAAGAAACTGGTCAAATTATTAACCGGAATCAAGCAAAGCAAAACCACTAAGGAGAATCTGAAATGACTGGAACCGGGTTAAGAAATGTCCTATGTATTAATAAAGCCTGGAAGGATGGTGGAGAACGCTCAAACTGCCGGATGAAATGTGTCCGGGAAAAACGAAATTTTAAAAATCCCGGCTGACCATGATCGGTTGAAGTTAAATGGCAAAGGATGGACAGTAGAATTCAAGATCTCAGACAAAAAATAATGCAACTCTAGACTAAAATAAAAGTTGCATTAGGTGGTTGAAACACAGCGAATGTGCACCATAATCAAATCTAAAGGCGGCCCCAGCGGAATATTAGAGTGCATAATCTTTTTTGACCAGGCAGTGTATTTGTTTGTTTGTTTGTTTGTTTGTTGTTGTCAACAATCACTGATAAGATGATTCGTTATGGTGTTTATTTTCTATCAGGCAGTACAGTGTGGCTACAAACCCAAGCCCAAGCCCAGAAGTATCTGCACCCTGCTCAAGTACCCGTGTCCGCTTCCCACCGCGTAGCGGAGCTGTTAAGGTAGGTGGAGCTATTTTTAACTTGTGTGGTCACATGATTCGTCATGCAAACTAGCATTTACAGTAAACGCAAATGTCACTTCCAATTTGCCCTTTAGTGGGCGTTTGATTGGAACAGACACAGAGAGGACAGCTCGGGCTGGCTAGTGTTTTGGCTCTGGCTGACCAATCAGCTGTTTCTAGCTCAGCACGCTTGAGCACCCCAGTGAGAATTCTATATGACTGCATGCTAATCTGTAGACCAGTGAGAGCTTCTTACGACAGTGCTTGTACTACAGCAGACTCGATGTGCAGCATAGAAGCAGGGATGCTGAGGGTGGTGTTACATTCATCGGCCACACAGTTCATATCCTGTATAGGGTTCCCAGGCAGGGTATACACCAGCACCCCAGTAGCATTAGATTCAGCCATGTTTTTAATCTGTGGAGAGAGAGGAAAAAAAATAAATAAAAATAAACAGATTTCAGATGCCAGGATGAGATACAGCAGGAAAACTATAAACTGGAGGGCATTTAAAAACACAGGAGGTCAGGTATTTTTCCTATGATGGAGATCAAATCCCTGACTGGCTAAACTGTAAATCTACTAACTGACCTAAACGCAGACGTGAGAGTGCTTTAAAGGGTTAGGGTTAGCAGGTGAACGCAAGCAATTTTAGAGCATCATAATTTGTGGACAGTGAAGATAAGTGGCTAGATCTAGACGACTTATTCAGGAACGTCCCTGCTTGATTCAGTAACACAACACCAAGCTGCGTTCTGCACATGTTACAACAGCATGGCTTCTTAGTTGGGGTTACACACACGTGTTGAGCCACGGCGCTTTAAGCTTGATGTTGACTTGTCGCAGATCACAAGATTATGACACCAATAACATGGGCACCATAGAGACTCACCCCAGACTTCCTTTTCGACCAAAAGAACCCTAGTTCTTGAACTGGTTCCATTCAGGCTCCTTAGAGCCTTGGTGCTACTCGGGGAACCAGGCTGTTTGCACCAGTTTTTATTAGAGCCAAGGAACGTCAATGGATATGACATCAATGTCAACAGGGGGCGCTGCACAGTGGTAGTAAACAGTAGTAACAACATGGCGGAGCGTATAGATGACCTGTGAGGGTCTGTGCTGTTATTCCAGATGTGCGTTCTACTGAAGATAAGAAGACGTAGAAGAGGTTCTTCAGCAGACCACTGCATTCACTTTAAGGGTGCCGCCATTGTTGCCTTTTATTGACACGCCCACAAATGTAGTAAAAGTTTGTGCTGAAGAAGTTACTGTTCTTTAATTACAGCTGGGAACTAACTATTTGAGTTCCAACCTTTGTTTATGTTTGCTGGGCAACGTTGGTGGAAAAGAGCAAATAGAGTGATTTGGAATCCCCAAATTTAGAATTCAACTCATTATAACTTAGGGCTGTGGTCGACGATTCGACTATTCGTTCATGTTTTTTTCTCCATATACATTATCTAGTAATCAGTAAATCAATTTGCATACGTTTCAGATCTGATGTCCTCCTCATTTAGAAAGTCAGCAGAGTCACAGGAACATATTTTTGAACTATAAGAGACGTGGCACATGATGAACGATCTGAATTGGAGCCTGATTTAATTACAGAATATAGCGTCCGGCAGCAAGCACGTATTTATGCTAAAAATTAGCGCTTCTAGCCTGTCTTTATAATTTCACTTTTAACAGCTTCTTCAGTAGCACGACCCTTCGTCTTTCATCTCTCATAAATAATGAACTCCTAAATAAAACCAAATTAGTCAATATTTAAATTTGAAGCGTGTTCGATGTCTGACTAAATGACAAGCAGAATTAGCTTTAATTTGTTGTTATTCTCTTCTTCAAAAGCTCCTCCGGACTTTTTCTGAGACATCGTTCCACTCGTGTTTCTCAGCTTCACAGCTTTAGCTTCCTTCAACGGTGAACCGCCAGCGCACGTTGTCACGTGGATTTCATTTTTTAGCAAGCATGCGTCATAGCCCAGCTAGAACTTAAATATATATTTATTATTCCCCTTTTAATAATTATTAAAATGTCTTTTTACATTCTTAAAGTTCTTGGGCATTTCTGTAAGCTTTTGTCTGTTTTACAACAAAAAAATAAATAAATAAAAAAACCTCGTCACTGTTGTCAGTCGACTTGAAGGTTCTCAGTCGACTCAAAAGGTCTCCGACTGACGATTCGACTCATCGACTTCTAGAGGGCAGCCCTATTATAACTATATATCATCATCATCATCATTAGTTCAACTTGCTCACACCAGAAGTTAGTCTTACCTTTGTGAAAAAAGAGCAGCCGCCTTCAGACACCCAGGCCACAGCTCCTGCAGCCTTGGGGACAGGTTTACATCCATCACCTGCTTCAGCCAGAATGTACGGCTGTGGACCCCAGCGTCCATTCAACCAGTCATACCTCGCGTTCAGGCGCTTCGCTATCACTGGCACGGTCCAGTCTGAAAACAGGCAGCCTGTTATTATGTTGTATGAAACTGGTTCAGGTATGAAACTTCCACAGGAAAGTTTCCCCCAACATCTAGGCCTCAATGCCTTTGAAATTAAATCTATGCAATCTATATAATTGAGCATGATTTGACGAAAGGTACATCACCTTCCACATCATAGGACTAAATTTATACAGCAGGTGTTCCTTACTGTGTCCCTCGTTATGCCTAACGTTCTTTGGCTTGAGTATATGCCTTACCTGGAGAGGTGAAAACTGCCTGTGCCAGGCCACAGTTGTGTCCTCCACACCCCCAGGAGTAGAGTACTCTAGGGATCCAGTTCCCTAGTGCGTGCACAGGAACGGGTGAGAAGTGCAGTCTGGACAAGATCTCCTTCCCTCTGACGAGCATGAGAAAGATATATGACGTAAACACCAGCACCCATCAAGCCCCGTCAGAAACGGCTACCTCTCATGACACTTTAGAGCAAATGCATGCAATACACTGGGAAACCACTAGGATTTGCATATAGCCACTTAGAGATTTGAATATACTTACACAATGATACCCGACAAAGATAAGAGTCACACATGTGGCTGTAACTAGCGTTGTATTTGAAACTTCAAATTAAAAAAGAAAGTTTTAAAATAAGACTAATTAAATCTTAATTAACCTGTCCAGGGAGCCTTCGGCCCAGTGAATGCTGGGATAGGCTCCAGCACCTCTCCCCATGACCCAAGTGGGGAAGTGGTGTAGATGAAGTGGAGTACAACTGATGAAACTTAATTAGGGACAGTAGAGAAATTAAAACTCTGCCGTTACATCACAATATGCTCTCGTCATGTCGCCAGTACCTGAACTCACTAGCTGCGTGTTTCATTAATAGGAGAGAATAATTAGTCCTGATTATGCTGCACTATTTAACTCATAACTTAAAATAACAACTTGAAACTCATCATGATGGTACACTGACTTAGTAATAGGGATAATGGCTATAGCGCCATGGTTCACTGGCTTGATCAGTTTGGCACACCTGAGACTGCTTGCCACTGTTGGTCCACCCTCAGCCACCCAGATAACTGTTCTACGCACAAGATCTAGCTAGTTTTTAACCTTCTCAAACTGATTTGAAATGCACACAGACTTCTATTTTGGAAAATAAACAAATAATAAAAAAGACAAATATTGTTGACAAAAGACAAAAATGTTGCCGACACTAAAATTATTTTTTTTTAGTTAGTTAGTTTAGTTAGTTTTTTTTAACTAAACAAATAAATTTAAGGATTTAGGGAAAAGGATAACAAACATAAGAAAGAATGAAAAATAAATAAATTGAACTGTAAGTGAAAAACAGGCAATGAAAAGTGGTATTTTGTCAAAGGCTCTGTTTAACCACTGGCAGGGTGCCCAAAAAATGCTGAGCGTTAATTGCAATTAGTGGGCCAGTGGTGGTCCTCCATCCCTCTGCTGTCAAGAGTAACATGGAGGAGACCTCTCACAAGACCTACATAATGCTTTACGGCACCACTTTATTAGCCTTGGAAGTTTGAACCTCCTGTGATAAAATCCTGTAATATTACTCTACCGCGCAAGTCCACATGGTTCTTTCTCCTCTGATGTCTTTACCGGTGTTGTGCCAAATTCCAGCTCCCCTTTGTGTGCACAGGTATACTGATGCTACAGACTACACACAGACATAACTGAAATCCTGAGTGTAATCTGTAGCGTTCCTATGCCTGCGTGATGCATGTGCAAATAAAGGGTAGTCAGATTCTGTCTGCTCGTCAGCAACTGTATTCACAACAGTGGTGTAACAGTGGATTACGCTCTGCAATTGTAGGGGGAGCTCAAGAACAAGAAACCCCAATTCTCACATGAAGGTTAAATGGATTTAATGTGTGCAAAGTTTAATAGAAATGACTAGATTCGTGTTTTAATAGCGCTTTATTAAATGTGGCACAACTGGGACTTGTTTTGTCTGTTTCAACTATATATTATATATTCAGCCATATTGTCCACACCTACAAGCACACATGCATATTAACTGAATAAACCGCATAAATGCACAGTAAAAAGTAGCTAATTGGATGCCAACTCATTATGACATTATTTTATTTATTTATTTATATTTTTTAATAAATATTTGTAATTATTATTTTATTTTTACTAATTATTGTTTTTTACGTTCCCTTGGATTTTTTATTTTTCTTCTAAAATAAATTTTTTTTATATAAATTGCACTTCTATTTTGCTGGGGGTTTTTACCCATTCCAACCATGGATTTAGATACGGTCTATGATTCCAAGTTGTTAACAAACCTCAGAGAAACCAAGTATCGTTTAAATAACTAGCGTTAGTTAATACAGCGTTTCGCAGATGCCATGTGCACTCTGAATGGGTCTGCTAGTTGTTTGGGATGCTAGCTACAGTATTTTCACGACTTCAGACAACAAAACTTCCCCACCCAGCAGGACCCCCCACCTGCTCCCAGCGGCTCCATACACTTGCTCACGCATCCAGAGCGCCTGCTCGGCCGCTGAGTCGTCCATGGAGAGGATGAGCAATTGGGCGCTGGGTGGCAGAAACTCGCTCAGATCCGTGAGGGACGCGTTAGAAGTCCACAGGCACTCCAGAAAGGCCGACTTGTTGGTGAAGGCGTGGATGATCAGCGAGGATCTAGAGGAGTCCTGAGGCGGGTAGACGAACTCTCCATCCAGGGTGGGGACGCGGAAAGCTGGAGCTGGGTCTCCAGGCTCGAAGCCTCCCAGGCCGGCCCGAACGCTCCGCTGCTTCGCGGCGAACAAGCCGCCCTCCGCGGCAGCGACGACAACACAGCAGCAGCACAGAAAGGAGAGAAACGGCGATGGTTCCGGTGGAAAGCGAGTCATGATGGACTGCAGAGCCCGCTCGGCCCGCCGTGCGTCGATAGTGAAAGTACAAGTTGATGTTGAAGTTTTATTGCTGCAACCATCGCGTTCACATGCAGGGGAAGGGGGCGTGGCCTACGGTGGCCCGAAAGCAGGCGCCACGTTTAAAGAGGCACTAAACTCGAAACTCAAACTGTCCAAAAGTTTGTAGACAACTGCACGTTGGTCCCTCTTTGCTGCAGTAACATCTGCATGTTACTGCAGCGACATCTGCTCTTCTGTGAGGGCTTTGCAGTAGATGTTGGTAAATTGCTGTAAGGATTTGATTGCATTCAGCCAGTGAGGTCAGGTTGGATGGTTATTCAAGACTGAAGAGTTTTCTGTGCACAGAGAAACAAGCACAACCTCCCTGTCAATCAGAAGTTGCTAACAAATATAGTATAAATACTGCCAGTATATTAATTATATATGATGGAGCTCCATCACTCCAGAGTCCAAGCCTGGGGTCTTTATACCCTTCTGTCGGACACTTGGTATTGGGCAGACCATTCCATTCACTTCCTTTCATTCATTTATTCAATAATCTTTTAAGCCACTTATCCTCCTGGGTCACGGGTGGGGTGCTGCAGCCTATCCCAGCACTCCTTGAGCAGAAGGCAGGAAACACACCGGCCAAGCCACCAGTCCATCACAGAGCAGATACACACACACACACACACACACACACACACACACACACATATACACCCCTAGGGCTAATTTAATATCTCCAGTTTTCCTACTGCATGTCTTTGGACTGTGGGAGGAACCAAAGCACCTGGAGGAACCTACATGGACACAACCAGAACATGCAAGCACACCGAATTGAACCCAGGCCTGTCTTGCTGTGAGATGACAGTGCTACCCACTGTGCCACTGTGGCGCACAGACCTAATGTGCTGAAACCTATATAACCACTACTCTGCTAACCGAAGCCTATATAACCACTACTGAGTGTTTATACACTGTGTCCACTCACTGTCCACTCTATTAGACACTCCTACCTTGCTGGTCCACCTTGCAGATGAACAGTCAGAGACAATAGATCATCTGCTGCTGCACAGTGCAGTGTTGGTCATCCTCTAGTCCTTCATCAATGGTCACAGGAAGCTACCCACAGGAC
Organism: Semaprochilodus insignis; assembly: GCA_034552555.1. Lineage (NCBI taxonomy): Eukaryota > Metazoa > Chordata > Actinopteri > Characiformes > Prochilodontidae > Semaprochilodus > Semaprochilodus insignis. The sequence goes on from CM067497.1 coordinate 20,935,660, forward strand.
ACTGCCCACCTGTGGCCGGAAGAGGGAAGAGGACAGATGAGGACTGAATCTCTTTCTTCTGTTAAATCATAGGTTTATTTATCAGCACTACTGACACTTTACTGTGTATCTTGTACATCTGCACTCCTGGACGCTCTAGACACTTTACCGTATATCCTGTACATCTGCACTCCTGGACATTCTAGACACTTTACTGTATATCCTGTACATCTGCACTCCTGGACGCTCTAGACACTTTTACTGTATGTCCTGTACATCTGCACTCCTGGACGCTCTAGACACTTTTACTGTATGTCCTGTACATCTGCACTCCTGGACATTCTTGACACTCTAGACACTTAAACACCAGTTTATGCACATGTTTATTATGTTTATTCAGTATTGTCATTACCTGCTGATATCTGTGCCCCTTGTGCATTTTATTATTATTGCACATTTTGTTATTGCACTGCCATTTTTTATCTCTGGGATCTCACTGTATATTTTTGCATATTTTTATTTTTTCCACTTGCCATCTACAGTGATTTTTGTATTTTTTATATTTCTTGCCTCGTTGTAATAAGTGAGATATATTTATCTATAGCAGACTGTATTACTTTCATTTTACGTTCATTTTTTGCTGATACTTATGTTACTTATGTTCGTACTGTACATCCCTTTTTTGTATTGTATTACTGTGCTGTATTGTGAAATTGTGTAACTGCTACTAGCTGCTAAATTTCCTTTGGGATCAATAAAGTATCTATCTATCTATCTATCTATCTATCTATCTATCTGTAGGGTATGTAGGGTCAGTTATCATGGATGAAGTATTTTTGCAAGTTTGATTGAGCTCAGAAGAGTCGGCAGAGAATGAAAATGACCCTCCTTTTGATAATTGCCCATAATTAGACAGCAAGGAGACGGATTCACCATTCATTTAGCTCCTTATCACTGACCATTACAAGCGTCAGGGGTGTCTCTCAGTGCTGAACCAGCCTGTGGAGATGTGGAGAGCCAGGAGCTGCCAGTCCACTCCGTGTTCTCTGAGTTCTTATCCCTCCTTGGAGTGTCTGTAGTGTGAAAAAAGTTTTTTCTTGAGAGCTATCAGGCTTCTCCTCTCTGACAGGAGCCATGAAAACCCTCCTGCTGGTGCTAATGGTGCTCTCCAGCCTCATTCATGCTTTCAGCCACAGCTACCACAACTCTGAAGAGGAGAAGTGGACAACCGACAGAGATGAGACTGAGGTTAGTGACAAAAAAGCATTTATTTTTTTTTCCTATTATTTCAGTCTTTACTGTATGTTTATATAGGTCTATATGTTTATTGTTTCGATACTAGACCTGAGCTTCATAACTTCATAGTTGTATCTTCCTGAGGCACCAGAATATAACTGCTGCACTATATTAGGTGGAAAGGAAAAAAGACTAAGAAGCTGGCGAATAGGGAGCCGACTGAAATCTCGTCTATTACTGAATAAGATCTTTTCAGAAAAATAAATGATTGACAAGTGACAGTTTTTGGCGGTTTGAACCTACAAGGCTTCATTAGATTTACTGGTTTACAGGTATTAGAATTATTACTGATCCTATTTATTGTCCTATATTTTACTTCGTAGTTTCTGCTGAATTGTTGCTTTACATTCTCCTCTCTCTTAATGATTTTATTAATTATGTTTATATTATTTACTTCTTCAATTTGATCTGTTACGTATTATTATTATTATTATTATTATTATATTCACCACTTAATTTGAATTACATAGACTGGTATTATTAAATGTAGTTATTATTATTATTATTACATAATTTAATTATATACTTTGGGAAATATATAACTTTTTTTAAGACTAGATGCAAATATAGTGGCTTTTTGAGGGCTCTTTTAGAGATAATGTAAATGGAAAAGTGACACCGTTTGGGTGTTAAGCCCTAAAGGGAAACTCCACCCATTTTCCACAATGTCAGCATAATTACACCATTAACATGTTGACTAAAATTCCAGAGTGGTTTGATGTGAAATGCTCAGAAGACGTGTAGGTTCACTGGTGGTTTTGTATAGTAAGTAAAATGGCTATATGTGTGTTGTAGACATGGTGACCCCTGGTTCCCATCACCACCACCACTGTAAAGAAATCAGAGTCTGTAAGTTTCTCTGCAAATGAATTGTTTCACATCAGACCACTCTGAATAACACAGAATTAAACTACACAGAAATATCGAATAGTTGGTGGAGTTCTCCTTTAATGCTGGATCGTGAGTCTAAAGCTGTTTTAGTAGTATAATATTTTCGGTGTCAGTGAAGATATATATCACATTCTTACTGACTGAAATGAATTATTATTATTATTATGCACAGTGTGTATATCACATATATCCAATTCTCAATGGGCAGAAGCAAAGGCAGTGTGTTTCTGGAGGACGTAGACTTTACGTTCCTCTTTACAGACATAGTAAGTCACTGCACAGTGAAATACAGTTCTTGGATTTAAAACTGAAGGCTTAACTTTAGGTTTGCTGCTTTACAGGTTTTACTAGACACAAGAAAATCTGGAAATTTCTGTCCATATACCTGGCAGAAACTCTATATTGGCAAGTGAAATAATGCTATATATTGTTAATACATTAACACTGTGTAATTAATTATGTTTCTGCGCATTCAGACATGTTACCTTGCTCGAAAGTCCCACTGATCACAGAATAAAATAAAAACCACTGATCAGATCTGAGAATTGTGTGGGCGTGGCTAATGACCAGCTTGATTGACAGCTCTCTGTCCAACACTCCTAGTTCTGTATAAGGGACGGAGCACATGGATGGATAAAGGAATGAACGGATGAAGGAACAGTGTTGGTGTATGGATAAAGGAATGAAAGGATGAAGGAACAATGTTGTGTATGGATAAAGGAATGAAAGGATGAAGGAACAATGTTGGTGTATGGATGAAGGAACAGTGTTGGTGTATGGATAAAGGAATGAAAGGATGAAGGAACAATGTTGGTGTATGGATAAAGGAATGAATGGATGATGGAACAGTGTTGTGTATGGATAAAGGAATGAACGGATGAAGGAACAGTGTTGGTGTATATATGAAGGAATGAACAGATGAAGGAACAGTGTTGGTGTATGGATAAAGGAATGAACAGATGAAGGCACAGTGTTGGTGCATGCATGAAGGAATGAACGGATGAAGGAACAGTGTTGGTGTATGGATAAAGGAATGAACGGATGATGGAACAGTGTTGGTGTATGGATAAAGGAATGAATGGATGATGGAACAGTGTTGGTGTATGGATAAAGGAATGAACGGATGATGGAACAGTGTTGGTGTATGTATGAAGGAATGAATGGATGATGGAACAGTGCTGGTGTATGGATAAAGGAATGAACGGATGAAGGAACAGTGTTGGTGTATGTATGACGGAATGAACGAGTGAAGGAACAGTGTTGGTGTATGTATGAAGGAATGAACGGATGAAGGAACAATGTTGATGTATGTATGAAGGAATGAACCGATGAAGGAACAGTGTTGATGTATGTATGAAGGAATGAATGGATGAAAGAACAGTGTTGGTGTATGTATGAGGGAATGAATGGATGAAAGAACAGTGTTGGTGTATGGATAAAGGAATGAATGGATGAAGGAACAGTGTTGGTGTATGGATGAAGGAATGAATGGATGAAACAGGGAGAACATGCAAACATGCCTACCACTCAGAAAGGACCCGGCTGCCTGGTCGGGGAATCGAAGCCTGGCCCTTCTTGCTGTGAGGCACCAAGCCACCCACACACTGTATCATGCTGTATACGCCGTCTTTTCTGTAGTCTCATTAGTCTTCACTGTAGATCTCTATTCTGGTCTGTAACAGTTCATTTAGTTCTCATATCCCTCAAGCTCCTCTCTTTTACTCTCTTCACTTGTTGTTTCTGTTTGTAGTCTTCATGAAAACGGTTGTAGCTTTTCCAGATTTTAACCATTGTTGTTCTTCTCTCCGTCCTTTAAGATAAAGTGGTTTGAGCCTGATCCGTTACAGATGATGGTGAAGAGAATGGTGCGGAGACCTGTCCAACAGCAGTTTTTTGGTCTGATGGGAAGAAGATCTTCAGGTAAGGATATAATTTCAACCAGATCCATAAAATAAATGAATCTGTCACATGTTGCTTTCCACTTACAGTATCAATGCTTTTGATACATATCAGAGTTTACAAAATGTAACATTAACTGGGAGCCTTTCTCTCTTTCTCTCTTTCTCCCTTTCTTTCTTTGTTTCTCTGTCTTTTGTCCCCAGCAAAATCACAGATAACACAGAAAAGTAAGTGCAGATTGAAGCCTTATCTTAATTACACTTTACAGGTTTTTGTTTGAGTGTTTTGTATTTGTGTTTGTAGTTACAGCATACCTTTCATGTCTTGAGAGAAGATTGGAACAGGATTATTGGAATTGGACATGGTGCCCCAGAGTGTCCCATTCTACTTATGAAAGCCTTTCTATGGAGATTATAATCTCACCAGCCACAAAAGTTGCATGTTTAAGGTGGTAGTAACTTCAGGCTCCTACAGATGGCGCTGTACGAGGATGATGGGGCTATAAATACCTGCGGGGTGTGAGTGACGGGATTCATAGATTGAGAAGAGGTGGTACAGTGCAGTGAATGTCTCGTTCCATGTGTGGAAAATGGCTCCAAAGCAGATGTTAATAATTGGCTAAAAGGAGTGACTGTATTTGAAATTCTCCTCGGAATTGTGCCAGGGAAGGCATCCACCAAATCTGACCCAACTGTGTAATGTTCAGAGTGTCTGAACATTGATGTGGCCTACATCCAGAAACTTGTCCAGTACATCCCAAATCTAAGCACCGCTGTTATTGTTGCTGATGGAGGTATTACATGTTATTAGGTGACTCATTTATTGTCTGGTGAGCTTACAAACTATATGCCTGTAAAAATCTGGAGACTTTTGGCCATTTGGTGTACATGGTATATGTTCAGTGCAAATGAATCTTATTAGACGTTTAATTCTATGCTTGTTTTTATTCTCTTTTTCAGGGAAAAAGTTTCAGGTTTTTGTTGGTCTCATGGGAAAGCGGAGGGAAGCGGGTGGGTGAAGTTGTCTTTTCCTGTTTTTTGAGTGCTTCGTTACATTTAACAGAAGCCCTTATTATTGAGATCCTGCTGAAAATCGGTCATAACCCCTTTTAAACAAACTCTCGCTACATATTCATTCTGTTTTAGGCTCTTTCTGACGGAACCGCCAGCAGAACACCGCTCATCGTACTCACGGATTCTGTTTCAAGCTGACACGTTTAACCCGTTTCCAGAGCTGCTGTATTTCTGCTTGTGAAACTCTTAAAAACGTCTATTAAAAGTGAGAAATAAGCGTTCAGTGCAATCTGCTAATTACAAATTAATAAGCACATGATTATTATACACTTGTTACGATAAGAGAAAAAACTTTGAGACCTGGAGAAAAACGGGGGGTTACAGGAAAGTTGAGAACAAGTTGAATTGAGTGTGCAGTGTGATGCATGTAATGAATTTCATTTGAATTTCAATGAATTTCTGGAACTGGATGTTTAGATTAGATTAGATTCAACTTTGCCATTGTGCAGAGTACAGGCACAGAGCCAGTGAAATGCAGTTAGCATCCAACCAGAACTACAAAATACAGTATTATTTACATATAAAGTGCAGGAAGTAACCATAGACAGCAATGCACAGTGGAGCGGTAGAACAATAGAGATGTTAATATAAATATAATATTCATATATACAGAGTGAGTGGAGAGAATACAGTGTGGGTTGTATGTACTGTAAGGGCACATATGCCATGAATGGTAAGTATGTAGAGTAAAGATACATAACAGTGAGTTAATATACAGTATGTACAGTAACTGTGCAGATAAGAATAGTGCAGTAATAGACTGTGTAATTATGAATAGTGCATAAAGGCATTAGTGCAGTGAGTGCAATGATACAGTTAAGGTGGTGGTGTGGAGTTCAGCAGGGTCACAGCCTCAGGAAAGAAGCTCCTCCTGAGCCTGCTGGTGCGGGAGCTGAGGCTCCTATACCGCCTGCCAGATGGAAGGAGGGGAAGAGTCTGTGATTAGGATGAGAAACGTCCTTGATGATGTTTCTCGCCTTAGCCAGACAGCACTTACGGTAAATGATCTCAATGGAGGGTAGCTGGGAGCCTGTGATGCCGTAGTTTTCACCACCCACTGGAGTGCTGCGGGTACCTGTAGCATGTTGCTTGCAACGCAGTCAGAACGTAATTGTATAGTCACACTTATCTCCTATGCTTTGGATAAACCATGTACGGATCACAATTCATTTTCATCTGTTTCAACATACCACATGCAGGGAAACAGTAGAACTGACCATCCATGGGCCACAAACAGTGAAACCACAGCCTGTGGTTGCCCATGTTTAGGGGTGTACGAATTCTGAAACAGAGACCTAAACAACAATACATTCATCCACAAGATCGTATCCTGGTCCTGGAGGATGGAACCGTAATACCACACAACCACTGAAGGTGCAGCCTGTTGAGCTCTCTTTATCAGGGCTGTGTATAGACAAAACCTGGCGATACGCTACGTATCATGATATGGGGGTACAATTTAATACATTGTGATATATTGCGATACTGTAAGCAAGGTCTGTAAGCATAATCATATATTTGCTAATGCTAACATTAGTGCTGCATCCTAATGCTACTTACACTCATCATCAAAAGAATAACTGCACAAATAGCTGCACCCAGAAGGAATCAACCCACAGGAATGAAACTTGGTGGGTAGGTTTGACACTGTGAGACGTGACTGAAGTTTTGCGCTCGGCCATACATGTGACATAAGCAAGGACGGGCCTTATCGCTGTACCTGACTGACCCAACAGCCACGATTACAGACATTGAGTGAGCAGTGTTGCCCTCCATGAGTCATCCAGTGCCAGCACCATTGGCAAATGGCTGCACGACACAGGACTACATACGCGCATGTATAGCAGCACCATATGCAGCACATTCCCCAGGGCAGAAAGCCACTGCTGGAATAGAGGACATGCTTTTGACTTCCACTGCTGCAAGATAAGGCGTTTAGCTAACAGTGTACAGAGGGAAATGGCCTGCATACTGTGTTTTTAAGAATCTATACAGTATCACAAAACACAATACATACGGACACTGAGTGAGCGGTGATGCCCTCCATGAATCATCCCGGTACTGCCAGCACCATTGGCAGACGGCTGCATCACGCAGGGCTACACGCACACAGACCGTTATGACGACTGTCCTTAACACCACGTTAACGTCACCAAAGACTGCAATGGTGTCGTGCCAGACTGTCATGGAGTGACTCAGAATGGCAGCGGGTCATCTTCAGTGACATAGTGAAACAGCAGAACTGACCATCTGGGGCCCCTAACGGTGAAAGTCTGTGGTTACCAATGTTTAGGTGTGGACCGATTCTGGAACAGAAACTGAAACGACAATACAAACATTCACCATATCATGGTTCTGGAAGATGGAACCGTAATATCATACCATCAATGATGCAGCCTCTCACTGTTAGGGCTGTATATCCTGATACAGGGGGTAAAACGTGATGCATTGTGATTTTAAAAATATAATTTTGAGATAACTGTCATACTACAAAAATATACACACACACACACACACACACACACACACACACCACTATAATCATATGTTTGCTAATGGTAGTGTTACAGGTATGCCTTAACACTACTTAGCAGTCGGGGGTTTATTAAAAATCCATACCGTTTTTTTTTTTTGTTGTTTTTTTTGGAAGTACAGATGCAGGTCATAAAAATGCAATTTGAGCTTTGTTGCAACTTCCATATAAAGTGACAAAAATACCAAACACCACCCACCACAACCACCCCGAAACCAACCTAACCACCCCAAATCCACCTCGACACCTCGATCCCAAACCTGCCCTGATACCCCCACCCTCACCAGAGGAGGAAAGAGAGAAAAGGAGAAAGAGACAAAATGACAATAATATAATAATAATAAAGTAAATGGACAGAGAAAAAAAAAAAAAAAAAAACCTAGTCAGCCATACTGAAGTGTAATGCATTCCATTAGGGGTTAGATAGCAATGTAGTAGTACAGACTTATGTTTAAGTATTCAAATGCATGGGATATAAATACATGGCTATACTTTATCACTGACAACCGTCCATTTATCAAACTGTCATGTTTTCAGAAAAATATTATCTCTATTCGTAAGGTTATAGCAGCACCGTATGCAGCACATTCCCCAGGTCGGAAAGGCACTGCTGGAATAGAGGACATGCTTCTAACTTCCACTGATAAGGCGTTTAGCTAACAGTGTACAGAGGGAAATGGCTTGCATACTGTGTTTTTAAGAATCTATACAGTATCACAAAACACAACATTGCGATATTCAACCTTTACGATGTCTTCCTACACGCCTACACATTACATTCTTTTAAAGTTAAGTAAATCTACCATGTTCCTCAGTGTCCTTCTCTTTAGTGTTCCAAACATGTTGGATTAAAAGTGGATTAAAGCAAATCCCCACAAACAGCAGCCCTGACAGTGAAGGCAGCAAGGAAGGCATCAAGGCAGCTTCATTCATATAGCAGGGGTGCCCAGTCTTGGTCCTGGAGAGCTACCACCCTGGAAAGTTCAGGTCCAACACACCTGGCTTCAGATGCCCCTGGAGGCCTTCATTATCTGGATCAGGGGTGTTAAGATTAAGGCTGGAGTTAAACTCTCCAGGGTGGCAGATCTCCAGGACCAGGATGGGGCAACCCTGTCATATGGTGTTAGAACTACCAGCTGGCAATTTAGCAAAATTCCATGGAGTTCCTGTCACAACATAATGGAACTTAAAGGATTCTAGGAGAAATCGTACGGACANGGGTGGCACATCTCCAGGACCAGGATGGGGCAGCCCTGTCATATGGTGTTAGAACTACCAGCTGGCAACTTAGCAAAATTCCATGGAGTTCCCTGCACAACATAATGGAACTTAAGGAGAAATCGTACGGACAATGTTGCTGCCACATTGTCACAACCTCACAATATCTGGAGGTTGGACAACAAAACAACAGGTCGTCATAAAGTTGTAGTAGCATAACTGTGCTGGGAGAACACTTATTATGCTATGCCGGTTTTCCTAAAATTAGCCAATAATCAGAATTCCTGTATCATGATCTGTACTGTATAATTCAGGTTCTTGCAAGTACACCTTCAGTTCTAATTTTCAGTGATTTAATAGAACTGAATTTGAACGAACCGTGGATTTGAAGTATTGTTACACCCCTAGTTATGCTGCATGTCAGTCAAACGGCCCTTTCCTGTTAAAGCAGGTGATTTCCTGGGAACACTGAGCAAAGAAACCCCCTGGACTCTCTAACTTTGGTGAACAGTTATACATTTGGGAAGGAGGCCTACAGAAACCGCAGATGAAAGGGCTCAAAAGATGTTGTGGAAAGCCCCAGATACACCATGAAGTCATAGAAGAAGAAAAAGAAAGTGGATATTTACTCGACTGGTCAAATCAATCACAGGACGGCAGCTTATTGAACAGCAGCTTATTATTTCACTTATTGAAGACGAGACTGAAGGCTGAAAACAGGCAGAAACTGAGAAAGCCCTTATTACTGGCTTGGCAGAGCATCACCAGGGAAATACCCAGCATCTAGTATTGTCTGTGGTTGCCTTAAGGCAGACGCCGAGGATTTACAAGCATCATAACAGTTTTACGTTCATTTGCGCAATTATGGTACCTGGACTGTGGGGACGTGTATAAAACAGCTGGGATTCCTACATAGTTCACCTTATACAGATACATCATAGTTAAAGGTGCCATAGAATGGAAAACTGTATTTACAATGTTCAGTCAAATAAGGAGAGCTTAGTACATAAAACTGACCCAAACTGTCAGTGAGCATGACTGATTTTCACCTTTATACACAGGCTGAAGTTGCTGTTGCTTCCTGTGCTCCAGCTTTTTAAACGGCTGTTCCGTTCCAACCTTGCTACATGCTGCAGCAGCAATGCCTCATTTAAGGTGGGATAGAACATTTGCAAAACAAGCTGGCGCACAGGAAGCCCAACTTCAGCTCCTACATCTTTAACAAGATCCTGGAAAACTTTGATTCAGAGTTGTTAGTTTGCTCTGCATGTTTCACTCCGGTCAGTTTCTCAAACTCTTGGACAATACGGAGTACCTTCACTCAGCGTTTAACACTTAAGAGACTGAAGCGAGGAGCAGCTCCACCTTTATTAGCATCACAACCCCAACAGCAGTCTGTAAGTAGCAGCCATGCTGTGTGACTGTATCAGTGTTTGATGGTTGAAGCAGATCATCTTAAACTGAGAGGTTCATAGAGAGGAACAGCTACTGTGTGTTGATGTCCAGATGGAAAGCGAGTAGCCAGTGTAGGTAATGTTAGCTACTAGCAAGCATGTCTTTCCTAAAATGCAATATCTGTTGACATACACACTAACGTAAACACATTTAACACAAACTTATCATAGGGTACAGAATACTCCTGTCTTTGTTCTGAAAAAAACAGCACGCATTATTACCTCAATCCATATCACACGTTTATTAAGTGGCTGTACATTGACAAAAGAAAAATAAAATTAAAAAATTGAGCGTACATAACCAAAAGGGGGAAATCTGTTGTGAACTTGCTTTTACCACAGACTACAACAGGTCATACTGGGGGTAGTAAAGGTGGAGTTACGGATATACAGGGTTTACATCCTTTTATCACAGGATTACATTAGAACCTGTCAATTCTTTTACAAAACTGGTCTGCCAAGTATTCTATGATATAGAAAAAATATTATTTTAGCTGGCTCGGGATACATATACATATATATTTATATATAAAAAATAAACTAACTGAAATATTAATGAAGTTATATGAGGTGGTCCGAGGATAGTGACTAGACAAAACAGCATATATTTAGAAACACGTTCAATGAACACACGTACAAAAACAAAATCAAAACGTTTTGCTCAACAATTCATAGAAGATTTGAACAGTTTTTCAATTACCCTTTGTTAAAACATGTCTTCTGGAATGAGGTTTATGCATACTGAAAACGAAGAGGTACAATCTGTCATAAAAATGTTGGGTTTTTTTTTTTTTTTTTTTTTTTAAACTTCTGGGAAATTTGAGGAATTGGCAACAATAACCACTGAAAAGACGATTGTTCAACAGTCGTGTGCAACTGTGGACACCTGCTGTTTAATGGTGAACGGAAACTTTTAAGAGTATAGAATTCGATATATCTGTACACATGTTTATAAGGGTTTGGCTTGCCTAAAGTAAGGCGGACTTTAGTCCACACCCAGCTGTTTGCCTCCAGCAGCGCTGACGGACGACACTCAGCCGCAAGCGTGCAGCACTCACTGGAAGCTACACAGGTAACTGGTCTGGGGGAAAAGTGGCGGTGAAAACAACCTGCTCGTCTTTGCAAATGATTTTAAAATATCTTCCCTTTCTTCTTGTTCTTTTCCAAAGTCCTGTGAGGAACAAACAGCATGTTAGCTCTTAGGGAAGAACTTTTTAACATATAAAAAAGCCAAGAATATGATCATTCAAAAGCCTGGAATCAACGGTTTCAGTAATCTGAAACATCTGGCTGCAGATGCATGTACGAAGTGACCTGTGCATTTACAGGGTCCAATAATCAGAACAAGGATAGGAAGTTGTAAAATTAAAGATGAATGAAGTAATGCAGTTAAAATTACAGTATTTGGCATTTAATAGCTTCTTCTTGTTCCTACACTAGGGACAGGGGGAGTAGGGCACAACCTTATGTGGGGTAAAATGTGACATTTAAATGTAGCTTAACAGGTTTAAGCAGCTTTCGGCTATCATTTATTCCTATCTATGAATTTTCACAACGACTGAACACGTTTCTGAAAATTCAACCTGATGACCAAGTAAGCTTTTTTTGGGCTTGCAACACTGAATTTATGTGTAAAGTGTAAACTACTGACAATTCACACACATTATTTTAATTGTGCTATTTTGAAGCATGTAAACAGCTTAATGTTGAGTGTTAAAAGCTTTCCCATTCATATTTCAACCAGTGACCGGTCTCCTCATTTATAATGTCTCTGGTACAGCCTCCGCTTGGGGTGTAGTTTCTGTACATCCAGTGTAGTAAACACTCTATAGTAACAAAGGCCCCCCCCCAATTACAGAACGAAAGAAGTCTATATCCCCCCAATATGAATTCAGCCAACATTTTCTTAGCTTTTATGCAAACCTATCCAAAATATACTACAGCTGTCATGTGAATAATTTATATTTCATGCCTGCATTAATTTCAATTTATTTATGTTCACTCGATTTAAACAGAGATGTACTAAATAAATTGTGCTTGCATCAAATTACT
>CM067497.1:20948077-20979030 GCA_034552555.1 Semaprochilodus insignis
ATTACAGAACGAAAGAGGTCTATATCCCCCCAATATGAATTCAGCCAACATTTTCTTAGCTTTTATGCAAACCTATCCAAAATATACTACAGCTGTCATGTGAATAATTTATATTTCATGCCTGCATTAATTTCAATTTATTTATGTTCACTCGATTTAAACAGAGATGTACTAAATAAATTGTGCTTGCATCAAATTACTCTCTGTGCAGTATAATTCTACACTGTAGAAGTTACTGTAAATAAAATTACATAAAATATGATTCCAATAATTTGTTAACACAGCAAAAATGTGTGTGGTCAAGATGCCAACCTGGATGCGTCGAGTTTCTGCTGCTCCAGGAGGCGCTGTTGGGCCTCCCAGTTGTTTCTCTCGTCCTCAAACTGGCGCCTCCTCTCCTCCAGCTCTTTGTGCTGCGCCTCCAGGTTCTTCTTCATCTGCTCATGACGCCGCTGCAGCTGGAGGGAACCAGAGCACAGAGAGGTCAGGGGCTGAGAAGCTTTTTCAGGGTTCAAGAGCCCAAGTGTTACAACAATCGTAAGCCGGTTCTTTGTTTATATTCTTTTGGGCCATTTGATGAGAATTTCTAGGAAGATGCTTTAAATAGACTTGGACCCACTAAAGCGCCAAACGCTGGTCAATGACTCATAGTAATAATAAAGCCATTTGTGTGACCTATAAAATATTTTCCTACCACAAAACTCATACCAACTTCCACAGTGTTGGTTTCAGCTCAGTTTAATGATTTTTATAGACAAAGCTCCGTTTACACTGGAGATTAAAGTGGGCCTAAACTGCATCTGTGTTTTTTTTTTGTATGACCGAGTAAACAGATCCTGTCCACTTTGATTCATTTTTTGTGTCCCTTTCATGCCATACTGAAAGTTAATGCATGTCTGTTAGGTGGCATGTGACCTCTGTCAGAAGAGTCAGCTTGGAATACATGGGAGTCAATTCAACAGAATCCTCATCAAAATTGTACTAGTGTCGGAACAGACATCAGCAGCTCTTGTTACTATGATCACACTTGTTTTGGAGGAGCGAGACAAGCTTGAGTGGTGTGGACAAATAAGCAAGAAGCTGTCCAACCAAAGCAAATGCTTTACAATTCAGGTTTGCTTCAAGAACCCTGGAAAAAGAGAGAATTTTAAAGGTGGAAGAGAATCACAACAATCAGGAGTCTTTTTCCAGTATCTGTTCTAATGCACATGTGGGTCAGTTGTCTGACCTGTCTGACTAATGTCAGGTGTAGGTCACATTAAACGAGTAATGTGAACAGCCAATAATTAAAAATAGTTTTTGGGTCATTTCTGACGGCAGTCAAAACGGAATCTTAACTGCTCAGTTGAATCAGACATCTGAAACAGGGAAATCAATTATGCTGGACTGTGAACCAAAGCAGGACACCCCAGATCTAACACATGTCAGCACCATGAATCACATATTAAGGATGCATTGATACCTTTTTTTCCGATCAATACAGAGGTCAATACCATACCATAAGTAATCTAATTAGAATTAAGTAGTCAGTGTAAATGAATCCAATGATTTTGTTTCATGTCAGAACAGCACTTCTGTAAGAGCCTGTTCACTGGGTATCCATTTTTGCAACACCGCCTGGCAGTTATTTCAAACCATACAAGACCAGACTACTATCTCTTTAAATGAGGAGAGACCAAATTACTTGAAACAGATCACTGACAAATCACTATTAAAATCCGATAAAAAAACCTAATAAAAGGTTTTCAGCATTTGGATCAATAACACGCAAAACAAAACATTTTTTCGACTGGTGCTAACAACTGCACTTGCACAGATATGCACAATGAAGGGTGCTTTTCCCTGCTAGTGCCACACTATCGTCAATCCTTCCCGCTCTTGGTGTAAACAGCAAGCTAATTGGCTCCTTTTATTGAAGTGTAGGTGATTTTCTGTAAACTGACACCATGTTAAGCAACACAAGCTTTCTCATTGTTGTCATAACCAGTGACATCATTTATTACATTTCTGTTGTAAGTAAAGTAAAATTCATAGTTTTGATCCCCATCTGTCTCTTTCAATGAGCACAGTGACGACAGGAATCACCTCTGAGGCTGATGCATTCAAGCTGCTCACGGTGTTGTGGTGTTGGGAGTCTTTTTGGCCAGTTTGTTGGCTGGTTGACCAGCAGAGGAATATAAATGTATACAAATGTGTATACACATTTTTGAGACACATACTGTGCGTATGAATAGACCATCACTTATGGACAGTGCCTACAATTTATATACACTAGACTTGCATCACATATCTACTGGTATCAGATAGCGATGCACTGATCCAATATTAGGATCGGATATCGTTGCCGATATTAAGTTCGCTGGATCGGGTATCGGATAATTAGGCCGATCCATGGGGCAGATCTTGCAATGTGTGCTATACGCTATGAGATGAGCTAACAGTTCCCCAGCAGAGTGGGCTCAGTGTGCAGAGGAAAAACTTGCTCAGCGTGCTCAACGGAGCTAAACAAAACAATTTCCTCAAATGGAAAGGAACCTCACAACGAAACCCTCCTAACACCTGACTCGTGTGTGTGTGTGTGTGTGTGTGTGTGTGTGTGTGTGTGTGTATATATTATATACATTATATACGAGTAGAATTACAAACAGGAACAACAACATGGAGTGAGCCAGAGAGTGAGCTGTATGAGTAAGCTTAGTAAAGTATTGTTGATGTCAATCCTAGAGCCTCACGTCACTCCAACATGATGAAGTATACCATTCAAAAATGGTATTAGATCAATATTGGGTATCGACAGATATGCTAAGTTTATGTATCGGTGCTGGGATCGGAACTGGAAAAGCTGGATCTGTGCATCCCTAGTATCAGATCTTGGTATTCATGCCTCTTTATGAAGTTGAGTACATGAGTAATTGAGCATGGTATTGGGCCAATACCAGATATTATACAGGATTAAGAAGTGTGGGTTAATAAAGCATCTGTCTGCAATACCTCTGCCTCTGAGTCTTTCAGCTTCTGGATCTTCTCCTTGACTTTCATCTCAAAGACCTGCTCCATCTCCATCTCCATCTTCTTCATCTTGGTCACATGCTCTCGCCTCTCCTCCTCCATCTGGGCCAGGGGACTCCTGGTGGATGCATTTGCATACATATGCACAATAAGGTCAAGAGACATTACATCATACAACTTCCAAACTTGAGGAATTCCTCATCTAAGGAGTCATCTCACTCATCCCCAGTGATGACAGAATAAGTGTGTGTGTGTGTGTGTGTGTGTGTGTGTGGGAGGGGGGGGGTTTGAGGGAATACCAACACCTGCAGGACAGCAGAAATCACGCACTACTAATCATGATGAGTTTTAAATTTCACCACTGCACCAGAGGTCAAAGCTACAAAGGTCTCATGATTAGCAGCAGGTTGTCTGAGGAGAGGGAGATAAAATTCTGCCCGCTGTTCCAGCTCTTGCAGTGGCTGTAAACCTGGAAGCTGACGGCACACAGGCTAGAGGGAGGATTCCATGTTAAAAGCGAAAGCTTGAGCGCTGATCGGAGTTAGTAAGCTGAGCAGACAATAGCTGAGCAAAGCCAATGGCTGAAATTTCTCCTGTAGCAGGTGCGCCCTACACATACTTGAGCCATAGAGATTTTTTTCTTTTGGAGTCTACAGAGCTCAGCCATATGGATAACCTTTTAATATTAGGAACATTTTCAGGCATTCTATATTTTACTTTACTGAAAAAAGACACACCTTTGGATTCTATCACATGGTACTCTGAATTTTTTGTAAACCCCTAATGTTTTTAGCTGCTGGGTGGTGGAGTGTTTCAACAGTTTGAGAATGCCAATCTACTTCTAGATGCTCATCTTAGGGGAAGTGCTTTAGAGTGCATGATACAACATCAGACTGTATTTAAAAGTATCAGATCAGTCTCTGTATTAGCCAATCCTCAAGGTTTCAATGACACTGCAAGTGACAAAGACTGTGTGGTGACCTCTACCAATTTATATAATGCAGTAAAAACTACCAAATTAGTAAACAGTGGCCATACACTCCTTATACTGTTTAGCATGGCCTCCTAGTGTTTTCTTTTTGATGTTAACTCCAATGTTTGCAGCTGGATTTAATCCCTTGTTATCCAAACCAAATATGCTGTTAGAAATCAAGTTATGCTCTGTAGGAAGGCACTCTTCCAAAAATGAGTTACCAACACAGCTGCTGAAAAAAAGTCACAATACTGAATTTTATACACTGGTGAAACATCACCCAGCTTTACCCAGTTATGCTCTATATAAGCCTTTTCCCATGACCTCTATCAGAAATGCTACCCCAAGCTTGGCAAAGCTGGTTCTAAAAGGATCTGAGTGGACCTTTTCTCAAGCTGGCGGAAAAAAGGCAAGGGGGAAAAAACATCCACCACAGACACCAGGGGGCACCGTCACCAGTGGAGGACGCAGGGCTTTGGGAAGGATATAAACAAAGTAAAAAAAAACAACCACTTACATGCCTTCGACCGAGTCAACTCTACAAAACAGAAACACATAAACTTAGCATGCCAAAATCATAGTGTTCGCTGAGGAGCAAAACAACCAAAAAGCTAAACTCAGAATTAATGTTGGTGAAACAGCACTGAAGTAGAAACACAACAGATCAGTCAACCAAAATTGGAGCATATTGGCGGTGTGGTTTCCTGTCGCAGGCGTGTAGTAAGCCTTTCAGTTAGTGGTGTTTTCTGAGTATGCAGCTTATTGGCTGCTGCGGGGCAGCAAAGTGCGTGCGTGCGTGCGTGCGTTAGTCTGAGTTGTTGTATGCGCACACAAGTGAGTGCTTGCGCATGCGTGGGACTAGTGCCTGTGCAGACCAGAACAGGTTAACCACTTTCAAATCCGATCGGTTTTGCAAATGAGGAGGGTTAGAGAGACGAATCACAGGAAATCAGCATCGATTTCAATGAGAAAGTGCTGACTGGCTGCTGCAGCTATGAAAAGCAAAGACTGATACCATTGATTATAGAAAAAAACTTCTTGATAACAATCTGATGTATACAAAATGTATATTATTAATGACAAACACACATTTTTTTAGTACAATATCCACACTTTGTAACCTATATTCTTAAACTGTAAAAACGCGCTGTGTGAACCGTAATAAAAGATTAAGCCTTATACTTTTCTAAATATATCACAATTATCTTTAATACTAAAACAACACTCATTCCATTACAAAGAAAACAATTAAGTCTTATTTTACTGGATTTAGTGCAATGCTAAATAACCCCAACTTATCAAACACCGAAAAGGCAGTGGGTGATACGGCAAAAAATAATCATCTTGACATTTAAAGACTTTTGTACAATCCACAATACTAAAAACATCAATCTGCTACGTATTCGTCAATATTTGGCCACTGCTGAGAGCTGATGACTGACGCAAAACATATTCGATCGGTATTGAATGGTTGTGCTGAAAGGTGATCCGTATTAGCCCCAAGAACACTGATCGGTGCATCTCTACGCAATATGCTATCACAATACTAAATCCAATTAAGCAGGACTAAGTATGTTCAACATGCCATTGGTCAGTTTTCCATAAGTACTGACGATATCTACGATATACTCGGAGAAGCATGCTGTTTATCATGATAGCATGACCATAAAATACTCTATACTGCCACCTCAACCTCCGAATGAAACTTCATGATGCCTGTTATGTATTGTGATAATGTCTAAGCATTATACTGCTGTATTTTTGCCATACCAGCCAACCTCACAAAAGGCCCTCAATGACTTTCACTCCAAAACACTGGATTCAATGTTCACTTTAAAATATTGAAGTGATTAAATATAAAGACAATTACAAACAAAAGGTGCAAAACTTTCCCAAAAAAGTATATAGTCTGGGATGTAAATTAAGGTTAGACTGACCATTCAAATAATAAATAAGGAAATACTGTAGTTTGGGGAACTATCATTTGTAAACAAAGAAACACTCACTTTGTAAGTTGGCCTTTGGTCTTGTTGTTGTCCATTCCATTGCAGGTGACAGCGGCTAGCTTCCGGCTTCTATAGTTCTCATAGTGGACGTTGTTTGTTACGTCCTTCAGGTCCTGCATGTGGGTCCTTGGAAAAAAAAAGGTATTACACAAATAAATGGAATGCTCATACCATGCCAAGCTTGTTCACATCATTACTGCCTTAAGCGAGAATTCCACAGCATTCCTACCAGGCGGGAGATGTGTGTTTAGATGGTTAAGAGCAGAAGATTACACGCCAACAACAATACTGCCAAGTTACATAACATACTTGGTTGAAGTGGGCAATATGATACTATTCATCGTTATTATGATAAATGACATTAAAATATGCTGTTCTTAGCATATATTGGGCATCATCAGCACCAGAACTGGATTTAGTGCAGCACATTATGTAAGAAAAGCTGAATAAACCTCATTTTATTTATAGTCTTGATAACAGTTTTCATGTGGTGCTACTGGTTCTAAGTCCAAAAAAAAAAACCCAAATACCATGAAGCATATAGTATACTGTAAAAGTCTCCTGAAGTAGCGTGAGATGTTATACTACTGCCATATCACCCAGCTATTACTTAGTTTTACATATACACAGAATGCTGATTATAGTGCAACTTATTACAGAAGGCTTAAGGTCATGTTTCTCTTATATTAATTACTGCAACTTTATTGAACATATATGGGATGTACTGCCTACCTGATGAGCATGTTTCGTAGAATGGTGAAATCACAGTGGTCTCCATTTTCAACTGCAGGGAGGAAAACACATTTTTTGAGAAATAAAAGACCTTTGCAAACTTTTATCTACTACTATTCATGGCATGTGCAAAAGTCTTAGCCATCTGCGAAAATATGTAAAGCTATTTATCAGGACAGTAAGCATTTTTTATTCAAAAAGACACTAACAGAACAAAAACAATACATCTGGGTTATCAATTTCCAAAGCTCCCCTCAAGGAAGTCCAGTATTTACAGTTACCACCACCTAGTCTATCTAATAAACCCTATGTTATATTATATTTGTATTGTTCCAAAGCGTTATTTTACTGGCATCAACTTAAAGGGCCAATATCCTATATCTGTCCGTCCACTTTTCTGTGAACTTATGTCATAACTGTTTTCTTACAACAATTTTCCAAATTCTCTTCATCTTTTAGATTTACACAGGCTGTTTTTATTATTCTTATAATTAATGTAAATGACCTTTATCCTGTCTGGCTGCCCTGTATTGTGCTTCTTTCAAACATCCAGTACGTGTAACTCCTTTGAATGGGATAAACTGCTGTTGGCTAAATGGTTAGATATGTAAATGAGTTGCTTTTTTTATGTGACATCACAAAATCTAATTCAAAAAGGGGATATTTTTGCAGGTGAAAAAGTCTGTAGTAATCCTTAGTAAAATGTGCATTACAACCCACATTAAACTAAAAAAAATGTAATGTCATGTTTTACATGACAGAAACCCATAATTTTCTTGGCTGCCTAAGACTTCCAGAGTACTGTATACCTTAAACAAGCTGTATTTACTACCTGGTATCGATGAAGTCACTAACTAAATGAATACACTGTTTCTCTTGCTGGATGTGCGTCTGTGTTTAAAGCGTATGAGGAAGAGCAGGTGTTACTGTGAGCATTCTGGCGTACCTTCTGCCACCCCCCATGGGTACTGCCTCCCTCTAGCCTTCTTCCCGTTCACCTCGATGATGGTGTTGCTGCCAACTACAGCCAGAGGCAGCCGATCCTTCACACACAGACACACACGGGTGAATGCTTTTAATCTGGCTACTACACAGAGAGAACACCTTTCGCTGCCAAGTCATACACCTTGTACTGTAAGCGCTACTCATACAATGGTACAATGGTTTTACTGTTCCTACAGAATCTAAGTCATACAGTAGTATTCATTCAGCCGTTACAATAACTAATTCTTGTGTATGTGTAGTTGTATACCACCACTGAAAGACTGGAATCATTTGTCAAATTAATGAGTTATTTTATTCAGTAAAAACCTAAAGTCTTGTTTGAAGTTAGAAACTAGAAGATATTCCAAGATGTGTTATTAAATATTACTATTAATATTATAACACCAAGTTGGTATAAATGATAACATGTTGTAATTATTTATTTACAGCAATTTCTTCATACTGTATCTGCCTGTAATTTAAACACCACTTTTAAAATACATGGATTTCTGGGTATTTATTTAAGTTTTTTCTCAACTCTTAAAATCAGCACTTCATTATTTTTTTTACAGCTTCCTAGAAATCAGTAATGATGTGGAAAAATACTAACTTTGATCTTTTTCACAAGCTTGTTCTCCTCTTCATCATCAGTTTCTGGAAACTCATAGATTTTGATTTTGTGCTCCTGGATTTCTCGCATAATCTGACAGGGAAACAAAATCATTAATCAGGATGGTTCTGTGGCAACGAGATTCCAATTTTCTTCCCGTAACAGCACAAACTCTGGGCCTGTCCTGGCAAAGACAACATGAAATCAGGCTTTATTAAAATTCTGGAGATTAAAGATGAATCTTGGAAGGTGATAAATGAAGATTTGGTTTTGGAAGGATGGTCAATTTTAGCTTGAGAACTCCTTGTAGACCAGCTGTAACAAGACAGACAAAGAACGTTCTTGTATCCAACATGAAACGTGAACACCCTTATAGGGGTGCACAATATCTTGTTTGTGATCTTTACTGCGATATCACACAAAGCTGCAAAATGCAAATGAGCCATCACAAAAAGCAAATCACAGCATCCTATCACTGCTTCTGAAGGTATTCTTGAGAAATCAAGGTTTGCACATGATACAAATAAAAATAAATTATTTTGTTTACCACAATGCAGATCAGTCTGTAACAGTATCATACTACTGACTTAACAGAGAACACAGACTCTTAGGTGTGATTCTTGTGGTCAGGAAAAGCAGGTTGGGATTTAGGCCGTTCTCTCTCTGTACGTCTCCTCCTGCTGAGATAATACTCCAACAGATGGCTCAACACCCACAGGACAGCCGGTTCTGAGGGCATCAACACTCCTGACTCGTGTTAGAAATAGACTAGCAGAAATCGAACGCAGGTGATGGGACTAGCTGGGATGATCTTAGGAGAGAGAGAAATTTAACATCAGGAAAGCAAACCTGTTTCTTGAACTGTTGGCACTCTTCTGGGGTGAGGGTATCCGCTTTGGCAATCAGGGGGATGATATTCACCTTCTCGTGCAACCGTTTCATAAACTCAATGTCCAGCGGCTTCAGCCTAGGAAAGCAAACATGAACGTGATTATTTCCATGTGTCATCAATAAAGCTTCACCACCAACTATCTGTGATAAGGCAGAGACATTTACAAGTTCACTGGAAGAATTGTGCAGACTGTGGTATAAGAAGTCTGGTTCTTTTGATTGATTGATTTGTTGGTAAAGGTGCATGTTAGAAAAGTTTACCCTGTTTGTTCATGCATAGCAGCCAGAACACTCAGGATAATATACATTTTTGTCTGCTATTTGAGCCAAACGCAATCCATTATTTGAAATATGTTTTTGAAGCATTTCCAGTCTAGTAGACAGGAGCTTGGGGTGACATTCATAAAAGTGTTGTCAGAAAGAAATGCCTTTTTTTATTTCATGCTAAAGAACAAAGTTAATACGAAGTGTTTGTCACAAACTTCTTAAGAACTCTATTTCATTAATAACACTTCTTTATAACACACTCTCAATTTTTTTTTCTTTTACCTTCCGACAGACTTACAATTGTTTCAGACTGTGAAAGAAGTCTCAAACTGTAACGTTTGACAGTATCTGGGTTTTTTTTTGCCCCAAGAACTGCATTGAAGAACATTCCTATGAACTTCTTTGTGTTTGTCTTATGATCATATGATGTTGTTTTCTTAGAAAAGCTTTCATTAAAATGGGCCCTGGTCTTGTATAAAAGGAAATAACTGCCCAAGAGTGCTGCCATAATTCCTGCAGAGTGAGCAGACTTTCCTACGAGAACAGAAGCCATTACAGAGAACTGATGTGAAAAGAGTCACTGAGGCCAATTTTAAGGAGCTAAAATGTCCAGTAACTAATTAATGTATGATGACAGCCAATATACTAATGCAGGCAGCCTGCAGCAGAGGTCTTTAAATCTAGACCTTGAAACCATTTTCTGGTCCTGGGTTTTGTAATCACTGTTAGTTATCTCAACTGACTGTCATCTACCAGCACCAGGACTGAGGATTCACAGTCCAAACTTGAAGATCTCTGGGGTACAGTATAATATCTGCACCACGGGTGCTTTTTTCCGCTAATTTGCAAATTCTGCTTTTTATATTTTCTAGCAGTTCTGTTCACCTAAAAGAATGCGTTATAACATGTTGTCCTTAATGTAATGCTCAGGTTTGAAGGTGTTGCTCCTCACAGGTGTCTGGTCATTGGATAAAACAAGCCAGTTACAAATATCAGTGCTTTATCAGCTCTTTTGGGTACTAAAAGATAAACAGCTTGGTCCCTAATTGCAGCCTCCTCTGGAAAAACAGAGCACATTCCTCCAAACCAGATTCTGCGGTTCTCAGCTATATGGGCTGAAATTGAAGTGACCTTTCCTCTTGGCCTAACTGTGGGTGTGTGATTTCCTGCCAGTTTTCAGTTGTGATAACAGCCAGTCAGGCATTTGTTATTATCTAGTGATGAGTTGGTACAGTTAGTGTTCAGATAGCGTGGAGCAAATTACAGAGAGACTGACTGCGTTTCAATGCCCATACTTCACTCCTGCAAGCATGCTCTACTGAATTTCAGCCGAAGGCAAAAAGTGTGCTGGACAGCCCAAATAGAGAGACTGAAAAATCAACTGCTTCTGATAGCTTTCAGCTTGTGTATAACATCCAACATTCACCAGCACAGCTGTCTGAGCAGTAGAGCTGGACGATTAAACATCTAAATCACAATATGAAAGAATGCAATTTTCAAACCGCATGAGCTGCAACTTTAATGATATCCTACATTATTCAAGTTACAATTGTTGTGACCTGGCAGTCTGGTATATTACATTCAGCAGTGAAATCTAAAAATGGGTGTGCTGTTGGTCTTAGCAAACAAGGGCCTGGGGCTTAGTTTATAAAAAACAATCCCATATAAATCACAATTGCAGTAATGATCAGAAAAATCACAAATACAAATTTAACCCTCCAAATTATCAACCCTACTTAGCAGTATTACTACTGTTTGCCCAGCTACTGGTGGACACAGTGCCCTATTTATAACGGCTTATATGTTAACATACACTTCCTGAGCACTTTATTAGGGACATCTAGCATCTACATATTTCACTCATTTTGTCAGCTCAGTTTATAATATAAAATAGTCCCTATAAAAGCACTAAAATAAATCTATAATTACACACTGTAGTCCAGCTGTTTCTCCACATACTTTATTAGCCCAATTTCACTCTGTTCTTTAATGCTCAGGACCACAGGACCAGCGCACAGCAGGCAGCATTTGGATGGTAGATCATTCTCAGTGCTGGTTTGAGTGAATCAGACACAGCAGTGCTGCTGGAGTGTTTAAACACTGTGTCCACTCACTGTCCACTGTATTAGACACTCCTACATTGCTGGTCCACCTTGTAGATGTACAGTCAGAGATGATAGTTCGTCTGCTGCTGAACAGTTTGTGTTGGTCATCCTCTAGTCCTTTATCAGTGGACACAGGACGCTGCCCACAGGAAACTGAAGGCTGGATTATGGTGCTTGGTGGACGATTTCTTCTCAGTCCAGCAGCACTGCTGAATCTGATCCATTCATACCAGCTCAGTGAGTATACGTTTTATAGATAGCTAATAGTACATCTACATGACGTCATATGTGGAATGAAATGGGCCTCAATGGGCTACTTCCCAGACATAAGGAATGTGGCTATAAACAACATAAAGAGAGTGGACCTCATTATCTGACCATTATCTGTTAAACGTTTATAAACGGTAGGAAATGGGTGTGCCAGTGGGTTAATTCCTCATGCTGCACGTGCCCTTGGCACTTTGTGTGTAGATAAAACACATCAACACAGAAGGACTGTTAGCTGGAGTCAGAGCCTGCTCAGTTGCTGATCATTTTTTCATGCATGATATTTGCTGTCTCTCAGTAGTGCCTATTCCTAAATTCAAAAGTACAAGCTAGCATACAGCATGTAGACTAGGAATGTGCATTCTGAGTAATTCCGATATTCATGTATCCATAAGAGTTAAAAGCTATCTGGTTAATTGCAGGGAATAAAAAGGGGGGGCTCTTTGCCTGATAATAGAGTATCATAATATACAAACAGGATAAACTGGTGTACAGATGCTATCAGGTTAAATCACTAAGCCAAAGGAAACCTCTGGGTCACTGCACCAGAATACTGAATGCTTTATAGGTAACCAGTGCAGAGGTAGACTCATCTTCTACAGAGTTTTTCCTCAGTGGATGATGTGCAAACATGCATGTTTATCAAAGAAACAATGAGATCAAAGTAATATCTTTTAACAGTTCTTGGTTACAGTCAGCTGGAATAATCTAACATCCTTAATAACATGCTTATGTTAAGGCAAAGTTTTGCTGTAGTAAAATACATATACTTCATCTTAAATCTCTTCAAGGTTGCACTTTACAGCCTTGTTTCACTGAACTGTGAAATTTACTCTCTGACTCTCTGTGATCCAACGTAACCAACCGAATAGCGGTACTTGAGCGGTGGGTAACGGCGTACTTGATTGCCCATACGCATCCTTATGCATAAGGATGAATGTGGCTATTTGAAATTGAATACATGAATATCCAAGCACATCTTAGTATTCATTAAACATATCAGGTATATGAATAATGTATGTGTAGTGCAGAACAATAGAAATCATTTATATACTGTCATTTTTAAATGAGCATGCAATGCAGAAGCACAGAGAATGTGTAGATAAAAGCAGTTGATAACACGCCTCACATTATGCAAATCAAAAAGGTCTAAGCACTCGCCTTAAGCCAGGGCTGTATATGGAAACATGTCAACTGAACAGTCAGGTAAGGCTAGCTGCATGCCAAAACTAATATACTACTGTATATGTTTATATATTGATGTTCGAAGCGCAAAGAAAAAAGATAAAGTCTAAATCAGATGAGTGCGGGGCTGGATAAAGGGATGAATTAAGGTTGTTAGGTGTGGTGCTTGAGACATGCCCTGTAAAGAGCTTAAAGTCTCTCTCTCTCTCTCTCTTACCCATGTCCTGAGGGTGCGATGAAGTACAGGCAGGAGTGGACTCTGCTGTCTGGCATCTGGCGCCTATTGACACGTGACTCTGCGTTCAGGTAATCCTCAAATTTGCTGTCGATGTGATCAATGACTGGCTGCCAACTTTGGAAGACAGAAGACACAGCATATTGAGGACAGATGTTCTTATTAGCGCAACTGTTACCCAGTACATATGACCTAATGTTGAGGTGGCGTGTGTTAGACATCACTTATATTAATGGGCCTGTAATAAGAAAACTGAATTTTCCTCACTATTTTAAAATACTACGTAAACACTGCTACACTTGTGGAAAACAAGCTGCAAAAACATTCAACACAAGGCAATCTGGATGATGAGACATCTACCTTGTGACTCGTAAGAAAATACCGACATAAACATTACCCACGATTAGGACCAGTCAATTTACATGGAGCAGAGAGAAATACTGTGATGCAGCAAACCATTTATTTATTTATTCATTTATGACTTCAGTAAGATATCCACAAGACATGCTTTACACTTGCATACTGTGGCACAGGGGAACAAGAATAACTTTATTCCATTCCTTTATTCCAGGAAGTGGTTCTCTGGGGAATTCAAACCATTCTTAAGCCACACTGAGGGTCTCCAATGGCTTTTAACATACTGCAAGGTATCACAATATGCTGAAACAGAATTGTAATATGAAGTTTCACTCATGAAGTTCGGCCCTCGTTTCTATTACTAAACAGTATCCCTATAATTTTGTGGGTATTGAACCAGTCAGCCACCAACGCAAAAAACAGGCATCATGAACACACTCACCAGTTACTGTTGTCTACAGCATCACCAAAACCAGGAGTGTCCACCATCGTGAGCAGCAGCTGAACTCCTCCTTCCTTCATCAACACTTTGGACTGCTCTACCTGAAAGAGAGCATTGATCATTTACTGACTTAGCTATAGAAACAGTCATTTTATTACATCAGCCCAAAAAAAAAAACAACACTGCTTTAATGACTCTCTAGCAGTTTATGTAGTCAATTACACCAATTACGGGCCCATGTACTCTTTTATCCCGTTTAAATGCTACATCCACAGACATCAATGATTAGAGCAGTCTTTAAATATTTCATGCTCAGTCTCGTTAATCCAGGGTATTTCTTTAGGTGTGTCTTCAGAGCTGGCTGCTGGGAGGAAGAGGACTATTGTGGATTAGTTTAATATATACGATGACTCAGTTTGTTAACTAGGCCTTTAGGCGTCGTCTTACGGTTTAGTTTGGCATCTCCCGACTCACTTTTTGTGGCCCTTGATCTGATCTTGATCTGAGTTTGGCTGATACAGAATCAAATCTGCTATTTGTGCTTTTACAGACAACAGCACTGCACAATTTAGGTAACATGCTATCCTGCCAAGTAATGCTACAATAAAATCAGCTCATTTAAGTGTGCACACAATGTGAAATTCTGAACAGATATGTAACAGAATGGTATTTTCAAAATGACCATTTGATATCATGTTAAATATACGCATACAGTCAAATTTGATTGATCTTATGATGTGTGAAATCTGTATACCGATATACACTGAACCGAAGATGCCTTGATTTCAGCTAACATTAGTTTGGGTAAGGTAAATCAGAAAATTTCTGCATGGGGTTCACCGGTTGCAGCTTGAGAGTGAAAAACATTGTGCGAGTGTGTTTAGTACATGGTTTTGGCAGTCTCTACTTGCATGTCCATGTTTAGATGATGGCTGGCTACTTTAGTCACTGCAGAAACACTGGAGCTCCAGATTTCGGTTATACGTCTTAAGCCTCATCTTTAAAATAGTTTAAAACTGCAGACATTGGCAGCGAAAACATTCAGGCCAAATACACAACCAGTCAATAATTTAGAACCGACTGCTCATAGAAGGTTTTCCTTAAGTTAAGCTTAGTGCTTTACTTTAGAATAAAAGTGAAGACATCAAACTATAAAATATCACTCATGGAATTATACAGTCCACCTTAAAAGCCTACAGAATGGAGCTTTACAGGAGGATAAAACAGCTTTCTTAACCTGCAGTAGAGGCTGATAGAACAAGGTTTATTTCTAAGCAGTTTTGGACCAATACTATTGGTCTGTCCATCATGATTACTCACTAAACTGAAGAGGTAACTAGAGCTTTTACATTTTAAACAAGTTTTGTGTATAACAATATATATATGAGTATATTCAGACATCTCATCAGTTGAAACTGTTACGTTTAAGCCTGTAGAGTCTTTAAGAAACATCCATTTAGTTTTGACTGGTAGTGTATGTAAAAGGCAATCGGCTGATGTTCCTTTAAATGACCTGATCCTGAGAGCTGATCAGTGACAGTAAAACAAATGAGCCATATTTTTTGTGTTTAGGATTACTGCAGCCCTGTGTGAAGCCCCTTTGCCACAGGATCCTGCAGCTCCTCGTTCAAACGCAAGAAGGAAAGACCTCAAATAGACCTCAAACAGAGCTCCACAAAACCTGCACTGGACTTTTGGTGCATGTGCTAATAGAAAACGTCATCAGTCTGGCAGCTTTTACAAAATCCGACTCAGCCAAAGACAACGTGCCTTGTGGGGGAAGCATAGTAAAGACGTAATACCCATAAAATGATACCACATTAACAGTCCAGCCCCGCCCTCAATCCAAATCAGCTACTGGTCGTTCATGCCGAAAGGCAAAAGCACCAGCCCCAAAAATACTGATCGGTGCATCTCCAATTTAAACCACTTCGTTATCTGCCGGACATGCACCTCAGTTTAACAGATGGTGGAATAAAGTTGGTTTATAGCGCCTTTACAACAGAGCGCAAAAGCGATACTGAGGATTGCAACTAGATCCTTAATTTGTTTTAACTGATACCTCCATTAAAATATACCTCATAAAATATGCCTTTAAGACATACTCAAACGTATATACCTATAAAACGCACATATCCAAATGCAATACCTCTAATAGTAACATATAAGACGTTTTCAGACACGTTAGGGCCTTACATTTTCCACATCTAGTTTAAGGCTGGTACCTGACCAACTAACAGGTGCCTACATCTTATCACGTTCAAAGATGTCCAAACATTCAGAGATGCAATTTCCAAGATAAATATTCACATCAGTCTTGTATGTTCTTATTCACTACATCACACTTTCCTCCAAAATGTGACTGGGACAAAAACACTGAACGACATTAAAAAGTCAGGTGTGAAGCTAAGAAAAAGCTGGCACTCTCTCTTGTAGCTGCAAGTAGTAACACGTAGCACAAGGCAGTGTACCATTACTGTGGTATGCTGGGAAAAAAGAGTCACCTTGGTGCAACGGTGTCATGGACACAGGATCTTACAAAGCACAAAAAACAAATAAGTACAGGCTTTCTTAGATTACTGAAAGTCCTGACTTCAGACAATAAACCATGCTCCGAAAATACTAAAAAAAAAATAAAAAAATCAATAAACATAATATGGGACAGTTTTGCACTATAGATTATATACAGCTATTTCTGTTATCATTTTTTTTTTAAAGTGTGGTACCAATGAGAGCTGTGAGAGGCAGTAAGAAGGCGGTACCCAAAGAAAGGCTGCCTGGCACACACTTTTTATTTTTTTAAGTTACACATGATGATATTGAAATCATATTGGATTAACAGATAACAGCTAATAAAAAGCATATCAGCCTCACACAGATGTTTAGATTTGACCTCAATTTCTAAGCAATAATCGATGATTAATCATCGATGTACTGGCTGAATGTTTAAGAAGGGCCGAGCTACTACACTGGTTTTGATGCCATTGTACTGCATTTGTAACCCTACAGAAACAAATATCATACACTATTTCTATGTGTGTTCTGAATAGGTCTATGGCACCTACAATAGAATGACAACTTCAAAGGTCTATCATTAATATAAACAAGCAGATAAACAAATGAATACAGCAACACATTAATGCAATTAGACCACTGACAAAAACTTACTTGCTGCAACTTATTAGACTAGTTGTTTAGGGGCAGCCCTAAAAGGTCTTTGACACGAGAGCACCACTGAGACCGCAAACAGTGAACAATTAGCCCAGTACCTGAACAGTCTTCTTCACTCTGTGTGACGGTCCCTGGTATTCTGAGGCATACAGGTCCGTGAGGAAGAGAGAATTGATCAGCGTGGACTTGCCCAACCCTGATTCACCTGAAATTGCAAAAGGGAAAAAAAAAAAAAAGACATGGTTTAATTTTATTATTTTACAGCATTCCCAGTATGTCTTATTATTAGACTGTGGCCTAATGGTCTGCATTAGTCTGGAACCTCTGCAAACATATTAGGGCGGAAAAAAATGTTGACCTGGGGCCATATTACAGGAAGATCTTAACTATTATCCATTTACTTAGCTTGACAAATTCAGTTAGCACTGAATTTAGGAAAGTAGCTACAACAGCTCCTAATTTCCTAACTGAATTTATGAACTCCAGATAAGAAAACAGTATCACAGAAGCATCGTAACTAGACAATATTTCAGAAACATATCCTTGGTGTCTTCTGCTGTAATCATCCATTTCTATCGTTATATAGGCCGCATGACTCACCTTACCTATAACTAGTATAACAATGTTTCATTTATTCACATTGCAAAGGGTGGTTTCACTTGTGAGATGTTTTTGCTTCGCAACTCAAAATCCCAGACACTGTAGACATGAACCCCACTGTCCACCTTACACTGACCTTGTCAGATCTAACCTCAGGACAAAAGGCCCCAATATCTCAATTCAGATGTAGACCACCCTAACCCTTTGCAAACAAGCCTCCAACAAAACCTCAAACTACAAATCTCATAACTTACTTCCTTGTAGATGCACAGATGGTCTGTTTGTTGTTGAAAAGAAGACTTGAATGTGACCCGGGAGAATCATTAATCTAATGACAGTGTAAGCAGTGTTCAGGCCATGCCAAGGCTGAGAATGGCCCTTTTATGCGGCTGATTCTCACTGCCTTTGTGAGGTGCGCTGGTCGCCCTCCTGGCAGCGAACGAGAATAACAAGATCCATGTGAGAGGACATAGCTGCAAACCTCAAAAGATGTGGCCGCATCTTTGAAGGTCCAATCAGGAAGTGGTGACAACGCTTCGGTCATCCAAGGACAAGCTTTGTGTTTGCAAAGCAGACTGTATTTCTGTGGTTGAAGTCTTTGTAGTGGTTTATTAGCTCAACTTCTAAGCTGTCTTGCCAGGCATATCTTTACTGTAGGAAACTCTTTTATCTTCAAAATGGTAACCTTTAAAGTCAATGTACTCTAAATAACACTGGATCATTCTGAACTGTGCCTAAATAAATAAAATAAATAAATAAAAATAATACCACCTGTAAATGTCTGGTTAGCATAAACTGTTTTTTGCCAATATTTTGGATATATTGGGGTATATTTAGCTTCATGTTGATCACAGTGACAAAAAGGGCACGTTTTGCCTAAAATATATTCTGTCAGTAGCGATGCTGGATATGGACATAAAGTACAATGTGCGGAAAACAGAAAACAAACAAGCCAAAAAAAATTCAGATACTGATAATGTGAAATTGGATATATTACAATTTAAGCAACTATGGTAAATAATTATCATAAAACTATTTAAACCATTTTCCCAAGTTATTTTTAACAATATTTAACCGCATATTATTATATAACACATAATACTATACAAAAATATTGTCACACAGTCATATTCTGCTGCACTAAACAAAATGTGAACTTGGTGCAAATTAATGTAAATAAAAGAAAGCATGTGAATGCATTCAAGGAGACATAATTGACCAGTACCAGTCAAAAGTTTAGACACACCCATCTAAATTTATGTTGCTGGTGATCTTAAAGACTCTACAGGCTTACACTTAACAGCTCCAACTGATAAGATGTCTGAATAATACACATCCTGATATACAACATATACTCTTGATTTATCACAATATTATATTTCTGCCATATCTCCACCTCTACTATACATTTAGTTGGGCAAACAACTTGTATCTCTTTTTTTTAGGCACAATCTAAAGTGACTATTCATGATGGACAGACCAATAGAATCACCACATCAGACATCTTTTGTCAGGCTGTTCAAAATACCTTTTCAAAGTGATCTATATCCCACATTAGTCTGAACAGACCACACTCCTAAACTGACTTGCATGCGTAAAAAGAACAACGCTCCATGTGACACGCTCATCCAGTGGTAAACAATCATGACTGCAGATGGATGCAGGTTCTGCTCCGGAGCTTTTTGAAAGCTTTTCTGCCCAAGGCTGGTTTAAACACCTGATATCACAAGAAGATCAAATGTGAATTTAATATTATCACAGTATCCAACAGTTTATGTTTTTATCTTTATGGCACAATAGACTTTACGTCCGTATGCTGCATCCCTATTGGCAAATAATTTCTTTAGGTCCAACCTGCTCTTTTGGCGCAGTGCTGGGTTTAACACCTGATATCACATTAAGATCAAATGTGATATCAACATTAGTATTAGCTGTGATTTGTTAAAGCCAGCTATCCCCAAATTATCAATGGCTAGTGCATATTTTTATCAAACTGTATTTATTTGTCAAGACAAGATAAGACTCAAGTTCGTAATCACCTTTTACTGTCCCACAAGTCAAACGTGGGCTGGATTTAATCTAGACTATGGCACCCAAACATTGGGTTTTTGGCACAGTCCAGACAGTGAGTGGAGGTCAGTACTAAGACACACAGACCTTTATCTGTGTGCTCTTGCACACTGACGTTAACACATTAACCAAAGTTAATTGTTCCTGGCACAACTAGAGGGAGATTAGGCCAGGCTCCATGACCTGACACAGCTGAGCAGAAATCCACTAACACCCTTATATCAGGGCTGCATGAACAAATGGACGAAATGCTAGTACTGAGATTATATTGCTACACTGGGATACATTTACATTAATACATCAGTTACACGGGTCATTGGCTTATTGCGCTGTTCTGGAGTATCAGTGTTGCGATCAGTGTTGCCAATATTGCGATAACCATGCTATATTGTGCAGCTCAACACTAAAAAAAACACTGAAACTATAAGTATTTTGCTCAACAAACCACATGGAGAACCACAAGATTTTAGTAATATAATGGATTTTTTTTATGGATTAGAGCTCTGAAGGACAGACCAACCCACGAAGGAATTAATGGAATGCGCTGAACACAAACTCTTGATGAAATAGCTCTGTCTTCTGGCCCCAAGCACGGCTAGCAGCATCGCTTTAAAATACCATCTTGTAGTTTCACTCTAGACACATTTCTCAGTGTTAGCTGGGCTTTATGCGGTTAGCCCTCCTCTTGTTGTGCTGCTTTAAAAACACTAAAAACATCGATTTCATGCCTAGGCTCTGAAACTGCTCAAAACAGCTTCAAAGACATCAAACGAAAAACCCATGCCTCATTAATGAGGAACTGAACCCAAAAGTTTCAGCTGCTGTCTGGTTTTTCATTCTCAGAAACGCTTCAAGCATCGCCAAGTTCGAGTGTGGGGACTGTGCTAATATATAGATGGGGAGATGTGCATCAGTTGAAAATGTAGATTCTTTTAGATGTTATCAACCAAAAACATTATTAAAGATAATAATAATAATAATAATTATTATTATTATTATTATTATTATTAGTAGTAGTAGTAGTAGTAGTAGTAGTATTACTATATTACCACATTACGGCTTTAATGAGCTGCAATGATAAGCACCAACATTAGCTTCTGTGATAAAGTGTACTGGATGAAGCCTACATATTTACAATTAAACGTCCTTATGATCAGTTTTATGCTAGTTTAAGTTATGTTTAAGTTTTAATCAAGTTAAATAAAGATAGTTCGTTGGTTTTGGCCACCAAAGAACTTTCCTGGTCTGGTTTCTCGGACATGGATTAAACCTTAAATCTTAACCATCACCACCACCAATTAATTGTGTTTACAACTAACAAGCATGCTTTAGTCCCAAAAATGCTTTAGTCAATACCTACTAAAAACTTTAACATTAAAAATTTTGACCTAAAGCTTAATTAGTTGGCGGCATGTAACTTCTATTATAAGTAGTGTGAGTGAAACAACCAGTAAGCGAAACAACAGCCGGTGTATAAGCTGGTACTACACATGGGCCTACAGGATCTGCCGAATATCATGATCACTAAAGTACCACCACATCATTCAGACATTATTTTCGGCACTAATGAGTAACAGAGAACAGGTCTCCAGAACGCAAGAGCAGATTTACACAAATAATTACAAGGAAAACTTATTTAGAGGACATTAATTGTGGCTGTTAGATTCTAACTCTCCAGTAAAGTCAACATTAGATATAGCTGATATTACAGGATTTCCACACATCCCATGTTGTCCATTTTGTACATGGTTAAGAAGTGAAGGAGCTGTTCAGGGGATCACAGTCTAAAAGCAGTAAATGTTTGCTGTTAATGTATGGGCATTTGTGTGCGAGAACCCTATAACACCAGCTACATGTAACAATTACTTTATTGGATAGTGAGGCTAAATGTCCTCCAGAGAGCTTTTCTTCCTGTAATTATCTGTGTAAATTACCACCTACATTCTCATGCCCTGGCCTCTTTTTATCCATCAGTGCTAATGAGGATCTGAATGATGTGATATACACCACTGATCGTGATCTTTGGCAGATCCTACTAAAAATCAAAAAATAATTTTGCATTAGACTCCACTTCTGATGGAAGTTACACTGTGCCATCCTATGCAAACAGCCAATTAATAGGAACAGTGCCACTGTGTTTACTGTGGTGGGCACCCCTACTGGACCAGTCTGCTCTGATATCATCGGACCATGGTAAGTTACTGAGTGAGGGCTTCTCAGTAGAACTGGGAAATGACGATATTTATCATGATTGTTAATATGCACAATATCTGAGCATATTGTGGATGTAATCACTACTTACAAAACACTTTCCAACTGAATGTTTATTAAAGAAGAGAGCATAATTAGTCATGTTTAGCTGTATTTAGTATTAATTCAAGGAACTGAATGCACAGTGTTTGACAGTATTCTTAAGTACAATACTCTCTGTTCCAACTTTTCAGAAAACAAGACCTAATTAAGGCCTTATTTCACACAGTGAGAGTAGCAAACTTCAGCTAAGGCAACCGTGCCAAGCAGACCAGCTCAGAATGAGGGTCCACCACAGTAACCACTCTGCTATGGTAGCTATTGTATTGGTGACATTCGACAAACTGCCACAATATCTGATTAGTTCTGTGTCATTTGTCAAAAGAAAAGAAAGAAAAAAAAAATCACACAAAAAAACCCTGACTCTGAGAGCACATGTTTTGAGGCCAAACTGTGTAACACTGTGTCATTGGCCAAAAAGCAAAGTAGATTATGCCTATATTAGAGGCAAGTTCAATTATAGAGAGGGTTGGTGTTGAGCAGGTAAAAGACTGTATACCTTATTACATCCCAGAATTTATATTACATCACATGCTAAATCTATTTCCCACTTTATATTCCACCATTTTCTGCAGGCATGTACAATGAAACTATCTGTTTCTGAGTTTAATTTGAACCCATTTACAAAAGTCTACTTTTTGTTTAAATAATTTGTCAATATTATATATTTTTCTTTAACGACAGACATCAAAACTTAAGAATCAGCCAATTCCTTAAAAACACTACTAAGCTTTAAAACTAGCTGATTCTAATTAAAGCACTTTACTTATAATGTGCCTACACTACAGCCTATGATAACTACTCAATCATGCTATTAACCCCACAGGAAGTACTACACAGCTAACATCACCTCAACAAACCGTGTAGCGTGAGAGCTATTTCAGGATATATTTGTTAGAGGACTGTATTCTGCTAATGACATTCTTTTTGTTCCCCACCATATCCAATCCAGTTTTATGCTGATTATCGGTGTGCCATCTGTAGTTAGGATACAACCTTACAACCTACAACCATAATACCACAGCAGAAAAATGCAAATCTAAGCGCTGCAAACAGATCCAGTAAAATAACCTGCCTTCATTGCAAGCCTTTCAAAGTCAGACATTCAACAATTCCACCCTGAAACGCAGGCCTACTTTTCAAAAGGCATCATTATTTTTTAAACTCAGGCAGGATGTGAAATCACTGCCTTTCAAGCCCGGCTTCCTGTGTGGTTTTATCCTGACAGCTTTTAGACTGAATGTCAAGAATGCAGTCACCCAGCTGGCCAACGTTCAAAACTAGACAGGAAATCCAAAGTGCATGCACGTACAGTGCGCACTGGAGTCATCACTTAGCACACATCACTAAAATACACTTTATTACCATGATATATCTGGCGTTTAAACCTTAGGTCATGATGCGGATATAAAACAAAAAGATGTTTTCTTACCCACAACCATTAGCGTGAACTCGAAGCCGCGTTTTACGGACTTTCTGTAAACTTGGTTGGGGAGGCTCGCAAAGCCAACATATCCCTCGAGATTCTTCTGTTGCTGCAGGAAAGACACACAAACACTTTTGATCGGGGGGGGTTCTGATTGAGCGAACGCCATAGTTTTCAGCGCCATTAAAACAAACAGCTCTGCACAAAGCACTTCAAGCTATAACTCTCTATGACCACAAAACCAAAGAAGATAAAATGTGTTTACAATACTTGGATGATTATGTCACATTTTTTAAGGCCAAGTGTTGTGTTTAGTGTTAAAGAACTGCCATTCAGGCTCGATACTCACTGCTGGTTGTTCAAATCCCACGCCAAAGTTAAAGTGGTGCAACAAGGCCGTCAAAGTGATGGTTAGCA
This sequence comes from Semaprochilodus insignis, assembly GCA_034552555.1. NCBI lineage: Eukaryota > Metazoa > Chordata > Actinopteri > Characiformes > Prochilodontidae > Semaprochilodus > Semaprochilodus insignis. Next base: position 20,972,135 of record CM067497.1, read on the forward strand.
TGTCCCAGCATCCAGAATGCAATGTTTTTCCAACAGGAAGAAAAGAAACAGGGGATAAGAGAGAGAAACATTAGTGTCCCAGGCATAGGCACAGTGGCAAGAGCCATAAAATAAACCCAGAAAAGCCACGGAAGCTATAAACTACAACGTAATGCTAAACAAGTTGACATATACACGAGTAGGATAAAACAACCAACACTCTTTGGGCGTTAGCTGACTCAGATAAAGACCTTCCTGCCTCAATCAAGATGCAAATGATAAATTAAACTCTATGAACTTCATTTATCATTGTTCAGTATTCCAGTGAACGATAATGGGAACCAAATGGCGAAACTGGCATTTAGCAATTTTTGTACTCGTTAATGGGGAATTCCACCAACTTTTGTTTCTGCAATAATGTCATTCAGAGCGGTCTGAAGTAAACTGCTATGTCCTAGATAGTCAGAATTTGTTTAAAATGGTGGTGAACGGAACCGGGCATCTGAAAAATGCATTTTAATGGTTATAAATATGCTGCTTGAGGTCTGACACATTGTTTGACAACACTTTGGGCCTAAAATGTAATTTTGTTTTTAAAGGTACACGGATGTGGGGAGTTGGTTAAAGCACCTTTCATACACTGTAATGCAGCTCAACATAAAGATGGAAATATGAAATATGAAAACTGCCATTGTCAAAATGAATGAAGTGTAAGGGGAACTAAACAGCAAGATGTGACTTACTTCATGCTGATTACTTCCTACTAACTTTCATTCACTTTAGCAACGATAGCAGTTTTGACTGGATGACTGCGGTCCAACAACCAGTGAAAAACAGTTGCTGCGGTGGAGGTGAAGGTACAGAAAAGGAGATGAGTTCAGATGATACTCGACAGCACAATCAGCAGGCGGTCACATGGCAACATCTTGTGTTCTGCTCCGCCTGCTCCCTTAATGTCAGCAGCATCATTTGTTCTGCATGCTAGTTCACATAATTCTGGGAATAAATCTCTTTGTTTGCCCTGAAGTGGCATTACTCAAGACCAATATTCAGCATTTACAAAGAGCAGTATTAGAAATTCATCAGTGCAAAGAATGACAAATAGCCCCTAAACCTGGGTCACTGCCACTGAAACTAATGCATTAGAAAGCAATGGATTCATTTACAGCAAAATTTGTCTGTCCTGTTCAAATGCATGAACAGTGCCTCACAGAAAGCTGTTGTTTCTAAAAGGAAACCGGAACCGCGATTAAGTAAATACATCAAAAAGCATTACATGCAGAAAACGACGCGCGATGGTGTTGGAATGCTTTTCTTCCACCTACGAAAGCAATCTGGATCTCTTAGACCCTCCTGAAGGAACAACTTAAGCCTGGAATTTAAAAGACTTCAGGAAATAAACTACCATCCTAACAATTCTTCACTTTTGAAAGAAAGTACAATCTAAACTCCGCTAAACTCACCTACATTTTCTGTAACATTATAGAACAAAGACATTGAATAGTGCCATCATAAGCTCTCAAAAGAGAAGCTAAAACCAGACAACTAGTCTCAAGTAAACAGACTGCATAGTGGCAACAGAAGAGCCTGGGAGAGATACCCGGTTATGGTCATTAGCAGGTTTTCCACTCACCAACGTTTTGTGAATTTTGAAAACATTCCTAAGAGCACATAATAAAAAAGGTGTAAGGTAGAAAAGTCAGAATATCACTCAGTCTAAATGCAAAACAGGGTGATGACAAGGGAATTGGCAGAATAAATTTGACTTATCAAGCAATAAGTAACATGATTTCGGTCCGCCTGATCTTACTGCTTGGCATACAGTGCATACACCACGGTGAACTGCTGTTATGCTTATGCCAAACGTTTCGCCCACGTCCCTATACTCCTCATACACGGACAGCTTGTATGGACCCTACTATCAGTTGACATGGGTGGCTAGTGACTGGAAAAGACTGGCTTGATGAATGGTCCGATAATGGCACATAGGCTGCTTTTGACATTCTGAAATGCCAAAGCCTCTTTTAAAAATATGGTTTGGCTCCATGTGCTTTTCTGGTGCATTTGCTTTCCCAGACCCAAGGTGGACGGCATCAGGGAGGCACGAAGATGCTCTGCCTCTCTCAGCATCTCTGTGCTGCAAACAGTACGGCCATAAAAAAGATGGCAAATGTCTGTAAAAATAATTCAACTTAAAGTAGAAACAATCTCCCGAGCTTACTCATTTTAATGCAATCCCTAAACATGGCAGCCTAACGTTTCTGTGCTTATCTGTAGTGGACAGAAACTCATTTCACATTTTATTCTGCCCAAATTTCATAGATGCACATGAGATTTGTGAAACACTGGAATGGAAACCCGGCTATAGATTAATAGTGAGCAGACTGCTAATGACTATTTTGACAATCTATCAATTATTGTGACGAATAATCGATTATTCGGATGATAAACCACTCGAATATCAAATAACCTATTTTGCAGCTATGAGCTTTTAAACTTCAGCTTGAGGTTGTGTTATGCATTTGCTACCTAACCATGAAGACAATAAAGACGAACACCTCATTCTAAAAACTCACTGAAAGCACCAGGGACCTCCACAATACAAAAACAATGGTCCCATAGATCGCCTCCCATGCCAGCTAAGGTCGACTTCAACAAACGCTACCACTGACAGCCTGTTTTTTGGAGTTAAGCGTTAAACGCTCCCACGCTTTCAAGGATTTTGTTCCTGAGGCTGCCATCTCGCCTTTGTTAACTCCCCAGTAAGTCAAAACATTGCCGGTTATGACGTCATCAACCAACCGACTAGTCGACTTAAGTCGATTAGTCGTCGCACCCTCCTTAATAATAAAGCATGCATACTTCAGATCCCCAGGTTTCTTTTTGAGAATCGATCTTCACATAGAAATACTGCCAAACCAGTTGCCTCATATGCGCAGTGATCTGAAACTCTCCTGATTAAACTGAATGTGTCCATCTGGAAATGTTATCGCAGCAAACAAATGATGCGGGATAGGAACTACTTTCCTTCCGCCCCTCCCTCCGCTTCTCACATACACTGATGGCACATATGAGAAGGCGTGCATCATGTACAACGAAAGATCAGATGGAGATATTCCAGTGTATGTTTACGTTTAAACGTGTTCTCTGCTCAGTGAGACTTAATGTCTCAGTATCTGAACTGGTATCGAACTGATATATCAGCCTCGTAAAATCTGTATCGTATCGTAAAATAAGTGGTATCGCCCATATAGCTACAAGCTACCTCTTTACAGAGACAGACTCATTTCCCATTTCCAATATGTACATCCAAACATTCAGCACTAACGCTGTTAGCTGCGAAATATCCACCTTCCTGTCTGAGGTAAAGCTAAACACCAGTTACCTAGCTAGTTAGTTAGTCAGGCCGAACATCACTTCAGACAAAGCTACAGCTAGCTAGCTAGCCTTGTTCGATTAAACTCAACACAGCCAAAACGCGAAGGTACAATAATACTTTAAAATAATCTTTAATTCCCCTTAACACTGAACGCTAAACGGTTTATCCGGTTTGTTTCAGTCAGTTGGCTATTTCGTCCGTTAGCGCGTCGCTAACGTTAACGTTACCCAAAGCAATGACACATGAGGGAAAAATGCACAGGAAACGCTTCACTACGGTCCGTCTCTCGCTAACGTTCACCGCAGGTCGTGTAAAACAGTTCAGTCGTTGGTCTGAAACACGTCTAGTGAAACGCCGATGATAAAAGTGAACATCTGCGTTGGTTTTTGTCTGTTTTATGGCCGGAGATCTTACCCATCCCGCCGCTCAGAGCCGCTCCGACTAACCGATCAGTGCTGAGGCGACATTCCCTGCAGACCACTTCCGCAAAAATCGCTACGCGCTCTGCGTAACGTGTGCGGCGGTGTGCTGGGTTGGGGTGACGTAAAATGCCCAGCGCGTGTTGGTGAATAGCCAACGAAAAGAATTTGAATCTCGCGATGCGCTGAGATAAAATCAGAAATATTTCAGACACACATGAAGGAGTGAGACAGGAAGAGAGAAAGAAAGAGAGAAACAGAGTGCAAGCAAGGAAAGAGAAAAAAATGAGAGAAAAAGAGGAAGAAAGAGAACCAAATAGGGAGATAGTAAAATGAGAGAGAGAGAGAGAGTATAGAGGCTGATATAAGAGAAAGAGAGAAAGATAGCAAACAGGGAAAGAAAGCAGGAGAGAGTAAAAACGTGAGAGTATAGGTGGTGAGATAAGAGAAAGAGAGAAAACGTGAGACAGGGTAAGAAAGATAAATGACAGAATAGAGAGGAAGAAAGAGAAACAAATAGAGAGAGAGAAAACATAAGATAGGGAAAGAAAGAAAAATGACAGAATAGAGAGGAAGAAAGGCAAACAAAGAGAGAGATAGTAAAAAAGGGAGTGTGTAGGGGTGAGAAGAGAAAGAAGGAAACAAGAGAGAGCAAACGAAAGAAAAGGGAGAGAAAGAGTGTGTAGAGTTGAGATAAGAGAGAAAGCAAGCAATGAAAGAGAAAAAGAGAGAACAGAACGGAGGAAAGAGAAACAAAGAGGGAGAGAGAGAGTAGACATGAGAAAGAGTAGGTAGAGTGAAGGGAGTAGGAGATCGAACCAACATGCAAGAAAAGAAAGACTGATAAAGAACAGAGAAGAAGACAGAGAAACATCAACAGAGGGAGAGAAAAAGAGAGAGGGGAGAAAGAAGACAACACATAAAATCACTTCTATATAAAGATCAGTACTGTTATGATTATGCTGCAGTATGTACACTATGTGTATGATACATGTATACTGTATGCTGTATACTTCAGTCTATAATTAGCTGCTATTGTACAGTTCGGCCATCTGCACTAACACCGCATTCTGTACATACACTCATCATCAAATAGCTGCACTCAGAAGGAATCAACTTGGTGGGTAGGTTTGACATTATGAGACATGTGAGTGATTCAAGTTTCACACTCAGCCGCACATGTGACATAAGCAAGGACAGGCCTTATCACTGTACCTGACTGGCCCAACATCCACAATTACAGACATTCAGTGAGCAGTGCTGTCCTCCATGAGTCATCCTGTTAGTTCCAGCACCATTGGCAGACGGCTGCACGACGCATGACCACATGCACACAGACCGTTACGATGACTGTCGTTAACACAACGTCAACATCACCAAAGACTTCAATGGTGTCGTGCCAGACTGTCATGGAGTGACTCAGAATGGCAGCGGGTCATCTTCAGTGACGAGTCCCGCTTTTGTCTTAGTGGAGATGATCAATGAATCCGTGTGTGGAGGCACCGTGCTTAGTGCCAAGATGACTGGTTTGTTGTCACACGTCACACGCCCAGAAGGTCTGTTGTCACTCCACCTCCACCCTTACCACACCATCTGCAGGAATATATATATATATTATCTATTTTCTCTATTCTTCTTTTTGTGCTTCTTTATTTAGTACTTATTATTTTTATTTATATATATTTTTTATTTTGTATTTGTTAGTACTTGTAGAGCGGGAGGTGCAGAGTAAGAATTTCACTGTATAGTTTAACTGCTTGTTTCTCTGTGCATATGACAATAAACTCTCGAATCTTGAAAGACAAGAGAGAGAAAGAGTAAGGAGAGAGAAGAAGAGAGAGGGAGAGACAGGAAGAACAAGAAAGACTAGAGACAGCTAGAAAGAGAGAGAGAGAGAGAGACAAGAAGACAATGAAAGAAGGAGAGAACTGAGAGAAATGAAAAGCTATGAAATGAACAGCTATAAAAGCTACAAGAGAGAAAGGGGAGAGAGAGAAAAGAAAGAGAAACAATGAAAAAACACAGACCAAAGCAAACACATTAAAGTGCCCATATCCTACATTTTCTGATATGTAGTTTATTCTTTTTGCCTGTTGTTTGCTTCTGACGTTTGTCTGGTTTGTGTATGCAGACAGTCTTAGTTCATTTATACCTGATCAATTTCCAAACTGAGCTGACCAATCATAGCACACTGGGCTCATCAAGAGGCGGGGCTTAAAGACACAGGAGCTCTAACAGTGCGTTTTACAGTGGATACATTTGTACATTATGAAGAAAATGCTGTGTTTTGGGAAAACTGAAGCAAATCTTTTCTATTAGACCCCAGAAAATACAATTATAGACACTGAGGATGAGTAAAATAGGTCCTCTCTTTGTTTCTGTGCTTTTAAACCTGGTATATATAAATGACCTCTGCGATTATTGGACTCCCTTTACTCCCTTGAGCTTCATTCAAAAAAACAGTCTTTCTAAATTCTGTGTAAATGTATGTGGCTACATTTCTATAGACTGAATGGACCATCTTTGTGTTTATGACATCACAAAAACAATGTATGGAAAACTGTTATTGAAGTTCAGTTGTTATGTATGAGATGTATGTACTGGGGAGTCAATGATATGTTTTGCAACTTGTGCATGGTTTACATCCATTGTGCAGCTTTTATTTAAAAATGGAGTTTTCCAAGGCACATGGGCCTTTTAATAATCTCACCTCATATCTTATTCTAACAAACACACAGTGGCTCTGAACTGATCAATAGTGTATTTCTGATGCTTACTGAAACTGGTGCCTTTAAATCTTTCTTTGGAGACGATTTCAAAAGCATTCAGGCAACCCATTTATTTAGTAAACAGCCATCAGAGTCCCAGACAATCTAATCTGGTATCTACTGAGTGACATTGATTACCACAAACCCTTTCTAAAGCAGCCTTCCAAAAAACTCCCCCTGCAGCCCACATCTCATCAATCTGACAGAAAAAAAACAAGAATGAGAAAGAAACAAATAGAACACACAGACCATCTGTAATCTTGTGGGAAGATAACACTGGACCACAGCACATTTAACACATTCTGGGTTTAGATGCTCATCTAATCTAATAATCTAATGTGTACAGTACAT